>CM012444.1:1528869-2042695 GCA_003999625.1 Oryzias javanicus
ATTCTGACTTCATTTATTGATGCATTACAGGAACTTTCTTCTTCCTGAAACATATAGATTCTCTAGATCAAGTGAATTCAAAACAGTTGATTCGTTTTTTATTCTCATTAATTTGTGACTTATAATTTTTTTAATTATTTGTTAATGTAATAATTACACAAACATGTTTCTCACATATTTTTAATCATGTTTTTCTTTCTTTCTGCAAAGATAAAAAAATAATTATAATGTACCTTTTTTTTTTGCAAAATTTTATTTTAACAATTTGCCAGAATGTCGACAAAATTTCCCGCCTCCATTACACAGTAGGAAAACACATGGAATTCTCCAGACTTCCATTGTTCAGTCGAGCATTTAAACAACTACTGAGCTTTTATTGTGAACGTTTTTCATCACATCAGAACACATAGAGATATTTCTTTGTAAATTTATTTCAATCACACAGCCACAGTTAACATGAATCAGATGATTCATTTTCTAAAGAGAATGTATTATGTGACTGAAATAAAAGCACAGTTTCCCTTAAGGCTGTCAGCTGCTGCTGCTGCTGCTGCTGCTGCTGCTGCTTCATCCCGAGATATTTTGAAAATGATTTATTATAAGAAACAAATGTTCTATTTTCACATCTGAGCGTAAATCTTTAAAGAAACTTTGTCTGATTAACGTCCCCCTCCCTCATGTGGGTGTTGCTGCTGAGTGGCTCCATACCTTAAATGTTCTTCTTTTGTTTGGTGAAAACATATTCAGTGCTGGATGTTTGTCCACTGTTCTGTTTTTATTGGGTTTAAATGACAGATAATAAGGGAGCATTAAATTAATTAAATTAACTTCACATGAATGTTTCTGCAAACTTTTCCTAATTTCTTTTAATAGAAGTTTCAACTGTAGATTATTTTTTTAAAAATATCAAAAGTTTATAGGTCCATTTAAAAAAATGTATTTGTTACATAAATTAAATAAATAATATGAGTTATATTTATTTGAAATACTTATGTGTGCCGTGGTTTTCACAGGTTAGGATTTAAATCAAATTATGGTGATTAGTTTAACCTCGGGCTCAATGTCATCAGTTTCTGATGAAACTGTTTTCTCAGCAGCATGTAAGCAAAAGAAAACAACATGCTTTGTAGCTTTGAATAAATGATTTGGTGGTGAATGCTAGCAGACTTTTACCTCAAGCTCAAACATAAATAAAAAGATGGAAATGACTTTGTGTGTAATTAGGGCGAGGTTAGGGTTTAAATATGTGCGCTGAACCCCACGTCTTACATGTGGTCAACGTTTCCATCAGTTTTGTGCTGGTCGCATGTAAATACATGCAAATGACATTAACCTGAAAGATAACAGAGTAAACTACCATGAAACATGGCAGATTAGAAACTTCAGGGACCAATCAGCAACTAGGTACTTACATCAAAAAAGACAAACTTCTCCTGTTTTAATGCAATATTTTTTAGATTGTTTCACAGAAGTCTTATAGACCATGTGTTAAAGTCAAGGCCCGGGGGCCGGATCCGGCCCTCCGGGTAATTCTATCCGGCCCTCCAGATCTTTTTATTTTATTGTTATTAATGGTCCGATGTTATCTTGGTTTCATTTCTAACTTGTATAATTTTGACAAAATATAATTTTATGTAGACTAAAATATTGAAAGTTTTTTTAAGATTTAAGTTGATTTATTCTGGAAAAATATTCCTGACTTTTTATTATTCATAATTACGTTAAAATTGACTTTTTTAAAGTTTTATAAATTGGCATTATGTTAGCTATTATGTTTTGGATTATTTTGGCATTTACTAAGATTTTTTAGGCTATTTTGGAGTTTAGCTAATATTTCAACAAACACGCTAGCTATTTTGTATGACCTACGTTTTTTTTTTCTTTTTGTTAAGACTAATTTGACATTTAGCAAATATTTTAGCTGGCTTTCAGCTTTCCAGATTTTCATCCATCAGCTTCAGGGTTTTCAGCTTTCAGCACTATCATCTTCAGCAGTCAAATTCAGCTTACATTATTCACACTAGCATCATCACAGGTAATGCTATATATGTTGTTCATATTTATGTTAAGTTACATTTTTAAAGGTTTAAAAATATGGTTTTAGAGTGTTTAATAAATGTTTATCCTGTTCGTCGGGTCAAACTAAGGTATGTTTTGGATTTTGACCCGTTGTCTGATTGAGTTTGACTCTCCTGTTATCTCCTTTCCTTGTTTTTACTGAAGAATTCATTTATTTCATGGATATAAAAAGAAAATAGTTGTAGATTCTTTTTGACCAATATGTTTATGTTGAATTTATTCATGTATGTTTTTGCTTATAAGTAGATTCTAAAGGGGTCCCCAAACTGGCCGGTTGAGACTCATAGCTCGTGACCTTCTGCAGTCTGAACTATGATGGGAGACGATAGGCTATTTTTTTTATTTTAACATTATTTAAATTATTTCAAATTTGGCAATGTGTGGCTTTCTGGAAAACCATAAATGTTTCAGTTTAAGCTGTGATTGTTACACTTTAGCCTTCAAACCGGCCCCACATCAGAGAAGAAAACAGCATCAAAGCCCTGCACCGAATAATAGGAAGCAGAAATAGTTTGATGTTTATTAGCATCAATGGGTGTCCTGGGGTAAACATATGATCATGATATATTTAGTAAGAGTGGTTCATGAAAAGAGACGGGTCACATCACCGCTCACTATTGATGTCTCTGCAGAAGCTGTTAGAAGAAATTCCAACTGTTTCTTCAGCTTTCTGTCCACATATTTTATCTTTGCAAGCGTTGTCAGAAATGGGCAAATGTCCCGGAGAAACTGGCCTGAGACTCGTAGAATTGGACTCAGTGAGCTCAAGTAAATTTGGTCTTCATGAGAGGTTTGTGTTTCTGTCGGCTGTGCACTGAGGGGAACGGAGACAGCCAGAAACTGAATCCAACTCTCTCTGATTTTGAATGTGCCTCAGGCAGGAAGTCAAAGCATCCTTCCCCGAGCATGTGTGGATGCTATTACAGAGGGATGTGGAGGCTGGGTCTACATGTGAGCTCCACTCAGAAACTAACTCCAAATATCCACTCAGATTCCAAAATGTTGACGTTTCCAGAATTGAAGCGTTAGGAGGTGCAGTCTAGATTCAGCGTGGACCTGACACCTCCTCACGGTGCTGTGGATGTCCGGACGTCCTGGTTCTCATCTGTGGCACATTTTCCTCAGAGCTCTGCTGTTGGACTTCAAGCCTCAGTAACGGCAGGAAAACAAACGTCTCCCATGAAACTGCAAAAAAATTAACCTAAACTCAGTTTAATGAAGCCTCGTTTCTGAAAACAGATAAACATCTGATCCTTTGATAAAAATGGAGAAAAATCACTCCGGCAAGCTCAAGTCCAAACGCTCCTGATGTATTACGGCCTGTATTTGTGAACATGTAAATATCTGAGTTGATGGGACCATGTGGAAACCATTTGCAATCTAACCTCAAGTCATCATGTTGATGATGATAGAAGGCGGTGTAATAGTGAACCAACAGGCCTGTAATAATGTAAGTGGAGGTGGAGGACCGGTCCATAAATAAAGGCATGTTTGGATGAATGTGGATGGTGTGTATGGAGCAATTATGGGATGGAGCGAGAAGGAGGGGCCGGTGTTTGATCAGGGCAGGTGTGATGAAGGGGGGGGGGGTGTTTGGAGGATAAAAGAACAAAAGATTCTGTCTCCTCTGACTGTGGTGGATGCTAAACCTGCTCTGAAACAAGCTGCTGAAGCTTCCTCCAAAACCACACTGCCATCTTGTGTTGTAAAGGATCCAAACGAGGGAACGTTCAGGTAAACTCATCTGTCCTGGATCCAATCAGAGGCGGGAAAAAATTGCATAAAAAAAACACTTTATAAGATTTATTTTTTTATTTGAACTTTTATGAATGTTGTTTCTCTTTTTTTAATCTGCTCTGTGCGCATGCTTCTCACCCTAAAGAGATAGGAATACAACATAAAACAAAGATCATCGACAAAGGTCAAAGGAACAACTAAACGGACAGTTAGAGTAGAAAAGAGACCCAACCTACTAAAATGGCATAAATAGGCAGTTTCATGTTGTTGGAAATTGAATTAATTGCTACGTCATTATCTTTATAATAAATCATAAGCCATAACAACAACAACATTGAAAAGAGAAATACAGTAAAAAGTGCACCATCATAAGTTTAACTTAAAAACTATACAGCTGCCAAAGATGAAATTGTTAATGATAAACTTCTAACAATATAGAAATGTTCCACCATATTTGTTCCACAAAGAAAGTTTTTTTTTTCTTCTTTTTTTTGGGGTGGGGTGGGGGGTGTGGGGGGTGTATAGTGCTGACCATGTTTGTTTGAGTTGGCGGCCTTTTTGCTTCAGTCTTTTACAGTGAGCTGACCCCAGCAGTCCACCACCTCCCCGCCGCCTCCCCGGACACCCATCTGATGGATGGCGGAGGCGGCGGTGAGGACCCCCCCCCCCTCTCCTTACCTCATCCAACAGCAGCGTCCAGCACCCCCCCCTCCCCCCTCCCCCCTCCTCTTCCTCCCTACATCTGCTTGTGGGGCTTGTCGCAGCAGTCCTCGCTCCCGGAGCCCTGCGAGCTCGCCGTGCCCGCCACCGGCACCGGCACCGGTACCGGCACCGGGCCCGCCCCCCCGCCTCCCTCCCCGCCGCTGCCGCCGCCGCTCTCCCGCAGCTCCTTCTCCCTGCGCTCCCTCTCCACCGCCTCCTGCTCGCTCTTGCTGCTGGGGAACTTGTCCTTGTTGTTCTCCTTCTTCCACTTCATCCGCCGGTTCTGGAACCAGATCTTCACCTGCCGCTCCGTCAGCGCCAGCGCGTGCGACACCTCGATGCGGCGCTTGCGGGTCAGATAGGGATTGAAGAGGAACTCCTTCTCCAGCTCCAGCGTCTGGTAGCGGCTGTAGGTCTGCCGGCCTCGCCTCCTGCCCGCAGCTACTGGGGAGGACGGGGAGGGACACGCTCTCAGTTTACTTTCATCTATTACTAAACCAAAGGAGAGAAAAAACTAACACTGGATCAATTAACACAAGTTTAATTTAATAAAGAATTCATATTTTTAAATGTAACAAATTACAGATTTACTTTTCTTAAATTGATGCAATGTTCATTTCCCCCAATAATATAAAACAAATTAAATAAATCTTGAAATAAATACATGCAGTTTTCTTTTAGCATTTATTGTTCCAAGATTGCATCAATAAGATTTTAATTTTCAAGTTTAAACTTTTTTTTCTTTTTAATTCTCAGTTTTTGTCGTATTTTTTGTTAAATTCTAATTTTTTTTGTCCTTTTTTTTCTTTTTCTGAAAATGTTTTAAATATCTTCAGACTGCAAGGAGAGAAGTTTATATTTAATGGTCGTTTCCAGTCACGAAGGTGTGAACTTTACGCGCCCATTGAAGCGTTTCTGCTCTGACGCAGAGAACAAATCGAGGATTAAACGGGAGAAGCTGCAAGTTTCTGACAGTTTAGTTACACGCTCAGCAGTCTGTGTAGAATTTAGAGAATTTAAAAAAAACACGCAAATAAAAACGGAGTTTATAAAAAACAAATTATTCATGACAAAAAATATTAGAGAAAAATTACAATTAAATTGGAATAAATGTAATAAACTGGATTCATTCTTCTAGTTAGAGAATAAATAGAGAAATCATCGAAGTAAATGCAACTCAAAATTTATTGAAATAAATACATTTGTAAATAATATACATCGTAATAATTTTAAATTAAATCCAAATATTTATCTGAATTTATTTAATAATGTTTAAGATGTATTTTGTTATTAAAGGGCGTCCCCGTCGTTTTTTTTTTTTTTTTTTTTTTTTTGCTTTTGTTTCCATCGTGCGCGTGTCCGCTTTGGCGCTTTTCGTTTGTTTAGAAAAACAGAAACACACACAAATTCAGCCCCTGAAAACTATATTTTAATGAACTTTGTGAACTTATTTGTAACTATTCTGTGACTCTAAATACATTGAAAGGAAGTTGAACGCGCACACGTCCGGTTAGGAAAACCGTAAAAAATGTGTCATAAATGTCACAGTGCGGACAAATGTGTGGAAATATGTGGCGCAGTGAGTTCTAAAACAGAGAATGAAGAGCTGCCTCTGTTCACTGAACAAATACATGTTTCTAAAGTCTGCAAACAACAGAGCGACCGGCTGCTTTTCTACCAGCCCGAGCGGCTGCACGCTGAACGGATTTACAGCAAATATTTACAATTGTTTGCTGGAGCTGCGCAGAACGGAGCGCAATCTGGATCCCAATCACAGCTGGTCAACGAAGCGCAAACGTGGCGCTGCGTTTAGGAGAAAGATTTTTTTTTTTTTTTTTTATGCCACACAAACGAAAACGCCTGATTGTAGATTGTAGTTGTAATGCTGGCCTGCGCCCCCACGCGCGCACTCTTCATCCCCAGAGAGGCAACATGATCACTTCCAGAACTTTGATGGAAAGGCTTTGACAGTCTGGTTAGCAGCTTAATCCAAAGGATTGTCTCCCATTAAGGTTACAGTAGTCACCAATCTGATGGAAGTCTCTTGTAATTTGGTAGACGCGCGGAGAGGAAGGAGGAGAAGACGCACACACAACAGCGCCTTTGTGGAGAGGGCCCAGCTGTGTGTGGTCCGCCAGAGGCCGGCGCCGTTACTCTGTGCCACAGCTACCAGGGGAAGGTGGGGCCGCATACATGCTGTCAACAGACAGGAATTAGGGGGAATGCAAAAGGTTTTCCACGCTGGGGTTTTAGTGTCAGCACGAGGCGGAACCGGTGAGCCAACCCCGAACCCTGGATCTCAATGCGCAACAAAGGAGGCGGCAAGAAGCCTGCTTCAAGATCATTTAGAAACGATGATGACTAAATAGCTGTTTTTACATTCTTTTCCCTTTTTATTCTATTTCTCGTCCTCCAACCTTAATCTCTGCCCTTTCAGGGATCCAACACCCAAACAGGCTCCGACGGACGAGCTGGCGTTTGGAGGGCCAGACTGTTTCCACTCGACATGCGGAGGCAGTTAGAGGACGGAGAAAGCAAAGCCAACTAATAACATTGATTCATAACATCGATTACGTCTTTCTGCATGTTTAAAAACGGCCGGGCCGTTTGTCAGAAGTCCCCGCCGCGCGCGCATGCTGGAGCACATTCAGCCACGCACGCACGCAGGTCAGGGCAGCGGAAACGAGCGGCTGCTCCGCTGCTCCTCTCAGGTCGTCAAGTCCCAGTCTCTTTGTTGGCGCTTTTAGGGTTTAAATCAGATCAAAACGTCCCTCACCAGTTTATATCTTATAAGAGAAGAAATATCGATAAAAACCAAGAGCGCGGATTAGAAAGTGTTACTCATTTTCATCCAAACAGTTAAGAGGGGGATTTTTAAATGGATATTTCATTGGATAACAAAATAAAATCATAGATGAAAAAGATGTTTTCCTGGAACTCAGAAGAAGCTGCGCGCGCATCCGTGGTGCTCTCCCTGAAACGTTTAAAGCTAAACACTGAAGCACATCTGCAGCGGTGAAGTGAACTTAAGCTGAAGCCGGAAATCAGCAGATCTTCAACACATGCATTCACGCGCGCGCGCGCACGTGGAAACTGAACAGGAGGTTTGAGGGGATTCAAATGAAGTGCAGATTAAAAGGAGAGGGGAGCAAAACCAAAGCTGACGCTGCAGGAATGATTATTATTCTGCTTTATAATAAACAGTTGAAACCCCTCAAAGCATGAACCTGTGTGCAAACCCTCTTCTCCTTCAAACACACGCACGCGCAGAAGAGTTATGGCCTCAAACAAAGCAGCCAAACCATTCACTGATCCCTCTCTCATTTTGTCTGTTTCTGCGTCTCCCTGACACTCCAGAAAAATACCCCCATATCTCTCAAACACACGTTTGTTGTGTGTGTGCGTGCGCGTGCGTGCGTGTCTGCGTGCGAGTGAGTGGCTGCCATGTCTGCACATCATCCCTCAGACCACAGTTAGAGTCGTAAAAGCTGTAGTAAAAGTTAAAGACTTAAAGCCGGGTCAGAGCTGGGTCTGAGACTCCCGAGTTTCTCCAAACTACCCCCCCCCCCCCTCACTCTCCCCTTTCTTTACAAACTAAAAGATGACGGGAGGGGGTGCACCTTCCTTTCACACTTTTGCGTGTTTTTGTCGGCATGCTTTTCTAGTGTTTCTCGGTCTCTTTTCCGGCTTTCCAGCAGCGGAAAACTTGCAGAAATATCCGCGTGCACAAACGGCCGAATGCGCGCACCCTCATCAACCCCCGCAATTTCAAACTCACACGAATGCCCCCCAACATTTCCCTTCCCCGTGCGCCTTCGCTCCGCTGAGGAGACTGCTCTCACCTTGCGGCCTCATCCACGGGAACAGCTGCGTCGGCGACGGACTCTGGTCCGCTCCGTCCGCGTCCTCGCCGCCGAGCCCCGTCGCGCCGCCCAGCTTACAGTCGCTGTACTGGACCAGGTCTGCTTCCTGAGCCCCGAAGAGGGTCTGTCGCTGCAGGGCGTCGTATCCGTAAAAGTTCCCCGGCTCTCCGTGGCATGTGACCGCGCACGGGCTCTGCTGGTACGGGTTGCTGGGCAGCGAGGAGGCGCTGTGGTGGTAGAAGTCCTGGATCTGCGGGGCGTGCTGGAAGGTGGCGCCGGAGCCCGGGCCGTACACCACAGTGGGCCGGCTGCCCGCCAGGTCCTGAGCGAACCCGCACTCGTAGTAGTTCGGACGCAGCGAATCCCCGCTTTTGTATTTGGAGAAGAGCGAGTTTACAAAATATGAACTCATCTTTTGTTGGGTTCGAGTCCGCGGAGTCAGAGTGGCTTTCAGGTGTGCGTTGTTGGTATTTTTGTGGCAGAGCTAATAACACACAGAGACCGAGGCGGGTGGGTGGCTGGGTGGGTGGGTGGGGTGGGGGATGGCAGGCGAAGCAGGTCTGCCGCCGGTGTCGGTGACCGTCGTTGTGGCGCTTCCCCTCACAGCCACAACAGGCGCGCGGCTGCCGGCTGCTGAGAGCGACGGTGAGCAGCCAGAGCGAACCACAGCGGCGAGAACAACAGTTACAGCGTCTCCATGAGGGCTCCGAGGAGGAAGAAGAAGAAGAAGGAGAAGGGGGATGAAGCAGAGGAGGAGGGAGGGCTCGTGCGCATTACAGTTCCCGTGTAAGTGCTGGAAGCGGGAGCAGTGTCGCGCTCTCAAACGCTTTTCCGTGATTTACTCCTTTGCAAATGAGTTGTTTCATATTTTCTCTCTCTCTCTCTCTCTCTCTCTGGCTTGCTCGCGTGCGCACCCCCCCCCCCCCCCCCCCCGGCTCTCTCTCTGCCACTCTCAGTGTGTGTGTGTGTGTGTGTGTGTTCTCTTCATTCTCTTCACACAGCCGTGGTGGAGGGACGCACGCGCACACGGAGAGTCTGAGAGGCTCGTTTGCAGGTTTTTTTCTCTCTCTTTTGCGCGCGCACCCACAGAAACACCGTGGCTTCTCTGGCCCCCGCGCGCGCGTGATACAACACAAAGGCAGTAAGAGAGAGGTGGAAGAGAAGCGCGTGGTGATGGGGGGGGGGGGGGGGGGGGGGTTAATGAGAATTCGACCGTTTTGCATCTGATCAAGTGCACACACCTGCGCGCGCGCATGCACTCTGTCAACTCTGCAATAAGGAGTTTCTGTGGGAGTATGGCTGACAGCATCCCCATCATTAACGGCTCTTTTTACCCCCCACCCCCCACCCCAGCTCTAACACGGTGTGGAGCGCGAGGCGGCATGAACGAGGGCCCAAAATGTCAGCAGCCCCGGCGGAGCAGAGTTCTTTTTAATTGGTGTCGCCTTTAACAACATCTCGCCTGTAAATGTAATTTCAAAGCAGCCTCTCCGTTTCATGACTGTTTCATGACTGCTGCTGCTGAGGAAACAAACGAGCTCCGCCGTGCAGCTCTCACATTATATGGCACGCTATTTAAATATGATCTCCATAAACGCGTAAGAGGAGGCGGCGAGGGGGGACAGGCGCGGGAAAGTGGCCGTAAACGCCGGCGTGGTCGGAGCGTAAAGCTGCGCAAATTTGCGGGCTGTCGCTGTTCGCCTGAGCGGGAGGAAGAGGCGCTCCGAGCGCGAGCCGAGGCCCCGAAGGCCTCCGCCCCGCAGGCTGCCTCTTCAGGGTTATGTTCGGTTGGAGAGGCGCTTCATCAGGGCTGATACCAGAACAGCCCTAAAACTGCGGCCTCAAGCACACCCGCACCCCACCCCACTGACTCGTGCACATGCGCACTCCATTAACAAGAAAAAAAAGAAGCAATTATAGTTTTACAATAATTTATCACTTATATGATTGTGTTGTTTCCAGTGTTTTCCATCCATGGAAACGTCTGGATGACCATAATGCTTCTCAGCGCTCGGTCCCAGATTATGATTTGCCCACTTTGGGGCAATTTTTGTGGCACCGAAAACACTTTTACGCACACAAAACGAAGGCAGTCCGGTAATTTATAATTTGAGAAGAACCTTGAACTTGAAAAGTATAGATATTCCTGCAGCATCTTAACCCCCCCCCCCCCCCCCACCCCACCCCACCCCAGAGGGTCACGAGGTTCCCCTGACCAAGAAAATCAGACATTTATTTTTGTCAAAAGGAGCTAAAATCTGGATTTTTCTTTGCCAAACACCTCCTCAAAAACGGACCTAAAAATAGAAAGGAAGGAGGAGGTTGCCACATCTCACGGTCTCCGTCTGCTGGGTTCAGCACGAGCGGGTTTACTGGTGGAGCACGAGCGCCATCAAGCGGCACGTGGCAGTATAGCTACGAGAAGGGAGGGGGGCTGCAGGGAGAAGCATTGTTTTGAGTCCAAAGGCCTCGGAAACAAATATTCATGCATACAGATATGAATACGCGCACATACATGTAGTTTACAGGTGCTTAGGAGATTAAAATGGATCATATTTATTAATATATCAACGTTACATAAATTATTTAGATGTTTTAAACCGCACAAGCAGAACATGTGCGCATAAAGTGCAAACAAAACTGCTGTGAAAAATGTGCAAATCTTAGAAATGAAGAAGCCAAATAGAGATTTAATCAACAAAATGTTAGTTCTTGCATTTTTAACAGTATTTATGATTAAAAGATCCACATTATTTTTACATTTATGACTAAAACGTGAATTTTAAGAGTTCGTTGGGTTTTGTTTTACCATAATCACATGATAATATGTTAAATGTTTGCAGTTTAGTTGTAGGTTTTGTCATTATTTTGGATTCGTTTTTGCGCACTAACAGATCCGTGCCGCACGCGCCTGCGCACACGCGCTCTGCCTTCAAACAGAGCAGTAGTCAGCAGTGATGGAGCAGAGTAAACATGGAGGTGTTGGTTCTGTGCGAGCGCGAGCCGGGGAAGTCCAGAGCGGGAATGGAGCCATTTTACTGCCGCGCATCATCGCTGCTTTTATGTCCGACAGACCTGGACTGTGCGTGTGAGCGCGGCCGTCTAAATTACTGGCAGTAAACAGACTGTAAAACACAGTTGCCGCTATTAGCACTCTGAAGAGACAGCCGCGCAGACTCCCTTCAGCTCTGTGGAAACAGAAAAGAGGAAATGAGAGGAGCGCCAAAGCTAAAGACAAAAAATGGCTAGTAAAATGAGTTTACGACACAACCCCTCCTCCAGGCTCCGCGGCATTTAAGACCAGCTTCGTGTCACGTTTCAGTGAACACTCGTACCCTCGGGGCCGCAGGAGAGGCCTGGCTCCCGCCACGGCGTGTTGGCGCTTCGATGACGCATCTGGATGAGGCTGAAGTCATCCACGCGCGCAAAGACGCACAGCCACAGCTGAGTTTTCTCTCTGCTGACACAAAAAAATAGTTTGAACCAGCAAACTCAAAGTTCCTCGAGCCTTTTACATCCCACAGAGACAGTACCGAGGGAAGCTCCCACACCCCACCCCCGTCTGTCCCAGCAGAGGATGGGAGCAGAGGGGCTCCGCTCCTCACGTCTGCTTTCTCTCTCATGCTTTCCGCGCTGCACTTTTTCATTCCTCACGGCGTGTTTGCTTTACAGCCGTTTAGTTCTTAACCTTCAGAAATTTATACGCTATAAACTTTTATTGCCGTCATATTCTTTTATTGCACCGCGCTGTACTGAATCCTCTTTCCCCCTCCCCTCCTCTCCTCTTCCTCTCCGGCTTCCTCTTCGGCTGTTTTTACGACAGTCGGCTGTGGATACTTCCAAAGCGTCCTCATCGCTCATCGCGCCCCGCTCCCTCTGCATGTTGTTGAGACGCCCGATGCGCGCCGCATACATCCTGCTCCTCTCGTGCTGCGTGTTTCCGTGCGTGGAACCGGTCGAGGAAGTGTGCAAAACAGCTGACGCGAGGAAGAAGAGAAGGAGCAGGGAACGCTGCCAGAGCTCGGGTTATTAGCCTGGAGGGACACATAATATTGTCTTTTCACCTTTCTTTCTTCTTCTTCTTCTTCTTTTTTTTTTTTTTTTTTTTTTTTTTTTTTTTTGGAAAAGCGCAGAAGTAAAGAAATAAAAAGTCTGTCGGTCTGTTCTGGAGGCGCCGTTCCCGCGCTGCTTCAACCAAACCTCCATGCGCGCGACCTTCACCGGGAGATCCGCAAACACGACTCTGACGGTATTTATTCATTCATCCATTTTGTAAAAGTACGTTTGATTGAACTGACGGCATCAGTGAAATAAAACATGTAGAGATTATCAAAATGTGTGAAAATTGAAGAAACATGTTCAGAAGTTTTTTTTATTCAATTTTCAGTTTTCTGAATTAAAAGGACACGAAGATTCAAAGTTTATTTATTTATTTATTTATTTATTTATTTTTTTTATTTTATTTATTTATTTATTTATTTATTTATTTATTTGTCAGTCATTTGGATTTTTCTATAGTTTGTTTCCTGATTATAACATGTTAAAAGAAGGAGAAAAACGTTGTATTTTCTTTAAGTTTTGCATGACGTTAATTTCTAAGAATAAAAACAAGCAAACAGCAAATGTTGTAATTTATATGAACGAGTTTCGTTCTTTAAAATTTGCAATTGTTTTAATTTAATTTTTGTATTTTTAAGGATTAAACATAAAGTAAGCCTTTGTTATTTCAACACGTTTTAAATATGAACTGTTGGTGTTAAATAAAACAAGTCCAGTGAAAGAAGTATCTCCTGTTGTTGTTATTTGTTTGTGTATTTGTTTAGAATCTTTCTTTTTTTTTAAACGTTTTCTCTTCAAAGTTCGTCCTCGGCTTCAGAGAACCGAGCAGATGCTGTCAGGCCTGCAAAGCTGAGCGACGCGCACGCGCAGCAGGAGCCACGAATCCTTTGCATCTCACAACACGTGCACAGCAGCCCTTGGACCAGTTATTAATAAATGCGGAGCGGATGTGAAGTGATCAGAGCACGCGGGACTGGACCTCCCGCAGCAGAGCATGGATGGAGCGCGTCATCGCTGCTGCTTGATCGGTGATCAAAGCCGAGCTGCACCAAGTGACACACTGTCCTTCCCTGTGTTTAATGAAAACACGCCGGAGTGTCTGACTGGACTGTTTTGGCGTGATTATCTGCTATCAGCACCACGTGGACGCTTTATTTTAACGCGCGCAACCGAATCCCGGCTGATAACAGCCGCCGAGGCCGCGCAGTGCGGGGACAACATCAACCCGGCCCAGCCAACTCATATAGACATATCATATATAATCATTTATAATAGCTAGAGCTCATAAATCAAAGATATAAAATTAAAAGTCTGGTCTGTTCAAACTCGCCTTTTGCTAGAAATCTCGTTGAGGAAGTCCCCATGATGTTCAAAAGATAGAACTCCACTGATGAAGACAATCCTAGTTGTTAACACAAATGCAAGAGACTAAATATGATATTTTAATGTTTTCAATCAGGAAAAAAAACATGAATTGGATTGAAATAAAACTACTGTCCAAAAAACAAATATTGACAGAAAAAAAAGAAAAACTCAAAAATACATCCAAGAGTGAATCAGACTATATGATGACATAATATTTATGCTTTACATTTATTAATAAAAATACAAAATATGAATTCAGTTTAATATATGTTTTTGTGCTTTTATTGTAATTTTTAAGGCAACTTTTTGGATTCTCTTCACAATTTTGTGAGAAATCATCATTTGATAAAGTCCATTTTTTGTACTTTTTTCCCTGAATGTCTAACACCATCGACATTTTTAGAGTTTCAAATAGATTTTATTCATGCTAAAAATCCTGAAGTTGTTTTTCAATCTTACATTTTATACAATAAACATCTTTTGAAATAAGAAGCTGTCCTAGAATAAGATTGTTCTCCCTGTAGCTGAACCTGTTGGGAAAGAACTTCTCCTGCTGACAGATAATGAGTTTGAGTGGAGAAATTCTGATTTATGAAGAAAGAGGAACCTGATTCTTTATTGGAACTGAAGATGCATGTGACGTCATCAAATGGTAGTTTTACCCAAAGATTGTGGTTATACATTTTTGGTCATGACCATCATGACGGAAAAGAGATCGAAGGATGAGGTCAATGAGGTTGAAAGCTCAGATTTAATGGAAATCAAACCGAAAATATACAGAGAATTTGTTATTTTCTTTCCTTTATTTTTATATGACATCACCGGAAACATGCAGTGACCAGTGACTGTGCACTCAGAAAAGCTGAAGAAAAGCAAACAGTTTTCTTTTGTGTGAATTTACTTCCGTTTTGGTGTTTTTTTGTTCTGTTGGAAAATACAACTGAATGAAAGTGTTTGACTCATTTTGAGTGGATCATCCAGAACTCATCCAAACAGGCGGAGGGTGGAGGATCTGCATCCTCCGCTCAGCGTGAGAGGAAGATTTGGAACATCTGTCTTCTTTGTCCACTCTCTCTCTCTTCCACACACACACACACACACACACGCACACGCACACGCGCGCGATCTTGTGTAGTTTGACAAAACATGAATCCATTGATTTACCTGAGCGGGAAGCTGCTCTCCTCATCATTAAGCCCCGCGCTTATTCCTCCCGGGCTCCGGCTCACAGCTGAGGCAGAATGCAAATCTTCTGTTCTGCCTGAGTCTGCGGGGCAGCTGAAGTGTGGTGTGTGTGTGGGGGGGGGGGGGGGGGGGGGGGGGGGGGGGGGGGGGGTCCCTTCACTTCATGCACCCCCTCCTCTCCGGCTGCCTCCCAGAGCAGCTCTCATCTCCGGCTCAGATTGTTCATGGAATGTCTTTGTTCCATCCAGGACGCACAGGGACGTTTCAGTCCAGAGAGTTCAGAGGTCAAATGTAGTCAACGTTGGCGCAGCTTTGACTGTCACTTTCTCTGTTTGGAGCATCTCTGCGCACTTATTTAACAGTGACACTTGCTGTGCACGCGCTTATGTGAGCTGGAAGACTTACTACTTGATGGTTCTGACTTGTTGTGACTTGGACTCTGATGAGAGTCACGTATTCTTACAAACAGTCGAAGTGTTTTCTGCCGTTTGGATGAGCGGGAGTCGCCACGTGTCGCTCCTCCAGTGAGGCCTTCATGCGCTCCAAACGCGCGCTGCACGCTCACGTGAGGAGAAATAGTTCTTCATCCACTTACATTTCAGCAGCTTAATCAAAAATAATGGGAAACTTCTCAGTAAAATGTTCTTATTAGTTTTTATTGTATGTTTTTTGTTGAATAAGAATTATTTTTCTCCTTTTTTTATCTTGAATATGATAAAGTGTCTGTCACCAACTGTCTTGTTGCAACATTGATGGTATCAGAGTTAAAACTATTTAAACAGAGATTTAAAGGATGCGTCACGTTTAAAATCTGCGTATTGTGAATAAATCAAACATTTCCCGCCACTGACGGTGGCGTCCTCCGGTGAATTCTCCCTCCCGCGTGAGCGTGGGCGTTTTACGGTGGGGGGTGTTTATTGGTTTATGACAGTCTTTTGGTGTTGCAGCCAGACAGACGCCTCTGTCCTCTAAGCCTCGGTTTTCTCCACTGAGGAGACACATATTTGCAACACATGCCTGCTCATCCGAGTCTTCCTCCCCGCTCTCCTCTTCCTCTTCCACCTCCGCTCCGGCTCTTTGTCTGAAAGACAGCGAGCCTGCAGATGGATGAGGATCTTCATTCAGAGGCGTGTCACTGAGAGAAGAAAACTGTGAAGCGCGCCTGTCAAACTCAAGGCCCGGGGGCCAGATCAGGCCCTCCTGGTAATTTTATCCTGCCCTCCAGGTCATTTGATTTTATTGTTATTAATGGCTCATTTCTAAATTTTATAAATTTGAAAATATTGAAATTATTTCAGGTTTAAATTGATTTATTCTGGAATAATTTTCCTGTTTTTAATCGTTCATAATTATGTTAAAAAGTTACAGTTTTAGAGTTCTAAAAAATGTTATTCTCTAAGCTATTTGGACTATTTGGCATTTACTAAGATTTTTTAAGAATATTTTGGAGTTTAGCTAACATTTCAGCTACATGCTAACTGTTTTAGTTACAGTCTAGCTGTTTTTGCAAATTTAGGCTTTTCTTTCTAGGATTTTTAGGCAGTTTAGAGTAAGTTTTACGTGATAGCTTGTGGCAAATTTAACCTTTTTCTATTTTTTTAGGATATTTTGAAGTTTAGCCAATATTTTAGCTGCATTTTAGCTGTTTTGGCTAATTCAGACCTTTTTTTCTTTTTAGGCTTTTTTGAAGTTTAGCTAATATTTCAGCTACATGCTAACTCTTTTGGCTAATTTAGGCTTTTTCAGTTTTTTAGAGCTTCGCTATTTTTTCAAATCAAATCAAATCAAGCTTTATTTGTGTAGCACCTTTCTGGAAAAATCATTTTCAATCAAATGCTTGACGTAAAAATAATCAAAATTTAAAAAAAAAAAAAAAAAAAAGGAAACATTGTGGGACCTTAACGATGTCCACACCCCCCACCTCTCCACACACACGGACAAACACAAACACACATCGACAGGTCCCCAAAGGTTTCAGCTGCATGGAAGCTGCTTTGACTAACCTAAGTTTTTTTTTTAAGGGTAAAATGTATCTGGCTATTAGCTTCAGCATTTTTGGCTATTTATTTCAGCATCTTCAGCGACCAACTTCAATTTACAGCATTCACATCATCGCAGGTAAAGGTAGCAATATATCTATAATTATGGTAAAAAGTTATGGTTTAAAAGTTTTGCAAATGTCGTTTTAGAGTGTTCAATAAACATTTATCCCGTTCAGCCCTCGACCTAAGGTGTATCTTGGATTTTGGCTCCCCGTGTGATTGAGTTTGACACCCCTGGTGTAAAGTCTCGCTTTAATAATAAGAGTCCAGCATCAGCAGCACACAGTTACAAGAGACAAACACGGAGGACACACAGGAAGGCATGGACCGGGACCATGTAAATGCTATTCCTGTCATACAAATAATAAACATTAAGACAACAACGACACGGAAAACAGCTTCAAAGAGCGAACGAACTCATCTAAAGAAGTCAGGTAACATGTCGACAGACTATAAAAACAAGATTTTCAACTCATTCCGATAAGAAATATGTACAATAAATTAGAAATACTTCATATCAAGAAAGTTCTGTCTTATTTTCCAATATTATTTTCAGAAGTCCCATCAGCTCCCGGGAATAAGCATCAAAACAACGCGTGCTTCGGGCATGCGCAAACTGTAAACATTTTCCTCATGAGCGAGAACGCGCAGCTGTCCTGTGACGGAAGAACCACTGAGTGAGCGCGGGTCCTGTGCGCGTTCACGCGGATGACAGGGGTTAGTGTGTGCTGTTTCCCCCACGATGGGGACCGTATTTGACATGGAGAGAGTGGGACGCACCGGCGCTGCTGAAAACACAAACATCGTGGGGGAAAAGATGGGTTTTGGGAAAGAAAAAGTGCACGTGCACTTCCTGAAATGAAACAAGCCGCTTTGCATAGCAGGTATCACCTCGTGTAAGTATGAAAATAGATATTTTCAGTGGCACATAATGTGAAAACATTAGATTTTCTGTTGGATGAAGATGATGGTGAAGTGGACGGAGCGTTGGGTCTGTCAGAAGAAGCTCTGCGGTCTTTTTTTAGGGGATGCGGGATATTAAACGCCTGTCAGAGGCGTGGATGGAGTCAGAAGGTGCTTCCACATTGCGCTGGCGCGCATTCAAGCGGCCACTTTCAATGAAAAGTCTGTGCAAACGCGCGTTTGGATAGACTTTTCATTGAAAGTGGCCGCTTGAATGCGCGCTGACGCACGGGTGCGTGAGCGCCCAGAGAGCTATCAAGCAGCATCTGAATCTCCAGCCACGAAATCCCCGACATGATCGATCCTGATCGGATTCGCGCGGCTGCTGAGCTGGTTGATCTTCCCGCCGGTCCCTCTCTTCCGCGCCTCATTACTCAAGCCGAGGCTCGGAGAAACAAACGGCGGCCGGCCGCTTCCTAATCAAACGGTGACAGCACAGAGCCAAACGACCGCAGTGGAGGGGAATAAAATAGGGATCCCCATCATCCTGTGTGGCTCCTTCTCCTATATTGATGGCCTTTGAAATTCCGGTTTCAGCACCTGCGCGCGCGCAATCGTTGCCAAAACCGAGCCCATAAATAACCAATAAAGGAAGTGCTTCAAAAAGAAAAGAAAAGGAAATGTTCTTTCTTTTTTCTTTTCCCACTTCGCGACTCACCCAAACATCAAACAAACCGATCTGTGCGTAAAATCCTCATTTCACCCAGATAGCAGAAAAAGTCTCTGAGTTTTCCAAAGTCCCACTCTCCAAATCTGTCAGTGAACATCACATTTTCTTCGGGTCGTTGTTCATGGATGATGACGGAGCAGGAGAGCACGCCTCCGGAGGTTCGTCTCCTGACCTCTGAAGTCCATAAATGCCAGGGAAACTCTCCAGGTGTGAGCGCGCGCTCCTACTGCAGGTGCGCTCCTTGAGCCGTAAAGCGCACCTGCTGTTCGACCCGAATGGATGAGGCGCTCGTGACGTCACCAACAAATTGCTGTGCGTTTTGGTCTTTTGTTTTCTGTGCTTGCCAACACGCGCTTCAGGTTGATTATCTGCGTGGCGTGCGTGTGCGTCTGGGTGTGCATGGGTGCGCGCGCTCCTCGACAGTGCCTCTACTCCTTGGTCTGGTCCTTGCTCTGTTTCTTCATTTTCATCCGTCGGTTCTGAAACCAAATCTTCACCTGGCGCTCGGTGAGGTTGAGCGCGCGCGCCACCTCGTGCCGCCGGTCACGCGTGAGGTACATGTTGAAGAGGAACTCCTTCTCCAGCTCCAGGGTTTGGTATTTGGTGTAAGGGCACCGCTTCTTCCTGGAGGAGCGCGCGTGCAGCCAGTTGGCTGAAGGGTCATCTGCGGAGGAAACCAAAACAGGCTTTTAGAAAATGATGTCAGCTCTGCCTTCAGAGGATCATGGTTCAGACTTTGTGCGCACGAGGAGCCCGAAAAGACCTTTCCTCATGATAAAATGAACCAAACACATCCACATTAACAATCATTAGACCGTTCCATCTGTTTACATTTTATTTTAAACACACTTTTGTTGCATTAAAAATTTGAGTAAATAAAAACTTTTTTCTAATTAAAAATGTTTGTTTTTAGACCATTTCAAAGAAAAACTTTCAGACTGAATGAAAACATTTTACTTCTTAAAATCTTGGTTCTTTGGCTTAATACTGATACTAATGACTAATACTGTAGAAAAACATACATTTCTAAGTTCCCAGAGGGTTGTCTGGTACTTTTTTGTGCATGCGTTTATTTCCATTGTTACATTAGATTCTTTCCTCTCAGGCCCTTAAGGATTTATTTTTTTTAGCTTTTATATTAGGATTTCCTTATGTCATGTAAAGCTCATAATTTAATTTTCTGCTTCTTTCTATGTACCTCCCTCCTCCCCACTTGCTGTTAACTTTTCATTAACTTTTGAGTTATGTATCTGCTTTTGTTGTTATATAAAGTCCCTCTGTGACGTTTTTTTAATTAAAAAAACGGTTTCCATTAGTGTTTTAACCACAATCTAAATGTCTTAAAAATACATTTTTTATGTTGATCTGAAGCTTCTGTTTCCAAAATCTCCTCTGAGGGGGCGTGGCTTTTAGAGCTCGACCCCGATCTCCCCTGACTGATTATGATAGCTGCTAGCATAAATCTTCTCCGCTGCTCCATAAAACCATCCATCAATCTGGGTAATGTCCATCCGTCTGGTTCTGATCCGGATGTCAGCTCAGATCTTCATGGACAGAACTTCCTCCAAAATCCTGATTCTTTCTCCTTCCAGTTCACCAAAGACTCTTTGATGTTTCTTGACGTTGCTGTGATCAATCCATTCAATCCATTGGTTTCTCAGAGCAGAAAATAATGAAAGCTAACATCCAAATGCTCTTTCATTGATTTACAATCCTTTCGGTCAAACGAGCCGCCGTTCACATTTCCGTGGTCACATCAAGAAGCTCCGTGGAGTCTGTTGGAGATTTTCCAGCGTTCTCAGGACTGCTACCGTAAGTATTGGATGAAAGTCAAAGCAAAAATCCAGTGACGGCTGATTGGAGCACAGAAATGTGAACGGCGGCTCATTTGACTGCAGTCAATGTGAAGATAGCATCTTCTCTTCTCCAGAAGCTGAACTAGACACGCTAGCCGGACCAGATGAGGGTTTAGTGCATGTGCAGCAGAAAGAAGATGATTGATGAAAAACAGAGTGTGTCCAAGACTGTTTGGTTGAGAGAGATTTAAAAGGAGAAATATACGGAAAAGTAAAAACTAAATGATTTCTTATTACATTTGTTCTTTTTCAGAAGAAAAATGACACAAATACATGTTAAATACTCTAAAACAGGATTTTCATCGGAAGGGGACTTTAAGTTTTGCTCATTTTTAGAAGTTTCTGTTTATAAGTGATTCTCCCTTCAGGTTCTTCACGACTTTCTCTGATAAATAAAAATCTGTGTACTCTTAAAGTACAAGATTCAGGCAGTGGAGTCACTAAAACTCAAACAAATACAAATAGATAAAACTGATTCTTTTTGCTTTAGAATGTACTCAGGACCACAGCTTCACAGTGAGTTCTAGATTTGTGAGCAAACCAGAGCATTCAAGGACTTAGCGTCTCTGTGGGGTTCAGCAGCTGCGGTCACTGCCAGACTTCACTTCCCTGCTCATCCACAACGTCAGAGTCTATAAGGATGATAGAGCATTCCTTCCATCTCCTGTCAAACTTCGGCTTTTATTGTGAAGAAAGCTTCATGCCAATGATTACAGTGATAAAGCAAAGTAACAATAACAACGCAGACAGTAAATGTGATAATCCTGTCTCTGGATAAGTCATGTTTTGTGAAATTAAAAATCATTGCAGCAGTTTATTTCCCAAGATTATTGAATGCACACACACACACACACACTCTCACGTTCATGTACACATGTTGAGAAAGTGTTTTACAGGTCTAATAATGTTTTTATGATTATTTTTCCTGCTGTCACTGCTTGGCGTGGGATCATCCCTTCTGCACACAGAAAGCTCTGAAGACATTAACATATCTGAACATTATGTTTCAATAAACACAGTGGAACAGTCAGGCTCTTCACTCTGTAAAATGTAATGTAATGCTTTGAATCCAGCTGCACAGCAGCTTTCTCTTTGTTTGATCTGTGTGCAGCTTTTCAGATGAATGTTTTAAGCATCAAGCTGAAAAAAACTGCAGGATTTGTCTTTCTGATTTGTTTCAGCAACACTCAGGCTAAAGCTGTCTGAGGTTTACACACTTCAGAAGATGAATGCTTGCAGAAAACACAGATAGAAATCAGCCTTTCATTGTGGTACGTTGGACTTCAAATGAAAAATCTCAACTTTCAGATAAGAGGAGCCTCTTTAGTTTGGCGTTTCCATTTAGAGGAAGCAGCTTTTTCTTCTTTCCTCTTGTGTTGCCTCCCTTGTTTTTCAGGCAGCCACCTCCAGCTCCTTTCCCACCACACAGCTGTTTTTGTGGATGTCAGACCAATGTAATTAGCAGGGTTTTTCTTTTTTGGGACGTGCAGGCCTGGTTGGGTTTGCTCTTCTCTTCTTCAGAGAAATGAAGGGCCTTCCACCCAGACAGCAGAGAGCTGGTCACACGTGGCACAAAGGAACAACTATGGAAGGAACACTTTTCTGAAGTGAGGCAGCCCAGAGTGCTTCATTAACGTCCCATTAATCATATTTAGACTTTTTGTAAAATCGTTCCCAGTGGTCTTTTCATTGTGATGTCGTTTTTAGTCTAAATCAAAACATCTGTTTGGTTTTCTAAGACATAGTTTCTGTAGAGTTCTTTAAAAATGTATCTCTGAATTTTGGGTGGGATTGTTGGTGCAGACTGAGACCACCGCCATTTTACCTTTTGCCTCCCCTCTAGCTTAAGCCCCTCACACCCTCAAGAAAACAACAAAAACCATATCATTTCTATCCAGCGATATAGTGTTGATCCAGATTCCAGCTCAGACGAGGAAAATAAAAAAAGCTCATGGATCTATTTGTCTTAAAGAGGATGATCAGAAGAGGGCGGAGCTTGTGGTCTGCCAATTGCAGTTTGAACACAACCTTGATTTTAGTTTTCTTTCTATATGTTCTCCATCATGAGACAAAATGCGACAACATGTTAAAAACTAGATTTTCACTGGAGTGAGTCTTTAAGGTTTTCATTACAAAAACAAAAAAGAGCCTGCTGTACTGCTGTTTTTCTCATTTGTGAGGCGTGTTTAAGATAAAATGGATCAACAAAAGGTTTAAAAATGTTGAGACTTTTTCTTTCTGCTCAGTGTTTTGTTTGTTAGTGCCCAAAGCAGGAGTGTCAAACTCAATCGAACAAGGAACCAAAATCCAAAACACACCTCAGGTCACGGGACAAACAGGATAAACATTTATTGATCACTCTAAAACTACATTTTCAAAACTTAAAAACTGTAACTTTTTAACATAATTATGAACTAGATATATAGCATTACCTGCAATATTGTTAGTGTGAATGCTAGAAGCTGAATTTGGCTGCTGAAGATGCTGCATTTGACAGCTGAAAACGCTGAAGCTGATAGCCAGCTAAAATATTAGCTAAATGTAAAAATCGCCTAAAAAACTGAAACAAATAATAAATAAATAAAAACTTGGGTTAGCCAAAACAGCTAGCAGTTGAAAAAAAATAAGCTAAACTTCAAAATTGTAAAAAACCTGAAAAAAGCCAAAACTAGAACAACTAGCTTTTAAAAATTAGCCTGACTCCTCCAAAATAGCCTAAAAACTTTTTTTAAAGGCCTAAATAAGCCAAAAGAGCTCGCATGTAGCTGAATAAATGCTAAACTTCAAAATAGCCTACAAACCAACCAACCAAGCAAAAAAAACTTAGATGAGCCAAAACAGCTAGCATGCAGGAGAAATTTCAGCTAAACACCAAAATGGACTTAAAAGAATGAAAAAACTCCTAAACCAACATGTTGCTGTAAAAAATAGCTTAACTCCAAATCTTAGTAAATGCCAAAATAGTCCAAAAAACTAGCAGAATGACAATTTTTAAAACTTTAAAACTGTAACTTTTTGACATAAATATAAATGATAAAAAGGCAGGAAAATGCAGAATAAATCAATTTAAACCTGAAATAACTTTCAATAATTTATTCTCTAGAAATATATTTTGTCAAAATTATTGAAGTTACATCTTTACAAAATGATCTGGAGGGCCAGATAGAATTACCCAGAGGGCCGGATCCGGCCCCCAGGCCTTTACTTTGACACGTGTGGCTTTAAGGAAACTATCAATTCTCTTGTAGTTTAATTTTGAAAATAAAACTTCTAACCCTTCAGTAATCACCTGCTTCTTGTTAATCCCTCCCTCTGCCTTTAGTACATCATCTTACTTTTGTCTTGTACTGAAACCTCCTTGTTCTTTAGTTCTGGAGTCAATTCTTCATGACTCAAACTCTTGCACTGACAGGAGGGCATCAGCTGGATCAGGATTGTTCAATCTTTCTATTTGTCCTTTTCTATGTTGGAGGGATTTTTCTAATCAAGATCCAGTGCAGATGAAAACACGCCAAGCTCCCCAACCTGTGTGGAGATGCAGGCTGCAACCTCCAAATTGTCCATTTGCAGACAATTTCAGGTAAATGGTGGCGTCTAAATTGAATCTGCCCTTGACAGAGCTCCAGAGGCAAACACTGCAGTGGCTTTACTGGAGCTCAACCTCATGATTCAAAAAAAGAAATCTGTGGTCAAAACCTGCAAGGAGTCAGATGTGTCCTTCACAGACCGAGCAGCAGTTCTCCCTAAAAACAGTTTGTGTGGATCTACTGGTGAGACATGTGGGCGAGTTAAGGATAAGTGCATCATCGTTTCTCTAGAACAGAGCATCAACTTTTTTTGCTCATTGGCACATCTGTAAAACTTCTATTGATCCAGATGAAGAACCATATAATGTTTGGTACAAGCTGGATTTATCAGGAGTTTTAGCAAATCGTTCTAGTTTCATGTTTGTTTAACTAAGTCACCCTGATGGGTCTCCAGGTAAACCCCACGTCTCAGCGTGGCTGTGATGATGTCTTAGAACTGTTACAAAAGATCTTCAGTGAGGAAATGTAAAGATGAATAATGATACTTCTAAATGATGTCAAGCTGAATGAGGCTGGTTTGTGGCTCTGCTTGCAGTCATCACAGAGTTGTAGAGTCAGCAGAACTCTTGTGGTTCTGATCATTTTCTAGGAATGAGTCAGCTTGACAAACTCAGAGATCCTGACAGAACGACCCCCCACCCAACCCCCGCCCGGGCTTCATAATTAGCGGAGCGATCGGTGAAATATGTACCAGAGGACAGGCTGAGGACGCTCCGTGTTGGTTTGAGTGTTTATGACTTGTTTGTGTGACAAACTGTGGCGATGAGTTGCAGCCTTTGAGTCACGTCTGACATGCATCATTCAACATTTTAAGTCAACAGTGGAGAGGATGTGGACGCACCGAGTGAGGATGATCAACACCGGACAAAGACAGACCCTCTGTGACAGTTTGCTTGACAGAGATTTAACGTAAAAATATAATGATTTCTCATTATAATTGTTCTGTTTCAAGAGAAAAATGACACACAGACATGATAAAAACAGGATTTTCATCGGCGTGGGACTGTAACCCGGATTCTTTTAGCATATAGTGTTCACACTGGACTGATAATAGTGCATGTACCTACAGCTGGAAGAGGCTGGGTGTGTAATAGTGAAGTGGTGCAATTCTCATCAATCTTTGCTCCAATCTTTTCTTTCACAGCTCTATTCCAACATATGAAAGACTTTGTGTCAGAATTCCAGCCGAACGCAAACATAAGTGTTGATTTATCCATCATGATCAACTTTCAAACAGTCGGCACTTCCATCGTTTAAACGGACACTACCCATAAATCACATGAGAACACGAGGGTTTTTAGCACAGAAGTCTTAAACGTACAGATGCACACACTTTTCACTTGAACGACTCGCGTTGCCATGATTGATATTAACTTACAATCTGGCAGCCTTGGTTTTGGTTTGATCTGGTTTCCTCTGATGGTCCTGTTGGTTTAGTAAAGACAGTTTAGTGAAAGCTCCTCTTAACTAAGTTCTTAACTTAAGAAATGGACATGGCAAGCATTGAGGTCCTCCGTACATTATCTCCAGCCCAGGCTAGAGCCTTCACCGTCACTTCCCGACACGTCTACCACCATACTGGAACCGATTGCCACCCCTCCACAGCGATTAGTCCGAGTCGGTCTGAGTGATGATTTTCGAGGAACTACTGTCACCAATCACGAGTGAGGCTGTTCCTGAAAGTGGATCTGGGGAATCCATCAATCAAATGTGGAGCGTTGGAGCCACATGCTTTTACTGAGGCATCTGATTGGTCAGGTTATAACTTGAATAACTGGCAATAAAGAAAAAAATATCTTTAGAAATTATAAGACTGTGCTAAGAAGGAAGCATCAGTGCAAGAATGTAATAACTGAGACATAACTGTCTATTTCTCAATGGAATACGATGAGACTTTGGCCTTCTTGCAACTTCTTTGGAACTTATCTGGGGAGTTATTGAGTCCACTGATGTTCATGTCAATGTTTGGACCAAACTAGAAGTTTAGACTCTCTGCTCACTTGCAGATGAACTCTGGTGTGGTTCTCATCAGTATGAATGCAGATGGAGTGAACAAAGGAAAAGAACCAAAGAGGTCAATGTCATAAACTCTGTGAGAGAAAAACCGGCACAGCAGAAATCGACATGAAGAGACAGGAATCGAGAACTAGTTTGACAGTGAACAACATGGAAGCAGCCAGTCTCGCTCTGACTTAGCTTTATCCTGTTTTATTTCTGGTTAGAACTCATTTCAGGAAATTAAATTAACCTAAACTAAAATTAAATCAACCAAACATCAAATATGAAGTTTTGAAATTGCCTGATTTTTTCTTGTGCTTTTACAATAACTCGTCAATGCAATGACTAAAATCAAGCCTAACAAGAATGCATTTTGACACCAGCGGCGCATGGACTTACACTTTCTCCAAAGAAATAATGAATTCCTTAAAAAGAGCTGCAGGACTGAATTCATAACTCCATTATCTTGTTGGAAAAACCTGCAGCTTGACTCAGTATTTCAATTTATTACCCAACTTTTTATGATCATAGTCTCATTAATGGAGCTATTTATTTCCAAATCGAGAAAATAATTTATTCTTCAGGTTTGAGGCTGCGGGTGAGATACAGTGAAGCATTAATCAAGCAGCGTTTGATCTTGAGTGTGTTAAATGGCTGGGATATGGATGCATAAGGTTTGAATTTGGCTCAGATCTGAGACATCGTCATAGTTAGTCGGTGATGTACAGGACATCCGTCATTTTCTGTTCCTGAGGATCCCTCCTTTAATTTCTCTCCATCTGGGCTTTAGATAGCGGCCATCATCCATAAATACGTCCTTAACACCCTCTGGAATCAATTCCCTCCAACGCGGCCGGCATGTCCAACACAGCTAGAGAGCAGAGGATCGATTGCATTTCAGAGCTAAGTATAATGTCTGGGATAAGGATATTTGCATTTGTGGTGGGGGTGGGAGGGGGCACGGTTCCTTTAAAGAGGGTGCTTTGCATTCCTTGCATGTATAATTGCTCGCAGAACCATCCATTACCCTTGGAGCGATGGCACGACCATGGCTGTCACCCCAAATGACAAATGTGGGGGCTTACGTTGTCTTCTGTCAGCAGGTTAGGAAAGAAGAACAGATGATAATGGAAAGACAGAAAGGGGCGTGTCTTCTCCATGCAGGGATTGCTCCTCACCTTCCTGATGCTGGACTCTCCGTCTCTGATGGGATTTGTGAGTCCGGTTTGATGAATGCATGGAAACAGCCACCAAAGTAGCAAAAACCAATAGTATGTCGCGCCTCTTTTCCACTCTCCCTCCCTTTGCAATTTCACCCTAATAGTTCCAGAAATTGACCTCTCGTATATCTCAAAGGCAGGGTTATTACATTTCCCTGTCGTATTTCATCTGCCCCCGCCCCCTCCTGATACCCTTATCTCACCAAACCCTTCCAGCCCATTTCTCCCATCCACCAACAGCAACATGCCAATTAATGGGCTTGTTCATCCAGCATTGGGACTTAATAAACTTGGAGGTAATAAGTTTTTCACTTTACCTGCCAGCAGCACAAAGACTGAAGTGTAATCTTGTGGTTTGTTCTGGATGAGCGCCCGGCACCTCTGACACAAAGAGGAATCTGTATCTGGACGGTGGCTGTGCTGCATGTGACGTTTGGAGAGGGAAGGCTGCAGTGATGCTGACACACGGCAGACATTTTTCATGAATAGGGTGTGGGGGGGGGTTCCACTTGGATCTGTCCTGCTGTTAACATACATCACCCCCGCACCGTATATTATTTCTGTTTTCCTAAAAAGTGAATGGGAGCTGTATTCAAAAGGACCAGCTTCTCTCACTGTTAAAACCTTTGCTTGATCAAATTTACAGCTTTGTAGAGGAAAACATGAGGCTTTTCGTCAGGAACTCCTCCCGGCCTGGAAACAGGCTCCACAGTATTTCCTGTCAGACTTCCCCACTAGAAGTAAAACATCTGAACGCTGCATGGGAAGAGTTTCAAAAACATCTTTACGGGACTTAATGTTCACGCAGTCGAGACTCACAGCTCCCACAGGAGCTTAGAAACTGAGTTAGAGGGTCCAGAAGGCACCATGAAGCATTTTCTCTTCAAACTCTACAAGAAAGTAAAATATCAAATTTGGCTCAAGCAGAAACGAGAATATTCTTCTCTCTAAATGGAAACTTGTATGCACAGAAGATGATAATAAACGACTTCCTTAAGTGTCTCTGAAGTTTGTTCAGTGTTTTTTGTCTTGATGTCATAAAGCAGTCCACAGTGTAGCAGCAGTTTTAAACATGCTGCGTAATTACAGACTCCACTGACGAGGCAGATGAATTGATTCTCTTTCATTGTTTTCAACCATAATTGAGAAGGTCCGGTTCTCAAGAAGATCCCAGCAGATCTGGTGCCTCAAATCTGGAGAAGCTAACAGCAAAAAAGGAAAGGAGAACAGCCCTGTTTGTGATTTTCCCACACTGACCCTCCAGCAGGATCCGGCCGCCTGTTGATAAGCTGACACTCCAGAATGATGTTGGCCGCATTCTCGGACTGCGTCTCAAATTGCTGCCATCAGTGGAGAACCAAAGGACACAATGTTCAGAGCTGAAGGCCCGAGGTCTCCTGAGCTCCAGCAGGAGCAAATCATCTCAACACCTCCAGTCCTCTTCCATGCTGACTTACAGCTCCAACCATTGCAGTCCATGAACAGACACTTCAACTGATAAAAATATATATATCTATAATACTCATCATACCTCATGGGAACGTTATGGGTTCAAAAAAATA
Source organism: Oryzias javanicus (assembly GCA_003999625.1). NCBI lineage: Eukaryota > Metazoa > Chordata > Actinopteri > Beloniformes > Adrianichthyidae > Oryzias > Oryzias javanicus. The sequence continues at coordinate 1,557,758 of CM012444.1, forward strand.
TTAAGGTCAATAAATATTTTGAGCACAGAAAAGTAATTTCTTTGGTTTGTTTAGGAGGGTTTTAATAAATGACTTCAAAGTGTTCTATTGATTATTGCCTCCACTCAATCAGCAGGTCTGTAATATGTTCGCCTTAAAGTGCGTCTAGGAGAGTGAAGTGACCAAACGAAAGCACCGCGGCCCTCAGCAGCAGCCTGAGCGGCTGCATTTCTGGTCAGACCTGCATTGATTTCTGTTGCGTTCGGCATCTGTGCGGCACAAAATGGCCGTCTGGTGGAGATTAGAAACAGCCTGAGTCGCACTTTGGAAAGAGTTTGCTTCTGCCAGATTGAGCTAAAGCAAAAGCGGATGAAGAAGTAGCAGAGTTACAGAAAACCAGCGAGGAAGTGAGGCGCTGATGCGTGCGTAAAACTACAAGAAAACAGATAGAATTATAGACTGTAGAAATATTTTATGTAGATCAAGAATAAAAATACATTATGCTTTGAGATTATATCATCAGACTATTTTAAAATGTATCAATATAAGGGATTAAACAATAATTTTCTTAATTCCATCCAAGTTAAATGATCGAACAGGCTGTGAGAGAGTCATTTTATTTTTTAGAGCATCCATCTGGCCTTCTGGCTCCACGTTCAGCTGTGCGCGGGCAGATTTTTGGACACACAAATAGTTAGTTATCAATAGTTATCATCTTGAGTCTCCAGAAGCTCAAGATAAACTCCTGTTTAATATCGTGAAGAGGACGCGCGCGCCCTGGTGCAAAAACATTAAAGAAATAAAAATAAATAAATAAAATGAAGAGGCTCAACACCAGACTGAGCACAGAGTTACACAGGTCAGTAATCGATACGGAGAGCCTTTGTGATCGATTCAAGTCCCGCACTCTGCGTGCCAAGGCAGTGCGGGGCCTGCAGGTTCACGCGGGAGGTTAATGAGTCACTCCTCCAAAAAAAAAGGCCATTTCTGCGTTCGAACCTCTTCAGAAGATAAAGACAAACGAGGCGAAGAGCGTTTCAGTGCTCACGCGCCTTGTTATGTCAGCGGAGCCTGCGCGCGCGCAGCTCGGGTCTCCATGTTTCATCTGCTTTTAATTGTCCCGTTAAATACAGATAAATGCCGAACTCCCTGCTGGACTCTCGCCAGAGAAAGCGGCCATCTGGACACGCACATCATTCTCTGCCTGAAGTTAAAGCGCAGCAGCAACATCCCATAATATGAAGAAACAAATACGACTTTTATTTTCTGTGAGTTTCTTCTCTTTCAGGAACAGAAGATCAGAAACTCGCTTTAACGTGAGCTCATACGCGCGGGGGTTTGTCCTCGTGCGTTCTCCGGCTGCTGCGCGCGCGCAGCTCTCCTTTGTTCCTGTTTTATGGCGGCATTAAAAGCATTTACCATCTCCCTCCGCGCGCTCGCGCTCCCACGCGTTTTTTCCCACCTTGATAACTTACTTTGATCCGGGCCGTCTTTGTCCTCGCTGCCCTCGCATCCCTCCTTACTCTCCTCGAACCCCCGGCCCGGCACGGCTGCCGGATGATGGCTGAGTTCGCGCGCCGCCGTGGACACGGGGTCCAGGATGTACGTGGTGGTCTCGTGCGGGTGCTGCACGCTCACTTTGAGCGGGATGTCCCCGCCTTGGTGTCCCAGCTGGGGCTCCAGCTTCACCTGCCCGGTCTGGCTCTGGCCCGGAACGGAGTCCGGGTCGCGGGGAGCGGCGTCCAGCCATGAGCGGAGGTAGCGCGTGTCCGCCGCCGCCGCGGGAACGTGCTGCGCCGGGAGGTACGGGTGGTAGACGGCGGGGAGGGCGCCGGCGCCGTGGTGCGGGCTGAACGGGCTCCAGGACGGGGAGAAGACCGGGGGTTTGGGCTGGAAGCTGCAGGACGGGTACGAGTCGGAGTGAGGATGCTCCGCGTGCGCAGCGGCCACGGGCTGCCTCGCGCCCGCGGCCACAGAGGAGTTTGGAGAGGAGTACTGGACGGTGGAGAAGCGGGCCGGAGCCGAGAGTTCATCACTGTCGTGACTGATGATGGAGTCCACGTAATAGTTGCTGAGGGTCCCAGAAATGGACATTCTCGGACATTATCCGCGTGCAGCCGCGAGTTTGTTAAAGCAGAAGAAGAGGGACATTATGAGATTTACGTCACTCTTTTCTTCTTTTCTTCTATGCTTTGCTGCCTTCCCCCCTCTCTGACTCTCCCTCTCTCCCTCTCTCACTCCACACTCTCGTGCCCCCCTCCCCCCCTCCCCCTGTCACCCCCTTCCTCCCAAAAGAGTCTGTGGCCACAAACAACATGTTCCAGTTTGCCGGCTCGCGGGTTTGCCTGTTCACACACCTTTGAGCCTGAACCCCGCACCGCACCCGCACCCCCATGTGCGTGAATGCTGTTTACCTGCACAACAACAACAACAACAACCCCCTTTTCCCAGTTTAGACTGCGGTCCACCTGCGACGACCGCGCGGGAACCGCTCAGCCCGCCGCGGCGCACAGCGGATCTGCAGCGTGTCAGCTTCAGATGAAGCTCCTGAAGTTGTTGCTCTTCTTTTCCATTTCTTTGGATCACTTTTAGGAAGTTTCCCAGCGGCTCAGTTTTACAGGCAGATTAACAATCATCTTTTCTGTTAACGAGCGCCAATAAAGCGGCTCCCGCGCGCCTTCGCCTCCTTTCTTCCACTTCATCCACTTTTTTGGGGGTCCATTTAAAACCACAATAAAACCCCACACAGGGGCGGCTGCTTGGCTTTTATAGGCCTTATATATGACTCATGGTGGCGCGGACGGAGCAGCGGCTGCCTCTCCTTCCGGAGGAACGCAGCAGCGGCGCGCTGCTCCTCCGCGCATGGATCCGGATCAGCCTGCATGTTTACACTCTTAATGTGGACCCAAAGAGCATCTCGGACCGGAGGGGCCACGAGTCTGACGTCACCGTGGCTGTAAGTCTCTCTGTTTGTTTGTAATTATGACAGACATGCGCTTTTGGACTCTTTGGAGGCCATAAATCCGGTCTGCACGCTGCATATGCAGCTACAGTTATTTACGACGTGTAAATATGAACTCGATTGCTTATATATTGGGGGGGGGGGGGGGGGGGTAAGTTATTATTTACGAGGAGCATGGAAAGATGAAGCGCAGCTTTCAGATCTGCTGGAGAAAAAACTGGATTCAGGGATGGAAAAGTAAAAGAGAGGCATTCAGGTGACGTCAAGGTCAGAAGCGGCCGCGAGCGGGATCCAAACTGACGGTTCTTTGAGCATCAGGTCCGTGGAGCCAAAGCACGCGCCAAGAAACGCCTTCACGTGAAAAACGAACTCCCAAAATGCAATCTCACAATCTCATAATATAATATAATATAATATAATATAATATAATATAATATAATATAATATAATATAATATAATATAATATAATATAATATAATATAATATAATATAATATAATATAATATAATATAATATAATATAATATAATATAATATAATATAATATAATATACTGTGGAGCAGAATCGTGCTCGTGCAGACTCTTTGTTTGTGTTTTGCTCGCTGGCATCGCTCGACGTCTCGGTTGTTTCCCAGTCGCTCCTCAGACCGCAAAGCTCGGGGAATTTTAATTTTTCGGGGCCTCCGCCCTGCTGGTTTAGCTGCTAACCAGAGAGGCGCGTTAATTAGGAACGTTTGGAAATGGTTTTGCAAACCACTTTCATTTTCCAATCTTCGCCTCAGAGGAGAAGATCCGGAGTGAAAACAAAACGTGGACGTGCTGTAGGAAGAAAAGCAGATTTTTAACAGTAACATACTGTTTGTTACACGTTTCATGTTCTTGCTTCATCTTTTAGTTGACATTCTTTTACTGGAAAAAGGGACGAAGCTCGCAACAAAAACGCAGCTCCTCTGGTTTGTTTCGCTCCTGTTTAGAGCTGCAAAACATTCTAAAAATAATACATTATTTTATTTCTGTTTGCTTCAGCTTCAAAGAGTGATAAGAAAGTGTTCTTATAGGATCACATATTTATTTGCCTATATTAGGCTTTTCTGAAAATAACATATTTTGCTGTTTTAAAGAGTTCGCTTTAAACTATTTCTGTTCAGTAAAATTCCGTGTTAATTGTCATGAAGAATCCAAGCCGCTGCTGAGGCTGCAGGATGCTGCTGCTCCTTCATCTCCTGCAGCAGCATCGTCTTCATGTGCAGCTCCACGCGCAAAGCAGGTCCGGCGACAGGCGCAACACTCCTGCGGAATATTATCCACGCAGCCTGCAATGTCACATACAAAAATGGTTATTTCAACGTTTTTTTTTTTTTATAAGACACCATTCAAATGTTGATCAGAACTGGGCACACATGCAGAAATATGATCTATTACGCGCATGAACGGTTAGCGTGTTTGCTCCATCGTTTTGCGTCATTTCTTTGAAACCCTTTCATTAAGGATCAAACAAATCTGGGATTCTGCGTGACTTTTGCAAACCAGAAGTTTGACAGATGACACGCTGGTTTTGCGCATTTCCTCTGAGTTTGTTTGCTTTAATTGCACTGGAACCGTTGCATTAAAACCAACTTATTTGCGGCTTCATGTTTTGGCATCATTCCCTCCCAAACCCGTTCCTGCCCGTGTTCAACAGCAGCTACAGCTAAAAATAATAATAATACGATAAACAAATAATAAACATCTACCATAATCGACATAAATGTTGAAAAAATGCAACTTGGTTAGTTTTGTACAGCAGGCCTCGCGGATGATGCGCTTTTCTTTTGGATATTCAGTTTATTATTGTTCATCAGACAGATGCAATGTGTAGGGAAAAAAAACATTTCAAAAACATCGCTTCCAGTTAAAAACAAATGATGCAAAAATCATTTAGAAAAAACTAAAATCTTCTACGGCTGGAGTAAAAAACGTCCGTAATCCACAGGCGGGAAAAAAATCCGATGTAATAAAGTGCAACGGAATTAAACTGTACAAACAGACAATTAATTGAGTATTTATTTGGTTACGAATGTCCAGAATAATCAAGATTTCAAACTGAACTTCTGCCTTTAAGCTCATCTGGAATAGAAAACAAATATTTTTCAGAATCAGTACAAACAAATACCTCAGACCAATTTGTAGAAAAATTTGCAATTCATGCATCGTTTACACAATATACTCGACCGTAATGTTATATCAGGACATTCATATCGATTTCTGCTTTCTTTCTTGGATTTGGTTAGTTTTTTTACGCAGAAAGCGGCTAGCATTTGCGCCAAAATGACATGTCAGTGAGAAAAAAATAACATCATTTTCAGCAAATGCTTTATATAGTTATGATTAAAAAACGGACTTTTTCAAAATATCCACACACAGTGATCAGAGGTGGCCGATGCGTCTTCATGTGATCCAAAACGCACGAGCGCAACGTCCAACGTTTTACATTGAGCTTGATTTTACATCACATATTTTAGATTCGTTTTTTTAGTCGATTAAAATCTTCATTAAAATATGAATTAATCTCCTAAAATATGTTTAAAACAAAACAAGAAGCTGAGGGTGAAGAAAAATAACTTTTACTTCTCCTCAAGCTCATTTAATGATCGCAACATTTACATTTTTACACCAAAAAAAAGTAAAATTCCAAACTTGTTCTACTTTAAAATGACACTTTAATCGTTAAATACACAGAAAACACACATATGTGTGTATTTTTTTTTTCATTCATGTTGGCAGAGATAATGGGTCGAACAGCGCCCCCTAACAGTCTGTGATAGACCTCCATGTTGTCACCTATCAAAAGGCCAAGAGAGAACGCTGAGGCTCATGGGAATTAGATGGCGGCGAGGCCTCCTGTTTACCTTTAAGCATCTCTGTGTCAATTGGATTTTATGTTCACTGTAACTGTAAAAACCGTCACATCACGAGAGTTAGCAACTATAGTCACGAAAAAAGATAATTACTGTTTAATTAACAGAGAACTTCCTTAAAATCAAACATTGTTGAACATTTTGTTATTACAGAAAAATCCTGGCGGACAGATTTTTTTCTTTTTTCCTATAAAAATGAATTTATGTCTTTGTTATTTATGGAGACTGACATTGTAGTTTTTATTGGATATATTTGGTGTTCCTTTAGTAAAATTATGAGACAGTTTTCAACCAAAATCGGTAAAATGTAACAATAGAGATTATTTTAATTTAATATGATAAAAAGTATCACTGACTATTTTACAGTGAAGTTCTGACAACCTTAGTTAGTTTTCTACAGTGAAAATTAATGTCTTTGCTAATTTTTTCAGCATTAAATTGTATTTTTCCATGTTTATTGCATCGCCATTAACAATAAAAAATTACTCAAAAAGGACTGTTAAAAAGCACATTTTCTTTACTGTAATGTTTAAAGTATTGGTCGGAACCTTGGGCACGCGTGCCACAGCTGGCACGCGGAGAGAAGGACAGTGGCACGCCGGGGTGTGACAACACTAAACACTTTTGTCATCTGTTTGTATTTTTCGGATTTGAATAGAGTGATACTCTCTTCTCGTAATGATCTTTGATCCTCCATGGCGTCACATGGAAAGGGTCCAATCACGCAGCGCTGTGCCTGTGACCCCGCCCACCCATATAAATACTGCAGCTTCTCTCTTTTTTTTTTTTTTTTTGTCCCAAAACTTTGTGGTTTCACACCATGTCCGCCTCAGCCTTCAGGACCGGATTGAAATTAATGCGCAACAGTAGAAAAATAAATGAAGCAGGAAATGTGGTGAAATGAAAGAGTTGGAACAACTCCTGTGTTTGAAACTGTTGCTGGTGAGATGACAGGTGTGAGCATGTGAGCGCGTGTCTGTGGATGAAGCATGAGCGCGTGCGTGAGTGGGAAGAACGAAGTTATGACTGTACAGCTGTTTTCTCGTTTGTTTTGGTGTGACATTGATGAAGTTCTGTGTCCACATGGGGATCTTCTGCACCTGGACTTGCTGGTTTTATCTGTTTATTGTTGTCCTGGGATCCGCGGGGGTGAGCGGACCTCAAACGCTGCAGCACTGCGGCCTCGAGGCTGATCTGTTTTAAATTTCAAGTCATGTATTCGTGCCCGTATGTGTTTGTGTATGCATGTGTGTGTGGGGATAAAAGGATGGGTTAGTTTTAGTTTTTCTCTTTTTTGTTTGTTTCTTTAATTGTAAAACATTTTGAGCTGCAACACGTGAAAAGAGCTGAAGTTAATTTTGTTGAATAATAACCAAACAGTCAGATTTCACTCAGAATTACTTTCTGTTCTGACATATTTCAATATGAAATATGAAAAATATTTATTTTTTAAATCATGCTAAAACCTGATCATCACTGCAGTTACTGGGGGTGAAAATGAAGAACCATGCTGTCCAGTTGCAGAACATTTATATTACTATAATGATCAAACTTAAAAAAAGTAAAAACATTTAAATTTGTATGTAATAAAAGTATCACCATAGAATGAACTAACATTCAGTTACTCAGACTCATCATGTAACTAAAGATGAATAATACAACAGCATACACTTGTTTGTTTTTTAATATTGACGGGAATTTGTTCTAAAGTATCCAATCCTATTGCTGTTGGTATATGCTGTACTTTTGGTGTTAAACAAACAGAGTTACAATATTTCATCTATTCTCTTATGAACGCCCTCTTTTGAGTTAATGCCAACACATATTTAAAAAAGTTATTTGACCTGCTGTTTGAAAATTATATGTATATATATATATATATATATATATATATATATATATATAAGCACATATATATATATATATATATATATATATATATATTATATATATGTATATTAAAGTTCACATTATAGTTGGAAGTGTCTTGACGTCTCATTGGCTGGCGCAGGTGTGGGTTCACTTCCCAGGGCAGCAATGAGCTAAAATCCATGAGGATCCTTAAACAGACCCTTCACGCTGCTGCCCGAGTTGATCTCTCTGTACCTTAAAAATACAGTGTTGTGTCTGGACTCTGGAATGGCATCCGGCATAAAAACTCTCTGCCAAACCACTTGTGCCAATCGGTGATCAATTCCTGGCTGGACCGGCTGAAGGAACAACAGATTTAGCGTTATATTTGATGATGACACAGTTGTTCAGGAGAACATTTCTAACTGGCTCTTCATGTCATAAACGTTGCTGACCTCTGGTTTAAAGTAATACAGCAGTGAAATTCTGGCAACAACACCATTTTAGCATAAAATTACAATATTTGTTTTAACATTGAAGGTCCTGTAAAAACAGCAGTATCACAGAAAATGACACTTTTTGATTTTAAATTCAACTTTTCCAAAGACTTTAATTCCAGATTTGATCATTTTTGTTGATGTTTTTGTAATAACTGTTCAGATTTATTTATGTCAGAGCGATGTTGTTTTGTGTCTCAAAAGCAAAGAAGCTCATAAATGTATATTTTTAGAACTTTGCTGAGGAAATTCTCCTTTGTAAAAAAAAAAAACAAAGTTGACTGAAGTAAATGCTCACTAATAATGCAAGTTCGTAAAGTTGATAATTAACTGTTTTTTGTTTCACTAAAGGTTTTATTTAAAAAATTGTTAGAAGAAAATTCCAAATTTCTTCACTCTTTTATTTAAGGACGCAATGTGTTCTTTTTGAAAATAATGTTTAAAACATTGTAATTAAAAATATGTAGAAATAAAAGTTGTTAAATGTTTGTTTTTATGGAGAGTGGGACTGAATAAAACGAACTGAAATATGGAAAACAGATTAATGAAACGTAAAACAGTGGGTAATTAATTCTCATTATAATGCTGATTGATATGTTATGGATAGATAATTGTTTTCACTTAAAGAATAAAAACATTTGCACTGCGTGAAATCAAAGTGAATTTTGTTTCAATCAGAATCTAACTTAAACATATTTTTCCTGCTTTATTTATTTCTCCTGTTTTCAAGCTCAGCTTCTGGATAAAAAACTGGGGGGAAATGTAAAATAAATAAATAAAGTAAACAGTTGGGACAGGACTCCTGCTCAGTTCATTAAAAATTCATTTCTGAGTTGTGGGCGGGAATGTTGGCGCAGAGTAAACTCTAGTGATGGGCATGACTCTTTCTCGGGAGCCGATTCAACTCAACTCGACTCTACAAAGGACTTTTTGTGGGCCTTTATTTTACCATAACTATGAAAAAATTTTATAGAGTTTATATGTCACAAAAATGCTTTAATGTGTAGTATACACATTTTGTGCATTTATTACATCACAAACCTGTAATGCAGGGGTGTCAAACTCCATCAAAGGGGTCAAAATCCAAAACACACCTTACGTCAGGGGCCGAACAGGATAAATTTATTGAACACTCTAAAACGACATTTTTAAAACTTTAAAACTGTAACTTTACTGTAATTATAAACTAAATATCTAGCATTACCTGTGATAATGCTATTGTGAATGCTGGAAGCTGAATTTGGCTGCTGAAGATGATAGTGCTGATAGCTGAAAATGCTGAAATTGATAGCTGAAAATATTGAAGCTGAGAGCTGAAAATGCTCAAACTGAAAGCCAGCTAAAATGTTAGATAAATACCAAATTTGCCGAAAAACTGAAGAAAAGGCAAAAAAAACTCTTAGGTTATCCAAAACTGCTAGCATGTAGCTGAAAACATAGCTAAACTTCAAAATAGCCTAAAAAACGGAAAAAATCCAAAATTAGCCAAAACAGTTAGCATGTAAATATTAGCCTAACTCAAAAACAAACAAAAAAATAATTAAGCATAAATTCACCAAAACAGCTAGCATGCAGCTGAAATATTAGCTAAACTCCAAAATAGCCAAAAAAATCTTAGTAAATCCCCAAATAGTCCACAAAGCTAGCAGAAGGCAAATTTTAAAACTTTAAAACCATAACTTTTTAACATAATTCTGAATAAAAGCCCTGCCACAGACTGGTGACCTGTCCAGGGTGTTCCCTCCCTTCACCATCAGTAAGGCTCCGGCACTCCCACAACTCCGAAACGCACAAAGTGGCCAAGAAGAAGATGGATGGGTGAATAACAGGCAGGAATGTTATTCCAGAATAACTCAACTTAAACATTAAATAACTTTCAGTATTTTACTCTTTATGAAAATATAGTTTTTCTAATTTATACAAGTTAAAAACAAATGCAAGATAAAATCAGGCCATTAATAACAATAAAATAAAATAATCTGGAGGGCCGGATAGAATTACCCAGAGGGCCGGATCCGGCCCTGGGCCTTGACTTTGACATGTGCTGTAATGTAATTTGTTAAATATTTTAATCAAATGTTTCAATTGTAGTTCATATGTTTTTACTTATTTTTTTGCTTAAGCTTTTCCCTTATTGCTTGAAATGATTAAACGACGGGCAACCCCGCCGCCTCAAAATGGATACGAGTTATGAAAACGAATGGAGGTTCAGGATGAGAACACCTGGATGTACTCCACCTATCTGAGTCCCTGATTGGTTGAGGCGATTCGGCAACCTTGCCAATGTTCAGATATTTGAACTTGAGCCGCTCCCATTGCGCTGCTGCCAGACCGGCGTGCGCCGCAGGACCTCAGATGGCATCTGTACCATTGACTTAACATTGAACCTGGACCCACCTGATGCTTATGGTGTGTTCTGCAGGTGCAATGAAATGTGTCCAAACTGTTTCTCCTAGTTAGTTTTTTGAATGATCCTGTTGAAAATAGAGTAGAAAAATGTTCAGAGGAGGCGTGACCCCGAAGGAGGAGTTTGATTGGAGGTGAAGAGAGTGTCAGAAAGGATGAGGAGTCTGACGGTGGAGGTGTGATGTTGTTTGGTTATGCTATGTTAGGATGTGAGCTAATGAAGAAGTCATGGAGGAGGTGAATGAGGAGATTTAGGACAGAGGGTCCAAACCGTAGACTGGTACCAGTCCATGGGTCACCTGGTACCGGGCCGCAGACAGAAAAATGTATATACACGCGCTAACTTAAAATATTTTCTCTATGTTTATTTTTTGATTTCTGAACTTTTACTTTGAAAGACTTCCTGATTCTGTTCACAACATCTGTCTGTCTCAATCTCAATTCAGTTGTATTTACTCATTGGGCTTCATGCCGGTGATGTTACAGAAGCAGAAGGTTGGTCAATAGCTGTTTGCTAAACTAAATAGACTAAATAAAACTGGATACCCCTGCCCTTAGACCCTCCCTCCCGGTAAGGAAAAACTCCTAAAAAACCTGATTCAGGAAAAAAAAGAAGAAACCTTAGGGATGGCCACATGAGGGAGAGATCCTATCCCAGGACGGACAGGAGATTTACCAGGACTGTTAAAGAAGAATTAGCTTCTCTAACTCAACAACTACACGTTTGAATGGTGTAGCAGATGGGCTTCATCCAGGTGGGCTGGGGGACAGCTGGGGAAGCGAGACGTGCCAGAGGCGAGGTCTACTGCCAAGAACAGACCAACCACCTGGAATCTCTCCCACTCCGAGATATGAAACGAGCCAGTAACGAGGTCCACTGCCGGGAACAGGAACACCGACGAGCCTCCTGGAAACTGAAGTCTGTCCTGCTGCAAGATGGAACAACACATGAATCCCACTGCACCAACAGAGGCATGCAGAACTAATTTAAAATAAATAATGATATGACTCCTCACATGACACATGACTTAAAGGAGCTACCTGCATCACTAACTAGATTAGTATTTCAAAGCTAAATACAAAAACCAAACAACAAAACGTATCTGGAAAGTTTCTTCAGGGAGAGAAGAGCCAGTGAGGAAACCAAAGATCTGCTGATTTGTTTTTAGAATCTTTAAACTACATTTCTTGTAGTAGCATTTTATTTTGAAAATCGTAAGCAAATCGAAGCTTAAAATTATCAACTTCTGCCCCATTCGGACCGGTCCGTGAAATATCTTCTAATTTAAACTGGTCTGTGGCCTGAAAAATGTTGAGGACCACTGATCTAGACTATCCCTACAGCGGAGAGAGAGGTGAGGACAGACTATAATAAACATGAAGGAAACAGATAATGATGAGGAGGAAGTGATGGAGAAGTTTGGTGTTTAGGACAGAAATACAGATAAACAAAGGGTGGTGGACTTTACTGAAAGAGTGGAAATGTCAGCGGTGAAGACATTTTCCTTAAAAAAATTGATAACATTTTGCGCAGCTCCAGACAGTATTGGATGGCAGTGTGAGGATGACTCTGGTGGTGAAGAAGATGAAGAGAACGCAGGCAGAGAAGTTGAACAAGAGGGAGGAGATGACACAGACTTCAGGAGATTCTTTCAGATGACGGGATGCCTTTCTATGTTTTACACAACACTGAAATTACCCTGATCTACTCTAGGTGCAGATGTTTTCTGGAATGAACATTTCTGGATGGCATCTGTTCTGTTAAGAGAGTCTATTTAACTCTGATTTAATATTGAAATCAAGAAACTAAGATTTGAATGGATGTCTCTTCTATAAGCTCTAACCTTTATGAGTTTAATGTAGAACCTTATTAAACCTTAAATACATGATGCTGAGGTTGGAGGAAGATCACAGAAGAGGTTTATGGATGTAGAGAAGGAGGATGGTGTGAAGGAAGATGTTAGATGGGGCAGATATGGCGCCCCCTAAAGGGAGCAGAAAAAAGGTAAAGAAAGGAAAAGAAGAACGTGATGTCATTGATATTGGCTTTTATCCATCCCTTTGAGACTTTGTCTTCAAAACAGAAAATATGGCCCAAATAAAACCAGATAGTTTTATTTATTATATGACTCAAAGTCTTTCCATTCCTATGCATATACATGGCAGAGTGTTGATTTTAATAACAGTGTTGATTAAAAAAATGTCATAAAAGAGCTGATATCATGTCCATCAGTCATATACTCAGGAGAAATAGTTCATTGAAAGAAGCTTAATGAAGAAATAAACACGTATTTCCTCTGGAATGCAGCTGCAGATCAGCTGTGGAACTTTCTGAGGCACCATCTTCTTTCTGTGAGAGCTTTGGGATGTGGGAGGGGCTTCCTGATGGCCTGGAAATAGCTTCATATTCACATATGGGACAAATGAATGAAGAACTTAAGAACAAAAAACAGATGTTCAAATGTAAAACATTAAATACATTTGAAACTAGAGAAATAGGAAGAACAAGAAAATGAATAAATGAGCAACAAACATTCTTAAGTATGACTTTCAAAGAAGTATGTAAATACACAAACATTACTTATTTATATATTATATATTATATATCTATTTATTTATATAGCTGTCTTTTTGTTATATTTTCATATTAGTTTATACTGTCAGTGACTCTCAGCTGCTGTGTGTGAGTCAAACTCAATCACACAAGGGGCCAAAATCCCAAACACACCTGAGGTCGCAGGACGAACAGGATAAACATTTATTGAACTCTAAAACTACATTACCTGCCATAATACTGAATAAAGCTTTCTAATTTATACAAGTTAAAAACAAATGCAAGATAACATCGGGTCATTAATAACAACAAAATAAAAAGATCTAGAGGGCCGGATAGAATTACCTGGAGGGCCGGCCCCTGGGCCTTGACTTTGACATATGCTCTAAAGGTACGGACACATCAGGCATGTGACGCGACTTCACAAATATACTAGATCCATTGACATCAATTAAATGCAAGTGTAGCCCATTGCGTTCACACTAGACGAGAAGGGAGGGGCTTCTTATTTATCTTTTGCCACTGTTGCATATCTGCCACCTACAGTTGGAAGAGGCTGGGTTCAAAATATCAAAGTGATGCAAATCTGGTGAATGAATATATATTACAAACATATGAAAGCCTTGATGTCGTAGAATTCTGTCAGGAGACAAACCACATTTATAAATAACCACATTTATAAATTTCTCTTCCATGATCAATTTACAGAGTTTGCACTTCCGTGAATTGAAGTGGACGCTTTCCGCATGTCACTAACAAACTCGAGACTCTGATTGATCAAAGTTCAACCTGGTTTATCTTTTAACTTTCAACACTAAGTTGGTTGAGTTCAATGGCCACGCCTTTGCATGTAGAGCTCAAAAACTGTGGTAGATATTTACAAAACTACACGTGAATGCAAGAATGCATGAACCCAAAACACACATTCAAGCACGTTCACACAGACTACTTGTTGAATGTGTTGTTGCCGGGGGCGATGTGAATGTATAAGGTTCAGAAAATTAGGACAGTGGAAAATCTAATGTTTAGGGCCGGCTATCGATTAAAAAATTTACTAATTAATCGCAAACCTGGAAAAAGAACAAATAGAAATTATTCTTTTTTTGTTTTTAGTTACAGTATTTGCTGACCACTTATTATTATTTGTGAATAATCACAAATAAAATTTACAGAAAACTGCAAGCTTAGAACATTTATTTTGAATTAGTGTCGTCAACACTTTTGTGTTGAGATTAATAATTGTTAATCACAATGATTTACCAGGTAAATTTATGACAATATTGAACAAAAATAGACCAGAGAGAAATTTTTCCTCAATGGTTATTGTCTGAAATGTTTAAATGTATCAAGTGATAACCCAGAAGTTTACATTGTGAGTGCAAAACACATCAACAGTAAGATAATTAGAACTCTAAATTCTTTTATGTCTGCAGTATTACTCAAAAAAAAAAAAAAAAAGTAGATGTTGGCATACGGCAATAGGAAACAAAAAAGAAAGTTCCGGTGACTGCTCTATTTCACTGTGCAGACCGCTTCCAAACATTTTCTTTCATCTTCTAGAAAACAATAAGCAAGAGAGGTGAACGTTCTCTCTGAACTGAAGCTTTGTTTAAGGATTTATATCGCGTTCCTTTACCGCTGCAGTCGAGGCTCAGCGCCGCGTTGTCGTGTTATGGTTATAACGCGCTGGACCAAGAATCAAATAGTCCGCTTTATGTGAAAAAACAATCTCAACTGGAACAAATAACAATATTAAAGTAATAAAAACTGAAGGTATTTTTATTTCTTTTGTAAATAACTGTGGGATAATACTTGAATATTAACATGTTGATCACGTTATTGTTGATAATGCTACTGAATTTCGCTTCCCTTTCGTTTCTGAAAAGTTTGCACCTTTTTGTATGGGAGCTAGGAAAGTTAATATTTAATGTCAGAAATGAGAATGGACAAATGTTAGCTCTATATTTGTTTCCTAGCACACTGAATCATTTCAGTCTTCCCTGACATTTGAATGTAGCTGCATGGATGCAGAGGTCTAACCACCCAGAACAATTCCAATCCTTCCAGTAGCATGTTTCTCTGGACAGTTTGTGTTTCTCATTCCAAGAAAACTGTTTGGGAAATCCTGCAAGTTATTCCGTCTGAACAAAGCCAGATCCCTGCTGGTCAGCTGTTATTTATCAGTAAATACAAGAGTTGAAGTTTGAATCTGTGTGTGGGAATGGTTTGGTTCACAGGGATGACCAGGAGGGACAAATAAAGAGGAAAACCACAACCTCAGAGCTCTGGTGCCACATGCTTTTAAGCGGCAAAGCCAAGAGAGAATACAACAAATGGGAAGTCAACAAAGATAGTGGAACTTTCCTGGAGACAGAGGTCTTTCCTGTGGAATGTCTTTTGTTGGTCACCAGTAGGTAATAAGGGGCAATTTGGCCGCCATAAAACCTTAAGCAGCATTTGTACAACCACTTCCTCCACTTCCTCCAAGCATGTATAAACTGACTGATCAATAATAGCCCTGTGGTAAAAAGTGGAGCTGTGGAAGACAGAGAGGAAAAGGACCAAGTCATGCAGACAAACAGAGAGATAAAGCTGGAGACAATGTGGCGCTGCAGAAATGCTGCTCCATGAACGTGGTGCCAGCAAACCTGCTGCACTGCAGCTTCAACCACACCGTCTTTAACAACCTCTTCTCTCTTTTTTGCTGCGATTTGTTTCAGGCACCGTGCATTCAGTCAGTAGCTGGATTTAGCTGCTGTGTTCCAGGCAGCTCTCCTTTTTTTTCAGTTGTTTCTCCTCTGCCCAAACAAATGGACGGCAGCTGGCTGCAGCAGAGGAAGTTCAGCCATGTGTTTCTGATCGCACCATTACTCTGAAGCTCTTTGGGTCACTTCCACCCCAGAAAAGAGCCAGTGTCATGAGCAAGCTCTGATGAAAAGCGGAGCAGAACAAAGGAAAGGCCTTAAAACCACAGAAGCTGGGAAATAGAGTCTGGAGATTCTAAACAATGTGGTTTTGCAATGACACCTCTAAACACAAGGGGGCAGTGTGTATCACTTTACTTCAAAATTAATAATATTCTTTGTTTTATTAATCCTAATATTTTGGGTTTGGAACTAATCTCTGTGCTCAAAGTAACTAAATTGGTGGAAAAAGTGAACTTCTGCCAGTCCTGTCATGTGATTATTTTTTTTGTGCGATTAATTAATCGTTGCCTCTAGTCAATTGATCTAATTCATATTTTTTCAATGCAACTTTTTTTACCCGTTAGTAGCTGTATTAAGCCTCATTATGGGGTATTTTATTTAAGTTTGTGACTCTGTGGCTCAGTAAATCCCACATAAAGCCATAAAGGTGGCTTTACTTTATTATTATTTTAATTGTAAATGACTTTCAATCTTTGATTCCACACCACTGGAGGGTATTTTTTTACAATCTTGAACAAATAACAATATTCTCATAACTATTACCGTTCTCAAAAAGGAGCCAGAGCGGAGCATGCACTGAAGCTGTCACCATGACAACGCTGCTTGTATGAAGCAGTCGCCTTTTGATTTGAATTAAACTGAACTTTATTCATGTCACGAGGATAAATTAATTTGTTGTTTATTGCACCACTGAAGGCAAAAGTTATATGAAAAAAAATCTATATAATTTACTAAATACAAACATAGTTACAAGTTATACATTAATAATATTGGATATTTAAATATGTATTTATGTAATTTGTAATTTTTATATAATATTATATGCATATAATGTTTATAAGTTGAAAAAAACACAATTAGACTCAGAAATACAACAGGAATGAAGCCCTAATAATGTATTTAATGTTTATATTTTTATTTAGTGACCATGGTATGCAGGATAAAATACTCCTCCAGGTGTGCAGAAGTAACCATTCAATGCTAAATGAGACTAAAAAAAAAACATGCTAAAATATCTGTAATGAATTAATGGTGATTGATGTAATAATTCGACAGTCCAGCTGATGAGAGCAGATGACTAAAGGTTAAATGTGTTCATTAATGGTTTGTAGGGTTGCATCAAATAACAAATGAGTAAACAGCTGGCCTAAAATTAAAGAAATGCAAGGAAAATATTTGCAGATTTAATTAAGTATTTAATTGTTTTTACATTGTAACATGACACTTCAACTATAGGCAAATTTAAACTAAAACTCCAATTCATCTTCAGAATGACGATGAATGGACGTTTCAGCGTCATAGGGTTGCTGGAGCCTATCCCTGCTACTGTTGGGTAAGGATGGGGTACACCCTAAACGAGTCACCAGTTTGTTGCAGGGTCACAAAACCACACAGGTTAAATTTAGTGATGAGAAGTAACCCATGAAGTGTCTTTCTGGACTGAAGCCAGAGAGTTCAGAGAAAACATGCAAACTCCAAACTGGAGGAACCCAAACGGGAATTGAACCAGGTCTGTCTGACTGTGGGGGGAGAGGGCTAACCACTGAACCACCATGCAGAGAAAACCTCACTAATCATTTTTTTTAATTGTCAATCTTTTAGCCACACTCTCACAACAATTTAAATCCTGGAAAAATAACATGAGATATCCTCCAGTCAAAAAGAGTCAACGTTTTCTCTGCAGGAACACAACAACGTGCATTCACAGAGAATAGGCTTTAAACTAGAAGATTTTTAGTTTTAGCTCAGTAAAGGAGGAAAGTACAGATAGAGCATGTGTCAGGTCAAGGCCCCGGGGCCGCATTCGGCCCTCCAGGTAATTCTATCCGGCCCTCCAGATCCTTTTATTTTACTGTTATTAATGACCCGATGTTTTCTTGCACTTTTTTCTAACTTGTATAATTTTAACAAAATATATTTTTATAGAGAGTAAAATATTGTTATTTAAGGTTTAAGTTAAATTAATCTGGTATAAAATTCCTGCCTTTTTATTATTCATAATTATGTTCATAAGTTACGGTTTTAAAGGTTTTTTCAATGGGCATTCTGGATTTTAGCTAATATTTCAGCTACATGCTATCTGTTTTTGATAATTTAATTCAATTCAATTTTATTTTATTTATATAGCCCAATATCACAAAAAAAGTGCCTCATTGGGCTTCATGCCTGTAACTTTACAGATGCAGAAGGTTGATCATAAAATAGAAGCGATAGCTAAAAACTAAACAGACTAAAAAAACCGGTTGTCCCTGCCCTTAGATTTCAGAATTTTTTTTTTTTTTCGTTTTTTACACTGTTTTGAAGTTAGACTAATATTTACATGCTAGCTGTTTTGGCTAATTTTATCTTTTTTTTCATTTTTTAGACTATTTTGGAGATTAGGTATTTTTTCAGTCTCATGCTAGCTGTTTTTGCTAATATGAAGTCACTGTGTTTCCAGAAGCGCTAACTCTACTACTGCTCTTTTAATACTTGTCTGATGCTCTTACTGTGTATGATGCTGTTGTTCTCACTGAAATGTTTGGAGTTTGTGTGCATGTGTGAATGTAGCCACGCAGCCACTGGCACGGTGTAATCCAAGACAAATTTCCTTCGGGACAATAAAGTATATTTGATTTATTTGATTTGATTGATTGATATTGTAGCTAGCTATCAGCTTCAGCATTTTCAGCAATCAATCTCAGCATTCTTAAGCTATCAGCACTAGTATCTTTAGCAGCCAAATTCAGCTTACAGCATTATCTCAGGTAAAGCTTTATATGTAGTTCATAATTATGATAAAAAGTTAGTTTTAAAGTTTTAAAAATGTAGTTTCAGATTGTTCAATAAATGTCTATTCTGTTTGTCCCGTGACCTAACGTGTGTTTTGGATTTTGTGTTTGACACTCTTGAGACGGGAGTTTAAAACTGTAGATCAAAAACATGCTTTTGCACACAGACGCTTTCTGCTTTCTAACATACGTTTCCATCCATTGACAGTATATAGAGCTGGACAAAGTGCCTGTGATGTCACCCATAGAAAATAACCCAACTCTGGTCCTAACTAACGGATGTTCCTTTGACAAATGTTGCCATGTTGGGACCAGACGATGTCAGTGAGCAGCGATTGTCTGAGTCGGGCTGAGTTGTTGTTTCTATGGCAACCACTCTCACTAATCAGGAGCGAGTTTGTTGGAAAGCCACACCCCTTCCACTGAAAACGAGCTTGTGGGAATTAAATGTTTTGAACGTTGAAAGTGTGACCCCTGGGCGCCACATGTTTTTTCTGAGGCAAAATTAGAAATAACTTGCAATAAATAATACATTTTGGGGAGAAAAAATGGATTATGAAAAACGTGCTAAAAAAAGGGATCAGAAGAAGAATGTTTATTCTGGTCAATTGAATGACTGACTAATATGGGTTTATTTCTCTCTGTGGGATTCTGACTTCAGGGGACCAACAGCACTTCCTGTTCTGAACACCAGGATGGAGGAGGTCCAGTTCTGATAGACTGTCAATGATTCCATGTAGTCACGTCTCGCTTGAATTTTTTCATTGGTATTCCAAATCCATTTTAGAGAAAATGTAGGCAGGAATGTACCATCTGAAGAGGTTTTAACAATCCTTTTGCCACCGCGTCTTTCAGGGTTGTTTGTGTTGACATTTGAATAATGTTTGGGCCATTCCTCTCAGACGTCTTTCTGCGATTCCTTTTGTCATATTTTGTGCACCATCGCTGATGCCAGCATTTAATACATCCAATATGTTTGTTGTGAAGTGATTACATGACATTCTGTAGCCATGAGATAATGGGTGTGGCTTTCTATGACCTCATACAATACAGTAAACATGTCCGACAAATACCGTCTACTGGGCGGGGCTGTAGTGAGCCAAAAAATGATGTGATTTCATGATTCACTCGTGCAATTTCAGTCAAAGAATTCTATTTTGATTAAATGATGAATTCAATTGGATCTGGTTTGAATTGTTAATAAAAAATAAATGCAACAAAGATTTAAAATCAGATATCTGCAGAATCCAGGAATCATTTCATGCAGAAAACTTTCAGCGGATCAGACTGAAGATATTCCTCTAAATTTACTGTGTGACTACTCGCAATGATCAGCTGCCCCTGTTCTCCACGCGCATGAACTGTATGGGGTCACGTTTGGTTGAAAGGTTGAACAGAAAGGAGTTGTTCTTTTGCACGTGCACCACTAACACTGCTCTCTTCTTCAGATGAAGTCCCTGCTCACTTCCTGCTCCTGCGGGGCTCCTGCTTCTCACCAGGCGGCGCTGTTGCATCATGCAGTCTCCGATCAAGAGCTCACGTCAATCTCCAAGCGCGCTCACTCGACTGCACGTGAACGCGCAGCCCACAATAGGCGCGCGCCCGTTCCCAACCCAGAAAAGAGACAGTTTAGTTTATTTTTCTGATAATATTCATTTTTCAATGACAAAATATGAGTTTATGACATAAGGATAAACTCACCAAAAAAAGATTATTTTAAGTATTTTTTGCGTTTCACTTTCTAAAACTTTTTGTTTGTTTGTTTGTTTGTTTGTTTGTTTGTTTTTAATGCACAGACTGTCTTTGTTCAGCAGTCCCGATAATTCCTCTGTGAACAATAAAACAGTCAAACAATCGAGTTCATTTGTGTGCGTAAATCCTTTACTTTCTACATCAGCTGGCAATACACGCACGCGAGAGCGCGCACGTGTTTCAGGAATCCACATGATTCAGTTTGATATGAAAGCAGATAAGATCATGTCTGACAGAACATGTAATCTGGGTTTTCTGGGATTCGGTCAATGCTCACGTGGGCGCGGGATTTTCCGATTGTTTATTATGGGGTGCCGTTTGTAAATCAGAGATGTCAAATTTTTACATCAATGTTTTCAGATATTTAGCGTGTTTTAGGAGAAAAAAAACAGGTTTTGTTTTTCAAATGCATATTCTCACCCTTTAAATTAATATATTTATAAATGTTACATTTAATAACTAAATATTTAGTTAACCAACTAAATATTTAATTTTAAGCTAAATATTTAGCCTACAAACTAAATATTTAAGTTTTGCAATTAAATATTTAGTTTGCTCATTAAATATTTAAATCTAACCTAAATATTTATTTTTTCAAACTAAATATATAAGTTTTGCAGCTAAATATATAGTTAGGATTTAAATATTTAGATTTGAGTTAAATATATAGTTAGGATTTAAATATTTAGATTTGAGTTAAATATATAGTTAGGATTTAAATATTTAGATTTAAGCTAAATATATAGTTAAGATTTAAATATTTAGATTTAAGTTAAATATATAGTTAAGATTTATATATTTAGATTTGAGTTAAATATATAGTTAAAATTTATATATTTAGATTTTTTAAGCTTAAATATATAGTTGTAATGATTTAAATATATCTTAGATTTAAGTTAAATAACATAGTTTAAGATTTAAATATTTTAGATTTAAGTTAAATATATAGTTAGCTTCAACTTAGTTATATATTTAGATTTAAGGTAAAATATATGTTAAGATTTATATATTTAGATTTAAGTTAAATTATATAGTTAGATTTAAATATAATTTAGATTTAAGAGTTAAGATTATATAGATTTAAGATAGTTGATTTAAATATTTAGAGTGAAGTTAAATATATAGTTCAGATTTATATATTTAGATTTGAGTTAAATATATAGTTAGGATTTATATATTTTAGATTTAAGTTAAGATATATTTAAGTATAAGCATTTAAGTTATATAGTTAGATTGAATTAAAATATATAGTTAAGATTTAATATATTTAGATTTTAAGTTAAATATATATAGTTCAGATTTATATATTTAGATTTAAGTTAAATATATAGTTAAGATTTATATATTTAGATTTAGTTAAGTTATATATTAGTATATTAAAGAAATATTTAAATATTTAGATTTAAGTTAAATATATAGTTCAGATTTATATATTTAGATTGAAGTTAAATATATAGTTCAGATTTATATATTTAGATTTAAGTTAAATATATAGTTAGGATTTAAATATTTAGATTTGAATTAAATGTATTGTACATAGGATCCGAACGCCTGTTCTCCTAACCCTAACCTTGACCCGGCACCGATGCGGGTCGGGTCCCAAATCCTGCTGACCGTCCGGTTCCGTGATTGTTCCGTGCATCCTAGACGTTGCTATTTTACGAGTTTTGAGCCCGAAAAGTCAAGAAAAACAAACAGTGACGGTGTAGCACCGTCAGCTGATAGCTGCACTCAGACACACGCACGCACACGCGCGTGCATTCACACACCCACAGCCGTACGCGCGCGCATTCACACACCCGCAGCCACACACGCGCTCCATTCATCCTCGGTACTTACGTTCCTCTGTGTCCCTCTCCCTCTGCAGGTCTCCCTGGGTGTACACAGGGTAGCCGACTCCTAATCCATGGCATACATTCACATATAACCGATCATGCAGTCACCTGTAGCTCTTTTGTTTACAGGAAGTCAGCGTCCAATCCTGCCGATCACGTGACTTACTGTACCTGACACCTGAACTGCATGTCCAAAATAAATGCATGTAAATATATAAATCATCTAAATATATAAATCTGAACTCTATATTTAACTCAAATCTAAATATTTAAATCTTAACTATATATTTAACTTAAATCTAAATAAATAAATCTTAACTATATATTTAACTTAAATCTAAATATATAAATCTTAACTATATATTTAACTTAAATCTAAATATATAAATCTGAACTATATTTAACTTAAATCTAAATATATAAATCTGAACTATATATTTAACTTAAATCTAAATATATAAATCTTAACTATATATTTAGCTTAAATCTAAATATTTAAATCTTAACTATATATTTAACTTAAATCTAAATATTTAAATCCTAACTATATATTTAACTTAAATCTAAATATTTAAATTTTAACTATATATTTAACTTAAATCTAAATATATAAATCTGAACTATATATTTAACTTAAATCTAAATATATAAATCTTAACTATATATTTAACTTAAATCTAAATATATAAATCTGAACTATATATTTAACTTAAATCTAAATATATAAATCTTAACTATATATTTAACTTAAATCTAAATATATAAAATCTTAACTATATATTTAACTTAATCTAAATATTTAAATCCTAACTATACATTTAAATTAAATCTAAATATTTAAATCTTAACTATATATTTAACTCAAATCTAAATATTTAAATTTTAACTATATATTTAACTTAAATCTAAATATATAAATCTGAACTATATATTTAACTTAAATCTAAATATATAAATCTTAACTATATATTTAACTTAAATCTAAATATATAAATCTTAACTATATATTTAACTCAAATCTAAATATATAAATGTTAACTATATATTTAACTTAAATCTAAATATATAAATCTTAACTATATATTTAACTTAAATCGAAATATTTAAATCTTAACTATATATTTAGCTCAAATCTAAATATTTAAATCCTAACTATATATTTAACTCAAATCTAAATATTTAAATCCTAACTATATATTTAGCTGCAAAACTTATATATTTAGTTTGAAAAAATAAATATTTAGGTTAGATTTAAATATTTAATGAGCAAACTAAATATTTAATTGCAAAACTTAAATATTTAGTTTGTAGGCTAAATATTTAGCTTAAAATTAAATATTTAGTTGGTTAACTAAATATTTAGTTATAAATGTAACATTTATAAATATATTAATTTAAAGGGTGAGAATATGCATTTGAAAAACAAAACCTGTTTTTTTTTCTCCTAAAACACGCTAAATATCTGAAAACATTGATGTAAAAATTTGACATCTCTGATTTACAAACGGCACCCCATAGTTTATTTATTTATTTAGAAAAGTCATGAGTTTTATTGCTTGTTGAGGTTGCACACATGCAGGATCTTTCCATTTTTATTTATTTATTTATTTTTGCAGAGGAAAAGGATAAGAGCAGCAGCATGGCGGTAACACAGCAGGGCAGCGGTCACGCGCACTGACGGAACTCCCATTTACAACTCGATCATGAAGGTTTCTTCTTCTTCTTCTGGGATATGTTCAGGACAGACGAGCCAAACAGACAACCCGTGAGCAAAAAAACACACAAACAAAAAAAAAAAACGTTTTTAACAAGATCCTGACAAAAAAAAAGTAAAAACTAAACTAAAAAACTTCAATTAGAGCAACACAAATGAGCGTTTTTCTGCAAACATAATGATCTTCCGAATTTTAACCAAAAAAGCAGAAGAACTCAACCAGTTTTTTATCCTTTATTATTTTCACTTTTTTTCGGTCTTCTGATTTTGAGGTTTCACTCACCATTTTTTGTTAAATGAAATGTTCCGTTCCTAAAACATTTTTTAACTTTTATTATTTAAATTCTGGGCATTTTCCTGCATGGTGTTCAGGTTTACCTCACAAAAATATTTTTCATTTAATTCCATCAACATTTCTGTTTGTTAAAATCTGAAGTCTTCCAGTTATTTTCTTATTTTTTTTCCGGGCTTTTGCACTGGTTCTTAGTTTCTCTTACAAAAGTTGTCTTGTACTTGTTTTTTTAATTTATCTTCACAGCTTAAAATTTTTACATTTAGTAATAAATAATAATTTCTAAAGTAATATATTTGCATGCTGCTTTTCTGCATTCACTTTCTTAAAAATATTTTCTTAAAAAGTGTCTAAAATGTGGAACAAAATCATTTAATTTAAAAATTAGAGAAACAGTTAGTCATTTAATGCAGGTATTTTTAAAAAGATACATTTTCAATTCTCTCGATGTGTTGTTGAAAAGAATGCATTATTAAAAGTTTGACTTATACTAAAGTGAAAGGACTAAATACTCTTCAGTGTAACTCCTGATATCAATCGTTTAGTGATTTAAATGGATCATTAAAGGGTAACCAAACCAGGAAGTTGGAGACTGACTCCACCCACATCTGAAATTTGAAAATCCAGTCAGAGGGGTGGGGCTTGGGGGCAGGACTGTTATCATTAAGTGTGTTTGAGATGACCAAGGCAGACGCGGCGCTGCAGATCGCCTGGATTGCAGTGCATGTTGGGTAGTTTCTTGCACCGATGTCACAAAGTATCGCGAGAAAGGGGCGGGTTCAAGCCACATACCTAAGCCAACGCAGCCAGAAAATAGGTACTGCGCTGGCTTCAAGCCGCCTTGATGACTATGCATTGTGGGAAACGGTGTCAACACAGTTCTTGTAGTTCAACGTGAAATAACTGAAGTTGAATGAAGGAAATCTGAGTATTTTTTAACTCGTTCTGGAAGGTAGTGAATAACTGATGAAAAAATAAACAAGATTTCAAATAATCTGTGGTCATATTTGTTATTGTTGCCTCAAAAACGTAACTTTTATTTTATTTAAACTAAAATAAAATAGAACGGACAGTGCACATGAAAAAAATCCTGCAGCTGTTTTTTTAATCTGTTTTACTCTAAAAGATGTTAAAAAAGAAGCACATGATCAGATCATACTTGGAGGAGTGGCATAATAAAATTCAACCGAATGTTAAGGACAACCCCCTCCCCTCCAGTCTCGTCATTTACCCTCATCTCAGGCATCTTTCTCCATCCCCTCCTGCAGCAGCTTGGTCTCACCGACAATGCAGGCGAGGCGCTGGGGGATCTCAAACACACCGAGTACTGGAGCTGCAGATCATGACATCAGACTTCTGAAACCTCCATGGTTTGACATATCACAATTCAACTGTGACATCTCATTTCAACCTGTAGGGGGCAGCACACAGACGGTTTTTGACAATATTTTGAAGAATTAAAACAATTCTGTTTCAATTTGTCAAAAATGTGGCTATGACCAACAGACAGCACTTTTAAAGCCCCATTTATCGATGTCAACAGCCAAAAGAAGTTAATCTAGAGTTTGGTTACCCTTTAATGAACTTCTGGTAGCCTGATGCAACCACAAGGGGGCTGAATCCAGGCCTTTCATTACAGTTACAGATGTTGATAAACGATGAAGACAAATCAAATATGGAAACCACAAATGGTTAAAATTCTTTTTCAAATTTTTTTTTATTGAGTGAACAAATGGCAGAGCACGCTTTGTAAAGCATCTGCATTTATCAGTCAATCAAGAGGCCATGCCTCCAGTTAAATTTCCAACAGAAACTTTTAACTAAATGATAAAGTTCATGAAAAAAATCATTATTTTATATGATCGCAGAGAGGAAAATGTTTAGGACAGGAGTGTCAAACTTAATCTAACAAGGGGCCGAAATCCAAAACACACCACAGGTTGGGGGCCAAACAGGATAAATATTTATTAAACACTCTAAAACTTCCTTTTTGAAACTTTAAAAATATAACTGTATTTAGCCGATGAAGATGCTGAAGCTGATAGCTAAAAACAGTGAAGCTGATAGCCAGCTGCAATATTAGCTAAATGCCAAATTAGCCTAAAAAAAACTTTAAAAAAAAGAAAAATAACGTCGCCAAAATCACTAGCATGTTGCAAAAAAAGTAAATAGACTTCAAAATATCCAAAAAAGAAATTTACAAAAGCCAAAATTAGCCAAACTGCTAGCATGTAGCTGAAATATTAGCTAAACAGCAAAACGGCCTAAAAATCTTAGTAAATGCCAACATTTTTTAACATAATTATGAATAATAAAAAATCAAGAACATTATTCCAGAATAAATCAATTTAAATCTTAAATAACTTTTATTATTTCTGAATAAAATATTTTTTTCAAAATTACACAAGTTAGAAATGAGCGCAAGATAACATCAGGTAATTAATAACAATAAAAAAATGATGTGGAGGGCCGGATAGAATCCCCTGGAGGGGCTTGACTTTGACTCATGTGGTCTGGAATGTTTTCTTTTGTTGTGAAGCTACAGAAAGAGGAGAAATCTAGACTGAAAACATGACAAGTTCTGAACAAACAAAGGAGACGTAAAGACTTTCCCAGGATCATCTCCTGCCAGCAGGTGTCGCTCTTGTCTGATACGGCTCTGAGAACGCCTTTGGATTGGACAGCGCTTCACCTCTAGTTTAAAATCTCTTCACACTTCTGTTGGATGCTGAGCAGCACACAGGAGACGTCTGCAGCTGTCAGGAAGCGTCGAGTGACATGTGGCCTCCAGACCTTCATGAGTTCAAATCATCTCTGTCTGACTGTCCGACGGTCAGACGTATGCACACACCCGATGACCAGTGCAGGTCTGCAGCCCTGTGTTTGTCTGTGTGTCCTCAGACCCCACACAGGTTTCTGTTTTCCCTCTCTCTCTCTCACTTTCTCGCCCGCTCAGAGCAGGCTTTCCGCTGAGTCTTCCTCCTTTTGCTTCTTCCATAATTATAAACAGACAGGACCCCCCCCCCACACACACACAGACACAACTGCAAATGGTAGATCCACAGCTCGTCATGCTCATATAACTGGTTTCCATGACAACCGGGCCCAAGATTGCAATAAAACTTTACAGCAGAGGAAGAGGCCGCAGCCATCCCTCTGCCTCTTTCTTCTGAGTGTGTGTGTCACTGCAGGAACAGTAAAGAAGAAAGCAGATCCGTCTTAAAACAGGCTGTAATCACTCTCCTCCTCCCGCTGCTGCGCTCACAAGCTGTTTCCCATGAAATGAGTCACCGGGGAAATAAAGCATTTTTCATTAAAGTTGGCCAGTCAGCGCATTAAGAGAATTAAACCTGATTTATGGATCTAGATTTGCATTTCTGACTGGCACAAAGGCGCAGGCCCCCAACGCGGGATTCATGTGAGCTGCTGCTGAATCTTGGATCCGTCGGATGAGTTCTGTGACACGGAGGAGGATCTGCATTCTGACTCCAGCTGTCATCTGAACATGTCTGTACTCCTCTGTTCTGAAGAACTTAGTCATGACAACATAAACAAAGAAAACACCGGTCGTGAGACTGGATGATGACATGGTAATCAATGCTGCTGATAAATGGGAAACCCCAATCGTCCTAGCGTTAAATTCCCCCATGACAACTTCTTTTTAATCTTTAAAAAAACATTCCCAGTAGTGTTTTAATTATTATTACGAAGTTTTTAACCAAAATCCCACAACCTAAATGTCTTAAAAAGACATTTTTCATGTTGATCTGAAGCCTCTGTTTCCAAAATCTCCTCTGAGGGGGCGTGGCTTCTGGAGCTCTACCCCGATCTCCCCTGACTGATTATGATAGATCCCTGTGTCTCTCTAGCATGAATCTTCATTAAAACCTCCATCAATCTGGGTAATGTCCAGCCGTATGGTTCTGATCCGGATGTCAGCTCGGATCTTCATGGACAGAACTTCCTCCAAAATCTTGACTCTTTCTCCTTCCAGTTCACCAAAGACTCTTTGATGTTTCTTGACGTTGCTGTGATCAATCCATTCAATCCATTGGTTTCTCAGAGCAGAAAATAATGAAAGCTAACATCCAAATGCTCTTTCATTCATTTACAAGCCTTTCCAAGTGCGGTCAAATGAGCCGCCGTTCACATTTCCGTGGTCACATCAAGAAGCTCCGTGGAGTCTGGTGGAGATTTTCCAGCGTTCTCAGGACTGCTACCGTAAGTATTGGATGAAAGTCAAAGCAAAAATCCAGTGACGGCTGATTGGACCACAGAAATGTGAACGGCGGCTCATTTGACTGCAGTCAATGTGAAGGTAGCATCTTCTCTTCTCCAGAACCTGAACTAGACACGCTAGCCGGACCAGATGAGGGTTTAGTGCATGTACAGCAGAAAGAAGATCATTCAGGAAAAACAGTCTGAATGAATGAAACAAAAAAAAAAAAAAAAAAACAGAAGTTGTCATGTGTTGCAAAGACCAGCAGATGGCGGTGTGGTACAAGAAAAAGAACACCAAACGTTGCATTGGGAAAATGTGATTTTAAACTTTAAATTTCAAATTTTATTTAGATATTGTTATTTCTTTTTTTTTTTTTAAGCAATAAAAAAATATTATCCTTTAGTCAAATCGATTGAACAAAAATGTATCTGTAGATGTGCAGAGGTTACATCCAGGCGGCTGTGCTTGTTTGATCTGCTCTTCAGTGTTGGGGTTTGCTTCATCTCCCAGGGTGCTCTGCGCTCTTTTATCCTCGCGCGTGGGTTTACTGCGTTCTGCAGACAGTAAAGTCTGCTGCGCGCGCGCCTGCCGGCCGTCAGCAGTGACGGATCCATAAAGGCGTCTCACGGACGCGCCATCACAGGGAGGCAGAGCCGCCGCGCGCACGCGCACAGAGGCTGAAGTCATCAGGGTTTTATTCTGAGCCCCATAAAAGCGCGGCTCCTGCATCCGAGCATCTCCTGTGACCTTGAGACTAAAGAACAAATCCTTTCCTCTAAAACTGGGATCTGCTCTGAAAGCAGTCACGACGGTGACTGACATGAAAACACCTGATTGAAATAAACACTTAAATAAGAAACATCACATGAAAGGGATGTTTTAAAGGAATTTTTTAAACAAATGATTAAAAAAAAATAGAATTAACATGAGTGCACCGCACTTGACGCACTCAAAGACATCAGATACAGCACGTGTCAAAGTTAAGGCCCGGGGGCCGGATCCGGCCCTCCAAATCATTTTATCCATTGTTATCAATGGCCCAATGTTTTCTTGCACTCATTTCTAACTTGTATAATTTTGACAAAAAGTAGATTTTTTTATGGAGAGTAAAATATTTAAATTAATTTAATTTATGTATCTGTTTTGGCTAATTTAGGCTATTTTGAAGTTTAGCTTTTTCTTCAGCTACATGCTAGCTTCTTTTGGATAATACATTTTTTCCAGTTTTTTTTTTAGGCTAAATGGGTATTTAGCTAAAATTTTAGCTCACTATTAGCTTCAGTGTTTTAAAGGGGGATCTTACCATGAAAATTCTACTTTTTGAGGTTTTAAATGCATTTTACGGTTCATTCCTCACTATAAAGAACACCAAAATGGCCTTTTGATCCGTTCATGCATTTAAGAATAATCCTCCAAAAGCCTCCGCTGTCTGCAGCAGCCCCTCCCATAATCATGAAAACGAGCGGTTGGAAACGTGCTGATGTAAGATCGACGCCAACATCTCCCTCCAGGAGAGTCTGCTCTGACAGCTCTAAACTTGATCTAAACTTATCCAGGCTGATTGGTTGTTGTTTGTACAACTAATAATCTTCATTTCTTGGTTTTCACACAAACTTGTTGAACATGTTCTCAAATATTTTGTACGTCCAAACCTCATTATAAACTGATGAAAAGAGGTGTTGGAACTACTTGCAGCTAATGATAATGATGTGAGCTTCCAGCACTGCTGCAGTCGGAACATGACAGGATGATTGTGGAGTTTCTTCTTCATTTCTGAATCCAAATGAGGAGTGTTTTCCTCTTCCTGCAGCTGGAAGGTAAATGACCGGCGTCCACACACCCAGATGACCTGCTAGAGACCATGAATGCAGCTGGTGATGACATCACAGCAGTCTGCAGAGGGTGGATTCAGTCCTTAGAAGATACTTTCCTTGGTGCGTTGATAGAGCTGATATTCACTGTGATGTAGAAGAAAATCTGTAACAGACCGACTGGAGTGTCTTGATTGATTGTTTTACAGCAGTTTTCAGTTTCAAAACTGCTTCAGTAAACTTTACTGAGCCAAAGAGAGTTTAGTTTAGTTTATTTTCTTTCCATGTGCACAATGCTGTGAACGGTTCCAAATAACCAGTGGAAAGTGCATATTCAGTGTCTTTTTTTAAAACTGAATTAATGTCATGTGTGACACACACTGTAATGCTGTCTTTACATTACATGACATTGGGAAGCACTTCCAGAGCAAGAACCAACATCCTGGCCATTTTGTGGAATTTGGTGAAGTTTGCAGATTTTCACATTATGGGAAAAGAAAACTTTATTTTTGAGCATTCTTCACAAAATGTTACCATCTCTCTAATTCTACAACCATCTTAAGGAAACCATGCGTTTGGAATTTTTGAATGCTGTTAGCAGTGGTGTGCTAGCAAAAGTTTCATTTGACTGTTGCTCATAGTTTTTCTAAGAATATTGTGAACATGTATTACAGGAATCGTTGGCTCAAGCTGAACGAAACGATGTAACATACAATATAAACATATTAGAATTGTGGGTGTGGTTAACAAAAACAAAAAGGGGAAGAATTTGTATTGGGCCTATCTCCACTGACTTCAATGTAACAATCTCCCACCTGCTTCGTAAGCGGCACACAGAGCCTCACTCTGTGTGAAGTATTGTTTTGTGCAGCTTCACCTGCAGCGTTTCTACCTGGACCTGATCTTCTGTTTCTGATCCTGCTTATTCTCTGATTGGTTGCTGCCTGCCCTGACCCTCGCCTGGACTCTGACGACTCTACTCTCCTCTTGGATGCTCCTGATTGACCTCTGCCTGTCTGACCCTGATTTAGCTTTGTGGACTTTTAGCTGTGCTTAGTTCCTGTCTGAACTGATAAACCTGCTGCACGTGGAACCAGCTGTCTGCCCAAAAGTGCCTTCAAAAACCCATATTTGCCTGGTGTGTATGTAGCAAAATGCATAGTAATGAGGTAAGTTTACACTCTGACGAGTTGGATTTCAGGTAACTTCTTACACTTTCTTGCTGCTTTAATGCTACTGAGCAGCATTCTGCGTATATAGAAGAGAGATTTTATGAGGAAGAGGGCAGTTCTGCTCCAGTCCAAATGTACTATTAAGCTGGTTTTAATCTCCTATCTTGTCAACTTATGTAGTGCTTTAAAAGTTTGAACTGAAAACAGTGAATATGGGAAAATGAAGCTTTTGATAGATTTGCATGTGGCTCTTAAAAGAGCCGCTGTGGGTCAGTCCTTGGAGGACAGGGAACAGCCTGTGAGCTCCTCTGGAAGAGTTGTTGGCATCAATCTGCAGGTACAACATCCTCAATCACTGCTGGTTCCTGTCGTGCCGAGGACCCGAAGATCTGAGCAGAACACGTCACACTCTGCACCGCAACTTTAACCAGGCGCTGATACAGATGCCGCTGTACAGAGAGCGTTCAACAGACGTTCTTCACAACCGGCTGTGCTGGGCAGACGCCGTAGTTAAAGTTACGCTTCCTCTGAGAATGACTGCATCAGGTTTCTCATCTGCCACAAAGACTTGGGCTGGAGGAATTTGGTCTCTTCTTTGGGGATCTGTGACTCCGTTGAAGACAGAAGATCCAATTCAATTTCAATTATATAGCCCAAAATCCCTAAAAACAATGTTTCCCTCATTGGGCTTCATGACGGTAATTTTATAGATCTAAAGTCTAAAACAGTTGAGAAAAAATGTAGTTTTAGAGTGTTCAATAAAAGTTTTTCCTCTTCCTGTTTTGGATTTTGGCCCCTTGTGTGATTGAGTTTGACACCTTTATTATAGAATAGATAAATGAATAGAATAGATCCGCTGAGACTGACAGGTGACACGGTGTTTCCACCTGATCCTCGTTAGCTTTCAATTACTGTGACTGAACCAGAAGGATCTGCCGTTGGCTGTGAGCTTTTGGGGCTTACACACGTTTTAGAAGAAAAGAGAAAAAGAGTTTTCAGCAGATCAACAGAATTGCCAAGAAAACATGATCATTTCACCTGTTTAATTCAATTCAATTCAATTTTATTTATAAAGCGCATTTCCTGGCTTGCGCCAGCCCAAGGTAATGGTGTCCTGGATCATGTCAGGCTATGGAATCATGCTTTTGTTCAGATCCTCAAAATATTTTGAACACTTGATAACAAAAAGGTTAGAACGTGGCGGGCTCCTGGGACCTCCCTGTCTCTGACATGACTGCCTGACATCTCATTTCTATTAGATCTCATAGACATCAGACTTCATTTAACTCCTCACAGCATAAGTGTCAAACTCCAATCCTTGAGCGCCGCATTCCTGCATGTTTACCAGCGCACTCTGCTCTGGCATGTGGCTGGACACACCTGAACCAGGTAATCAGTCACAGGTAGGCTTGGATGTCTGGAAATGTAAACACAGCGGGCCTCGAGGCCTGGAGCTTGACATCTCTGCCTTATGTTCAACTGTAAGGCCGGGGGGGTTGAAAATAAGTTGGTATTCAGTCACTTCTCCTTCACTTTTGTTTTGATTGTTCATATAAACCTCAGAACAGGCCAGTTTTACTGAAAGCTAGTATTTCAACAGAACATATTGTTTTATTTCAAAGCTGCTTAAGTCTGTCCCTGAAGAACAAACATATACAACTGAAATAAAGAAATGAACTGGAAACGTTTCTGGGAAATTCCAACAAACCTTACACTGAAATTCCTTTGAAAAAAATGAAATGTTGTTTGGTTCATTTTCAAAGTTTGGCTTCATATGAGGAAAACTTTAGACTTGACAACTAGTTAATAGTTAAGATGGCTGCTCACAATAAGTTAGGAATAATTTTATGTACATGAGTTCTTTTCCTGTTTGGTCAAAATTTTAATGAAATATTTTTTTAAAAATCCCTTTAAAATTACTAATAATAAATGAGAAGAAACACTATTTCCATGATTTTGCTATTTATTATTCCAAAAGAACAAACATTGACCATGTGTGCGATGTGAGTATAAAACTCTCATTCATGACGTCCTTCATGAACTTGAGACTTTGAAATGAGTTTCTTCTGTTGAATTCCAGCTATAGAGACAAACTCCAGAGACAAAGCCTTAAAGTTGAAGCAGTTCACCATGTGAACACTAGATGGAGGAAAAGACACATGTGTTTTTCTAAAATACATGTGTTTTTCTAAAATACATGTGTTTATGATTGAGTGGTGAGAAAAGTGAAGCATTTGTTCGGTTCTTTCAGGTATTGAATGTATCAACATTTCCTGAATGGCAAAGCTAAAATCAAGTTTATGAATTATGAAAATTCACTTCTTAGTTAAATATCTGCTGACTTTGGAAAATACCACATTAAAATTGTTGTGATTAAAAAAATGTTTAAGATACTGAAATGTTTAAAATTGCACCAAAATATCCTTTAAAAACAGTTTACCGTAAAACTCAGAGATGGTGTTTAACCAGTTCGACATTCTGTTGATTTTTATCATTTTTCTGCTAAGAAACAACACAACTGCACGCCCAGTTTCCCCAAAGAATAACATACTCTACTTAGAAACAACTCCAATTGAATTTTTCTAAATATTCATTTTAAAAATACATTTAAATTTAAAATTCGAGGATCTCTTGTTTTGAAAAAATCAACTGAAGAAGGATTTTTAAAATTGGAGAAAATGCCAGACGATGGTTTAACCCCTCAATGCCTGTCGTCTCACATATGCAACAAACTGAATTAGCTGTAAAATGACCTAAATGTATATTGACTCAAAAGCAAAAACTTAAGTGGATTTCTTTTTTCACAGCTGGGAATAAGTTTGATAGATGTGTTCTTTTGTGTAAATATTGTGTAATAAGTTGTATGTTCATCTATAAACAGCAGCTGGAACAGTTGCACGATTTTTCTTTCGGATCTTATTAAAGAAATTTATTTTTGGATGTTTTGTGGGTCGTTCAATTTAAATTTTCAACATTCTATTTATTTATTATTTTTTATTAAAGCTGTTCTGAAAATTGCAAGTGTGTCATGTTTATTTCTTCACAAACCTAGAGCATAAATCAAACATGAAATCCTGAATATCAGAGGTGAAAACCTCAGAATCTGGTCATTCTTTATATAGTTGCTGTAATTAAAGCTCAACCTAAACTACTTTACAATATTCCTGTTACTCAGGAGGTCATTTCAACAATACAGAAACCTTTTGGCAAAAATATATTTGACTTCTAGACTCTGATGGAGGTTCAGATTCATTTCTAAAGTTCTTAAACCAAAACCTTGTTTGAGGGTTTGAGTTGGTGGAGAATGAAGGGAGTGATGTCATGAAACACTCGTGTACAACTTTTACTAAATAAAACGGACAAATAAAACATTAAATTAATGTCATATAATTCTTAACTTTAGAAAAGTAAAATCTAAATCAGAAAAAGTGTAACAATTACAGCCTAAATGTAAACATTTACGGTTTTCCAGAAAGTCAAAATAATTTCTGAAATCTCCATTGAAAAAAAAAAAAACATTTTAAAAACTAGATACATAACATTATCTCCAATAATGCTGCTGTGAATGAGGCCGCTGCTAGTGCTGATAACTGAAGATGCTAAAAATGAAAACTAAAAACTCTGAAGCGGATGGATAGCTAAAATATGAAATACAAAAATTTCCCTAAAAAAAACAGAAAAAAAAATCCCAAATAGACAAAAAGGATAGCATGTAGCTGATTTATTACCTAAAAGCTAAATGATCCTCTTAGGAATTCAAGAGGACAGCCCAAGCAGAGCAACCGCAGGTTTCAATTTAAGTGTTTATTTTGGAGGTGGAGGAAGTTGGTTTGCTGCCAGACGCACAGCTGAGTCTGAAAGTCAGATAAGCAAAGTTATGAGTGATCCTGACTCCACGCCTGAGGTGATGTGATCTAGAGAAACTCCTGAAGCAGCAGAGCAGAGGAAACTGGAGTGTAGATGCAGGACCAATGGGGTCACCAGAATGACTTGAGGGTCCCACTGTGACAGGATGGAGGCTGAAAATCCACAGGAGGGAGAAGCTTTACTGAGTGATGAGATGAAGGCTCCAGAAACTCAAACCATCGAGAAGAAAAACAGAGGAGAAAACTCTCCAACAAGGGGGGCAGGAAGAAAATCATAAGAAAAGGATCAAACCCATGAAACAACGAGATATACATGAACTATGACTCGCTGGAACGGGAACCGATTCAACAAAAGTGAAGACCTTAACTGGTTTGAACACCAAATGGAGTACAAAGAGAACTTAATCAACACAGGAGAAGGAGATTAGAGTGAAGAAAGGGTGGAGTGAAGGAGCGGGGCTGAACCATGACGTAAAAAAAATAATAAAATGGTAAAATGTCTAATTTAGAAGAAACAGCTAGCATGTAATTGAAAGATTGGCTAAACTCCAAATTAGCCACAAAAAAAAAAAAAAAAAAAACTGGGAAAAAGTCTAAATTAGCCTAAATAGCTTCCCTTTGGATCAAATATTAGCTAAACCCAAAAATAGCAGAGAAATCTCTACAGCCACTGCGTAGCTTGTACAAATGCCTCGCCGCCTCCCAATTATAAATCGTGCACTGGGGCACCTGCTGAATCTGCTGGAAAGCTTGTTTTTAACTCACGTAAACTTCCAAAACTGCAGTCTAAAATACAACATTAACTAGAAAAGTTACATTACCCGCGATAATGCTTTTTGCTGAAAGTAGTTGCTGAAGATGCTGAAGCTTTTTGCTAAAAATATTGACGCAATTTACTTTATTTACCGAAGGGAGTCACTGAAAATGCAAAAGCTATTTGAAAAAATGTCAAACTTGCTAAAAGACAGGAGATGACCTAAATATATGAAAAATCTTTAGTAAAATTGCTAAAAATCTCTAATATATGGGAAAAATATTTACTGTGTTGCTCAAATATGAGCTAAACTCCAAATAAGCAAAAAAAACCTTAGTAGATTCCAAAGTACTCAAAAAGGTTAGCATGTTGCTAAAATACTAGCTAAACTCCAACTTATCATAAAAATCTTTAGTAAACTAGATCAGTCATAAATGTTAGCATATTGCTAAAATAGAAGATAAACTCCAATTTTCTATTTAAATTGCTATAAAAGATTAAAAGAGAACAAGTCTTTTATTAGTTTAAGGGGAGAAATACGTCATTAAAACATCATAATCACCACAGAGCACTATAACGTTATGAAACCAGACAGTAATGTTAACAATTACTGTAAAGTTAGAGCGTTTTAAATTAGAGTTAAGGTGGACTGATCATAGTGAGCTGAATCCAGTTACATCTTCTCAAACTGGATGTTAAAAATGGAGTTCTACTTTATGTGGTTTGTAGGGAATGTGCAAAGGAGCATCCATCCATCTATCATCCATCCATCATCCATCATCCATCCATCCATCCATCCATCCATCCATCATCCATCCATCCATCCGTCTATCATCCATCCATCCATCTATCATCCATCCCTCCATCCATCCATCCATCCATCCCTCCATCCATCCATCCATCCATCCATCCATCCATCATCCATCATCCATCATCCATCATCCATCCATCCATCATCCATCCATCCATCCATCCATTTCCCCTTTTGGGCTCACAGAGTGGAGTCAGCCCTGCTGTTGGACAGGGCAGGGTTCACCCAGAGCAGGTCACCATTCTCTTTCAGGACCACACATTCACCCCCAGAGGCAATTTAGAGTCACCAATTAACCCATGGAGCATGTTTCTGGACTGTGGGAGGGAATGAGAGAAATCTGGAGAAAAGCCATGCATGCATAAGGAGAACATGCAGACTCCCGCAGAAGGATTGGTATATCCCACATGATTTTATTTTTTAGTAAAAAAATGTCTGATTCTTCCTGGTTAAGAAGGATGTGCAGCCGAATGTAGCCTGAAAGGCTGCAGGTTCAATAGCTGTGTCCACGTTGTTTTCATTAGTTTTTAATAGCTTTTGTTGTTATTTTTAATAGATGATGGAGTTTCTTTATTTGTGTTTCTGCATGTTCTGCCTCTGTTTGGTTTATGACATGAACATCTCATTTCTGTTGTTACATTTACTGTTAGGACTTGGCGGACGTGACTGCAGTGACGTGTGTGTGTGTTTGTGTTTACAGGAGTTTTAGACATGACTGTAAAACAGTTTATTCCCTGAATGTCGAGCCATCCAGAAATAATGCCCATCTGTGCAACGGTTATGAGATGCTTTGTTTTAATCTGCAGCTTCTTTTATTCTCAGACCTGAAACAGTGACAGACATGAACGCGTAAATGTTCCAAGTTTTTCAGAGTGGAGAAAACAGCAAATCCTGCAGAAAATCTCCTCCTTTCCTCATGTACACAGGAGGGTGAAGCTTCTGCTTTTGTTGACAGGTGATGGTTAGAAAACCAGAGCAGATTCTAAAAAAAAAAATTCAAGTTTTCCTGATTCATGCTAACTGAAAATAAGATCTCTCTTTTAAGTCCTGAATTCAATTCTTCAGACCAGATGAGTCAAAAACTAATTTTTGTGCTCAAAATAATATTCTTTTGAACTGTGGAGAGGCTTTTTTTGAGGCAAACGATGATGCAAAAGCATCTTTTTGATTTTAAACTCCCATCTCAGGGACGTCAAACGAAATCGCACAAAATCCAGAGCACACCTCAGGTCCCGGGACAAACAGGATGGACATTTATTGAACAGTAAAATTCAAGTTTTTAAACTTTAAAACCAAAATCTTTCAACAAAATTATGAACATATAGCATTACCTGTTTTAATGCTAGTGTGAATGTTGTAAACTGAATTTATCCAAATGCCAAATTAGCCTAAAAAAAAACCTAGCCTATCCAAAACAGTTAGCATGTAGCTGACACAAATAGCTAAACTTTAATATAGCATAAAATACTTTAAAAAGCCTAAATTAGCTAAAGTGTAAATATTAGCCTTGCTGTAAAACAGCCCAAAAACTTTTTTTTAATAAAAACTAAATTGACCAAAACAGCTAGCATGTGGCTGAAATATTAGCTAAACTCCCAAAGAGCCTAAAAAATTTGCAAATGCCAAAATATTCCTAAAATCTAGCAGAATGCTAATTTTTAACATTTTAAAACTGTAACTTTTTTAACATAATTATGAACAATAAAAAGACAGAAATATTATTCCAGAATAAATCAACTTAAACCTTAAATAACTTTCAATATTTTACTCCCCATACAAATATATTTTGTCAAAATTTTATAAGTTAGAAATAAGACAGATAACATCGGGTCTTCTGCTGCAAACAAGACTGTTCCGATTTTTCTCATTTCTTGTTAGAAGAAATCAAACAGTTTGAAGATGTTTGCTCCTTGACTGACGTGTAATGTATTTAATCATTTGACCTTAAAATCTGGTAGTTTTGGAATGTGATTAATATCTGAATCAAAAAGTGAACAAAATCCATAGAATTCAAACAGAACATGTTTGTCTTTGTGAGAGGGTTCTCCTGTAGGATCAGACTGAAGTTCTGCTTCAAACTAAACAGATTTGTTTTTCCTGCAGGAATTTTTGAAATTGTTACAGTCTTTTCATTAAAAGCGGGACATATTTAATACATTTTGGATTAATCATCTGTGATGACTCGGTTGGCTGCATGCGGGCCGGTGGATGGGAAACCAGGGTTGGTTGGGGGGGGTCCTGTGCCAGTCCCCAGCCCAAGAAAATATGTTGGGTCAGGATGGAGATCCGGTGGAAAACTCTCAGCCAAATCAAATGAGTGAAAGATGATTCGTGAACGGAAATACTGAAATGTATCACTTTTGATTAATAATTGTGAAATAATAATGAGAATAAATCTAATGCAAATTCCCAAATCACAGCATGTCGTGTGTCTGGGTTTTTTTTTCTTTTTTTTCTAGTGCAGCTTTAGCTTCAATACATCAGCGGTGGCTTTTAAATTGGAGGTTTATAGATTTTTTTTTTTTTAGCGTGCCCCCCCCACACACACACACACACACACACACACACACACACCCCATAAAGCTTCTTTCAGCCAAAACTCCTCACACCAACGCAGTCAGCTTCATTATTTTCCTTTTCCTCCTCATAGATATATTTATCTGATATTTTGTATTTAATTATAATTCTTTAGAAGCAATATTTATGTTTAAAACCAGATTATGTTCAGTCCTCCTCACCCCCCAGAGTCATGATTCCTCTTTGAGATTCAGTGATTCTCTAAAGTACATGAGTCAAAGTCTAAGGCCCGGGGGCCGGATCCGGCCCTCCAAATAATTTATTTGATCGTTATAAATGGCCCAATGTTGTCTTACGCTCATTTCTAACTTGTATAATTTCGACAAAATATATTTCATGGAGAGGGAAATATTGAAAGTAATTTCATGTTTAAGTTGATTTATTCTGGAATAATATTCCTGCCTTTTTATTATTTATAATTATGTTAAAAAAATTACTGATTTAAAGTTTTAAAATTAGCATTCTGTTAGCTTTTTGGACTATTTTCTTTTTTATGCTGTTTTGGAGTTTAGCTAATATTTGTATGCTAGCTGTTTTGATAATTTAGGCTTTTTTGCGGGGGATGGTGGGGGGTGGAGATAAGCTAATAGCTTTGCTACATTTTTAGCTGTTTCAGCTAATTCAGGCTTTTTTAAAAGTTTTTAGGCTGTTTTGAAATTAGGCTAATATTCACATTCACACACAACCTCACCTTTGGATTGAACTGAATTTTTTAAATACCTCACTCACTCAATGATATTCATTTGACACGAGCTCTCTTTGTACCACGTCCTGGAGCACTCACGGTTTGTTGAACTGATTTTGGTTGCGACTCTTTGCTCAATTTGTGTGCATGAAAGTGAGTGATCATGTTCTCGAAAAGTGAAAAAGGAATTGAATTAAAGACATCTATGAATTGTGATGATAACAATTAGTTTATGATGATAAAATGCATTTATTTTATTCAGTAATGATAACAGTTATTACAGAACATTGACATCTGTGTGTGTGAAATGACAAGAATTGTCCAACATCTGAGCATATAAACATGCGTCCTGCATAACACAGCACACTGTGTGTTATTCATCATTGTAGGTTTTAGGTTAATGTCACAGCTTTTACAGAATCAACAGGTTTTATGACACTTCTCTGGTGTGTTCAGTGTAGAATGATACATTTTTTTGGGATTACAAACAAAATAATTACCACCAGCTTTTTTTTTTAATGAAAAGAAAACACAGTTGTTGAGAGCAGCTCCGAGTTTCTTGAGTGTTTCTGCTCAAATCTGATGCGGTGCTTCCCTCTCAGCCCTCTGGCCCCTCCGGGCCGTCCTGAGCAGACAGAGGCCAGACCACTAACTGTTTACGAGCTGTCTGTCTGTCTCAAGTTCAATTGCAAAGTCCAGCCGAGGAAAACAAAAAGACAGTTCACACTGCAGACGGAGGAGGAGAGGGAAGGTGGTAAAAACCTTAGAGAGGGTGTGTGTGTGTGTAGGTGTGTGCGTGTTTGTGTGTGTGGTTTGTTGGACATGAACTTGAGACAGAAAAACGAGCCTCAGTCCCACATTCCTGCTCTTAAACATAAAGAAGACTCTGGGGAGTTTGTGTGTGTGTGTGTGTGGGTGTGTGTGTCCATCCACTTCTGATGTCTCATAAAGTTGTAAAGAAAGTAGAATAGAATAGAATAGAATAGAATAGAATAGATAGAATAGAATAGAATAGAATAGAATAGAATAGAATAGAATAGAATGTGGTTCAGTTCCAAACTGCAGTGAAACTAAAATGTTCTGTTTTGTAAAACAGATAAAAATGTTGTTTTTAATGTATTTTCAATTGCAAAAAAGTTTCCAGTTTTGAAGCATCTTTCATTCTTCTGTTATTATCACGTTTGTATTTATCTAATCTTATTGATTGAAACATGAACATGTGAAATATTTAAATTTGTATTATTCATGGAAAATGTTGACAGACATTTCCATGATCTTATTAAAGCATCAAAATGTAGATATTTAATTTTCCATCCATGAGTCTTTCTCATCCACTTTTAATAATCTAAATACTGTTTTTTATTTAAATTTTACAGAGTTCCAATTTGTTTGTTTCATCAGTATTTAACAGCATGAAAAAAAAATTTTTATGTTGAGTTATGGAATGATTCCATTATTTAGGGATTATTCATAATTTCTAATCAAAATGGAGTAACATGTTTTTTTTATTCCACGTGTATTTTAAACAAGTCCTTCAACAAAATCTCTCAGTATTTGTTGCCTCGTTAAATGGATTTTATGTTGATAGTGTAAAAAATGTTTTTTAAATAATTGTTGGACTTTTACATAAATCTTGCAAACGACAGAAATCTGTCCCGCGTTCAGCGGCGGGAGCTTCCTGGAATCCCCGGGACTCGCGCGCTTCACAACTCCCAGAGTCCCGGGCTCATCATCTGACGTGACTGAGAGGATCCTGTTCCTGTCCAGCGTGAGGCTGGTTCTGTGGGACCCTGGCCTCTTCCTCCTCCTCCCCCCGCCCCTCCTCCTCCTCTATGGTATTTGGAGCAAAGGGATAGAAGAGCTTTACGAGCCTCCGAGCTTCCGTGCGCTTTGTTGGCTTTAGAGGACAGAGACGGATCCGTAAAGAGAGTCAACACGCCGGCGGAGCCGTTTGTCAAGTTCAATGTTAATGGTTAACGCACGCGCACACTAACGCAGAGAAAATATATTATCCATAAAATAAGATGATCGATCTATCTATCTATCTATCTATCTATCTATCTATCTATCTATCTATCTATCTATCTATCTATCTATCTATCTATCTATCTATCTATCTATCTATCTATCTATCTATCTATCTATCTATCTATCTATCTATCTATCTATCTATCTATCTATCTATCTATCATTTTAATATTTCATGTCATCAGTTCAATAACAAACTGAACCCTATAGTGACATCGATGTAACGGAAAAATATCGGGAATGTTTCCTGAGGTCAACTTGGTTTATTGTATTTTCCTCATTATTGTCTTTATTTTTTTAAGGAAAAAAATATGTCTTTATGGGTTAAAACATATTTATGATTTTTATCTTTTTCTTTTATTTTTATCGAGTGTTTTTCATGTTCAGTTGAGGCCGTCTCTCGTGCGCTACTGAGCGTGTTGGATGTTTGGAGACGCAGAAACATCTCAGATCATGAGGTCATCGCGCAACAACAGGACAATTTGAGATTTTTAAATATATTATCATGAATCCTTTTTTTTTCAAATTTGGAAATGTAGAAAAACAAAAAAAAAACAATGAAAGAAAAAAGTGAAAGTGATTAAATAAATTCGTTTGTTCTGCGGCTTCCCTTTTTTGACACTTTGTTCAAAAATAAATTAAACGTTGATACAAAAAAATAAAAAAAACATGAAAACATAGAATATATTACAGGTAAATTAATGTTTGATTAAAAAATGCAAAACATATATTTTAATCATTTTTAAAATGCCTGTTTTTGTGTGACAATAACTGATTGACCCAAATATGAGAAAAGCTTGAAATAAAAAAAAAAGAGAGAATTTAGGTTTAAAAAGATTTTAATTTTTTTTTCTTCTCAAGTATACGTTCTGGTCGCGCATTTCCGGGATTTTCTGGATCTACTAAAGTGAATCGGTTGTTAAGGTTTGGTTCGTTTGCTCAAATGGAAACGAGAAGACCCAAAATGCTGCTGTTGAAAGATAAACCCGTCTGGACACGAACGAGTTCTTTCTAAAAGAATTTATTATGACTTCCATATATCAGGTACTGGTTCAAGGACGATCAAGAGGAAGAGCAGAGGATTCTGGGCTGTACTGGGCCCGAACGCACGAACACGAAGACACACGGAACACATGACAGAAAGCAGGCAGAAACAGCTATGTACAGACTCAGGTGAGTTTATGTGACGGAGCTTTGGTTCTTGGTTTTTCTTTGAGCGCCACAAAAGTTGGTCGCGTGCGTGGTTCGGAGGGAAAAAAAGAGTTCCACTGCAGACTGTTACGGCGCACTGGTCTTCACTTTGGCCACGAACTTCTTCTCCTTGACGCGCCTGTTCTGGAACCAGATGGTGATCTGTCGCTCCGACAGGTTGGTGACGGCGGAGATCTTCCTGCGCTTGTCCTTGGTGATGAACTTGTTGGCCGCGTACTCCTTCTCCAGCTCCTTCAGCTGGATCTTGGTGTACGGGATGCGCTTCTTCCGGCCTCGGCGGAAGGGCGAGCCGTCGTGCTGATGCGCCACCACATCTGACGGAGAGAGGAGAGGACAGACAGGCGGCTGAGCGCGGAGCTGCACGCGTGCGTAAACACAGCAGGACGCGCGCGCTTCCCTGCGTCACGCATGCACTTCATCCTTTAACAGGGACGCAGAAATGTTAACTTCAAGTTCTCATCTTCTGCCTCCAGCATCATCACCGCAGAGGATGCTGGGACAGAAATGCAAATATCAATGGGTCTGAGTCGCTCATTTCACCTTAACTGTCTGTTGAGCGCGTCTCTGTCGTCATTTCCGGGCGCAAACAGCTTGTCTTACTTTAAAGCTCATAAAACCATGAAATAGTTTGAGCTCATTAACATCAACCACAGGTCTGATCTGAACGTGCACGAGTCCCGTCTGCCGCGACATAATTGTTCAGCGTTTGTTGTCCAAATTGCGGCCGCCTGCGTCCAATCATATTAATAATCACGTTGTTTGTTTTATGGAACGTGTGCTTCTGTTGGCGCAAACATGCGGAAAATGAAAGCAGCCGCGGGGGAAACGGAGGCACTCACCAGCCAGCGCGGACTTCCAGAGGTGGCCCGCCTGCGCCTGCTCCTTGGAGCAGTACATCTGACCCCCCCAGCCGTTCAGGGCCCACGGCTGGTAACCGTCCATGGGCAGCAGGCTGTCGTGGCGCGGCTCCCCGGCCCCCAGAGTTTGGACCACCGACACGTCCAGGTAGCTCGCCATGGACTGGTACGGGCTCGGGTATCCGTGATAAAAAGCGAACTCCTTCGGCCGGTGGTTCGGGTACTCGTCGGGACTCACTGTCGTGTCCATGTACTGCGA
This sequence comes from Oryzias javanicus, assembly GCA_003999625.1. Lineage (NCBI taxonomy): Eukaryota > Metazoa > Chordata > Actinopteri > Beloniformes > Adrianichthyidae > Oryzias > Oryzias javanicus. The sequence continues at coordinate 1,602,450 of CM012444.1, forward strand.
GCTGAGCGCGGCTCCGGCCGCCTGGGTGCACGATTTGAGAGAGCCTCGACCCATCCTGCAGGGGTAGTAGCCGTTTCCAAAGTACCCGTAGGGCAGCGCGGTGGCGGAAGAGCTTTGGTGCGGCATGGCTGCGGCGCACTGTCCGGCTGCGCACTGCTTCCCCGAGGTGGCCGCGGTTTCCCCGGAGCCTGAAGTGGACACGTCCACCGCGGGGAAGCCGGCAGAGGAGTGCATCAGGCCGGACGCGTGCCCGCCCAGGGCTGCGGCGGCCGCCGAGTGCGCCATGATGTTGCGGCACTGACTCGCCGCCGTTGCAAAATTCCCTCCGCCAACCAGTCCGTCCATGTTCTTGTTCATGTCGTCCAAGTTGTTGTCATACACAAACATCACCGCGTCCGCTGGCCAGCGAGGATTCAGGACCAGAGGGGATGTCATAAGCGCGCCGTTTCCCAGCCCGCCTCCGCTTTGCCGCCGTTTCCTCTCAACTCTGTCCGGTCACGCCGCGCAGCTGCTACATTTGCTCACGCAGGTGGACCGCTGTTCCGCGCTGGCCGCCCCTGAACACGCACGCTGCGGGTCGTCCGCTCCCGCAGAAACTTCACGCACTTCCTCTGCGCTGGCACGTGCTCCCCCGACAGCGCTCTCAGACGCAGAGTCTCGGTAACGGGCTGGAGCGCCGTTACATCCAGCCTTGGCCTTTACGCAAAAGCCCCCGGGCGCGAGAGGACTGTCCATTGGACAAGGACCTGCGGTCACGTGATGGGATGAGAGGAAAGAGAAGACAACAGAGCTGGAAGGAGCTGTCAGTCAGAGAAAAATATTTTTACGAGGTTCGATCTGTGGCACGAGAGCGCGTCTGAGTTACTTGCGCGCGCCTGTGCCGCGTGCTCCTGCTCCAACGTGCATAAAGAAATGTAACCAAATAACAAAAGCTCTGAGTTTCAATAGATGGAATCCTTATGTGCGTAAACACGCACGATTACGCACAGAGTCCCTTCATCAGAGCCTGGAGGTGAATGCAAAAATAAAATAATCAAAGGCTCAAAGATTTTTCTCAGTTTTTAAGACTTTAAAAGCTTCCATTTCTTCACACTTGACATATTAAAATAAAAAATAAAATTTCATGAACGCAAGATTGAGAGCTTCTCATATTATTTCACCTGCATGTGCCGTCCTATCTGCGGCTCTCAGATGCTCAGCGCGCGCGCCACTGGAGGTGTTTCCAAAGTGTTTTTCCAAACTCCAGTGCTTATATCATTTCTTTTGTTTGCACACACTCAGCTTTTGTGTTTCCACATAACGTCTGGTCTGTTTCATTTATCATTTTCACAATGTCTTTACTTTCTTTTCGCCTTAAGATGAATGTGGTTGAGTGACGAGGAAAGCTGCAGGTGACACGCACGCGGGGAAAAGGTACACCCACGACCGCCAAACACATTTCAGATGGTCGGATACATTAAATTATTATTTAACAACAACTCTTTATCATGAACACTTAAATATATTAAATTATCTCTAAATAGAATATTTATTTTGAATAATCTTATTTAAGATTTCTGTAAACTAATATTAAATCGTGAGACAAACGGAGTTTCTTTTGAATTTCATTTTAAAATAATATCAACTCATAACATGAATTAAATTAAATCTGTTCGACGGAAAGAAAATATATTCTAGGCGGGAACTTGTCAGAAATTCCTGTTTAGAGATATTTTGTTTTTTTTTTTCTCGCTGTGGCGGATTTCACCCCGCATTTTGAAGAAAACGCAGCCCGGATTGAGCGTATTAGCGCTTATTTCTGCTTCTTTGTTTCTTTTGTTGCACAAGGACCAAATGGACAAATCCTCCAAAGCCTAACGAGAACCGGATCGAACTGACACGCGTGAATGTCCAGGTCTGCACGCACACACCTGCAAGCCAGGTAGTTTGGAAAAAACGTTTCGTTGCGTCGGGTGACTTCTGCGGAATCACCATCTCATCACGATTCCTTTTTTAAAATTTCTTAAAAACAAAAATACATTCAAATCACACACACGCACGTGAGCGCACACAGAGAAGCCACCCAGACAGCTCTGTGCTGCGGTGGTCTGAGTGGCCACTGAGGGTCAAGGTCAAGTTTAACGCGGGGGGGGGGGGGGGGGGGGCAGACAGACAGAAGTGAAGTTCAAGGCCTGCAGCCTCCTGTCTGCAGGAGACCAGCATCACGACGCACGGCTCCGTGACACCGCCGTGCGCGGCTCCACGCACGCGCCAATCCTGAAGGCAGAAATGAGGAAAGATTAATGAAGAGCGAGGACGAATTATGAACAAGGAATGTTCAACATCTGCGACAAAAAACAGGTACCAAAATGAGTTTTTTTGTCACGTTTCAACGATCTGACACGAATGATCAAATTTAAAATAAAAACATTTGAGCGTTGAGTCCAACAAATAAACATGAAAACTTAAACACTTCCGGAAAATATGTGTTTTGTTTCTGTGATAAAGACACAAGCAGAAGAAAAAAAAGTAAAAGTTTTCTCAGTTGGAATATTTACCTTCACCTGAACTGCAGGAAAAACAATCCCGGAATGAAATCTGACCACAGCTCAGCAGGTAAAGGTCTAACTTACATTTAAATCAGGTTCATGTTATTTACGCGTTCCTGCTTTTTTTTTTTTTAATTCTTTTCGTTTTTACTAGTGTCTTAACGCTTTAAGCATATTTAAATAACAGATTGATCTTGAATCAAACAAATTAAACTAAAATTAGTTGTTAGAAGTTCTTCAGAATAAAACGGAATCATATCTTCATGTTTTGGATGCAGAAATGTTGTAGAGCTGGTGGAGGAAGGAGACACTTTTTACGCGTCGGCGCGTCTTTAGAATGTTTGCAAACTCTTTTTTCCTTCAAAAATCTTTACGTCTCTAAATAAAGTGAAACATTTCAAATTTAAGGATGATTTATCTGTAAGTTTTCTTTTCTTGCGCGGAGCCAAACGCTGCGTAAAGACGCAGCAAAACCCCGGCGGCCTGTTTCCGAGGAGCTGCAGACGTTTGGAAACTTCTGGTCTGATCAGCTCCGGTCTGCTCCGGCGGACACACGTCTTCCAGCACACGGACGCAGCGGCGTTTGAACCGAAAGCGCGCTGATCAGATCAGCTGTTTCTGCTTTGTTTCCTGAAACGTTCTCATTCCTTCACTTCCACCAAACCCCCCGTTCACGCGTGTGCGTGCGGGACAGCTGTCCTGGACGTGCGTCCCCGTTTTCCAGCGTTTTGATCATTCGTACGATTGTGTATTTGATTTGCTTCTTATCATTTAGATCTATTTATGTGTGAGCTTTGATCTGAAATGTACACAGACCAGGCCAAGCCAAACCAGACCAGACCAGGATAATCACAGACTGGATCCATGCATGTCTTGTTTTTTCACTCTTTTTGAGTTACATTTTCATCCGTTTAAATTTTAGATTATTATTGACTAAAGGGAGGAGAAACAATTCAAAGGATTTGATCAAAAAGTGAAGAGGAATACAATTTAAAAAAATACATTTAAAAAAGCTGCTTGATGGAAAGATCGTTACTTAAAAAAAAATTCAAATATTATTTAAGAATCTTTATTCCAGAGCAGAAAGTTAGAGAAAAGACACAAGAATTATATGAAAGCAGGATTATCTAAATTCTAAATGTCCATTTGTTTTGTCTTTATTATGTTTCAAATATATGTATTTCTTTTCATTTTAGGTAATTTCCTTTAATTTATTTTTCTATTTTCAATTATTATTCTGCATTTTTCTTTCCATGAAAAAAAAGTTAGATTTTTTTCACCAAAATAAATAAATGAATGCATAAATAAATCAGTTAAACCGAAAACTGCTTTTGTTCTTTTACTATTTTAGTGAACTTCTGAAAAAAGAAACTTCCAAACCGTTCATTCCTATAGAAGAAGACAGACAGACCCTGATAGGCCCGTTTGAGCTGCTCCGTTCTGACTGTGTTTCTTTAAAAAAGTCTTGAGACTTCTCCTCTTTGCACTGAACTGAATGCAGTTTCTAAGAAGGACGGAGCGACTTTCAGCTGTTGACGTTGAACAAACTCAGGGATGATGAGCTGCAGCTTTACTGGAAGTTTCCTCCAAAGCCGGAGAAGCATCTTTGATCAACCCAACAAACCCACTGACAGATGTGTTTTTGTCTTCTGGAGTTCAGTTTTAATTTTTCTTCAAACATGTTACAGTGGATTTGCACCATGTTTGTTCTACTTGATCTTATCTTCTACTCTTGTTCTTCGAAGAAAATAAGGTAAATGTGAATGTTCCTTACATTTCAGCATTCTGAATTCCTCATGAGACTTCTGGGTTTATGAAAATATCTAAATCAAACTGATAAAATAAATGAATCCAAAAGAGAACCTTAAGTGTGTCTATTGTTAAAGAGAAATGAACAAATGATTATAACAAACTCTTCAAAAACAAACAAGCGTGCAGCCGTTTATATGAAACCAAAAGCAGTGGCTTCTGGTTTTCCTGCTGCCTCTCCTGTTTAATGCGGCTGTAATGACGTCCTGCTTCCAGGCACTAGATCAGGTTTAAAGTGGGGCTCAGCCCTCAAACGTTTGTGTTTTACATAATGGTCATCTTCAGCTGCTGATCATATCCAGTATCACGCCATCTGCCATCAGTTTTATGCTGTTTGTGCAGTTCGCTGCATCATGAAAAGTCGGATTTTATGCTTCTCTCAGTCATTAAAGCCAGCATGCAGCTCCCCTATTATACTGAGGCAATTATTCACATGAATGCAGACCAGGGTGTTACCCAGCATTCATTGTGCCCGACGTCCTTGAACTTGACCTGATTTAACAAGAGAACAGTCCTGTGTGCTTGTATGTGTGCGTGAAGGTGTGTAGCTGAGTATGTAAGAACTTCACACTGAAGAATGTCTCATCTTTAATCCTTATACTTTCTTTAACAGATTTAAACCAAATACAAACTCCATCGCACAAGGAGCCAAACTCCAAAACACACCTCAGATCACAGCCGAACAGGATAAAGAGTTATTGAACACTCTGAAAATACATTATTAAAACTTTAAAGCTGTAACTTTTTGACATAGTATGTACTATATATAAAGCCTTACCTGTGATGATGCTAGTGTGAATGTTGGAAGCTGAATTTGACTGCTGAAGATGCTGAAATTGATACCTGAAAACACTGGAGCAGAAACCTGAAAATGATGCAGCTGAGAGCCAGCTAAAATACGATCAAATTAGTATAAAAAAACTAAAAAAAAAGAAAGAAAAAAAAACTTAGGTTAACCGAAACAGCTAGCATGTAGCTTATTTATTAGTTAAACTCCAAAGTAGCTTAAACAATCTCAGTAAATGCCAAATTAGTCCAAAAAGTTATCAGAATGACAATTTTAAAAACGTCAAAACTGTAACTTTTTAACATAATTCTGAATAATGAAAAGGCAGGAATATTATTCCAGAATAAATTAACGTAAACCTTAAATAACTTTCAATATTTTACTCTCCATAAAAATATATCTTTGCCAAAACTATAAAAGTTAGAAATGAGCACGAGATAACTTTGGGTCATTAATAAAAATAAAATCAAAGTATCTGGAGGGCCAGATCCGGCCCCCGGGCCTTTATTTTAACACATGTGAAATGTCTATATAATATAACGTATTTTTGATTTGTAATTAATTAAAAAAAAAAAAAAGATGTCGTAACAAAATTGAGAGTTAGAATGAGATTTGACCAGAAAAGAAGACATAAACCTGCAACACAGAATGTGAAGTATTAGTGATCACACTGTGGACATGTTTTGTTAAAAAGCAAACGGTGTGAACATGACTTGGACAGATGTTGTGTATCGGGTGTGTGAAGGTACTTTCATACATAAGATTTGAGCTCCAGCAGAGACGCTCAGCTGCAGATGATTCAGTTAGTTCAGCTAGAAAAAGAAATTCTACAAAAAGAAAAACATAAAACATTCTTTAAATCCCAGCAGATTTGTTTCTATACTAAAAATAAAACATGGAAATAAGAAGACAGCTGAACATGCTGTAATCCTGCTGCAAATGTAATAAAAATCAATGAAATATTTACATTTTCATAACTATTCTTTATTTGGTTCTGAACATTCCGGGCTGGGTAACCTGACAGATTTTAGAAGGAACAACAGACTCCAGATCTCCCCTTAAGAGGACATCTTCTCCGTGGCCAGCAGGAGGGGGTCTTGTTCCTGCAGCTGCAGGTGATCCTGAACGCAGCAGAGACCCAAACCCCTGAGTCAGCAGTCGCAGCTCAGACGAGCTGCTCTGTCGGATGCTTCTTGTGCTTTGGTACCACTGACTTGGTGTTTCAATAATTTAGGTAACAATGTTTCTCCAAGCTTTCACACATCCTGTCCAATCACCAGCTTATTCATGAATTATTGTCAAAGAAAAATAATAATTTGCTCAGAATTTCAAATAGAATTTTTTTTTCTCACTAAAAATATCAACAAATGAGTCCTTTAAAATGATGACCCTTAAGCCGTTCTGTTAAACTAGTTAATACACATTTTGCTCTAATGAAAAACGCTGAACTTGGTCATGTGATGAGGATAAACTCTGCCTAAATATGAATGGAGAGAAAATAGCTTCACTCTAATATTTGTGGGTAATTCTACATATAATTCTTGATCTGTAACTCATATACTATGTTTTGTGTATAAGTAAAAAAATTACAACATTTAAAAAATACAATTTACACATGCACAAATTAAATAAGACACAAAAATCTTTTAAAAATACGCACAGATCACCTCTTACGCACGCACGGAGCCTCAGTTACACACGGATTCCATGGTGATTCATCCGTGAGTGATGTGTTCAGTTACTACTAGAATGCTGGGTCATAAGAGCTTTCTTATCAGCCATTTTAAACTTAGATAACACGATATTTAAAGGGAAAAAAGCAATGAATAAACATTTTTTGTCTGTTGAAATCTATAAATGGAGCTTTAAAAGTGCTCTCTGTTGCCAAATTTTTGACAAATTAAATAAACTTGTTTAATTCTTGAAAATATATAAAAAAAAAAACCATTTGTGTGCTGCCCTCTACAGGTTGAATCAATGTATTACGGTTGAATTTTGTGATTGGTCAAACCATGTAAGTTTCAGAAGTCTGACGTGATGATCTGCAGCTCCAGTAGTGATAACAGTCCAGCCCCCAAGCCCCACCCCTCGGACTGGAGTTTCACATTTCGGCTGTGGGCGGAGTCAGCCTCCAACTTCCCTGTTTGGTTACCCTTTAAGCTTAAGTGTAAGGATTTCTCAAATCCAAAACTGTCCTGTTCTGTCATTTCTACTCTATATGTGGCTCATTAAAGTATTGAATCTGACCCCGCCCAACTGGAATAAACCATTTTGATGACCTGTGATGTTTTATTTTCCCTGTAGTTCTGGTGTCACTCAACAGATGGCGCTCTATAAGTAAAGTCACATTTGTTCAGATTCAGAAAATCATTCTGCATTCATATAGTGTTTAAGATTTGTTGTTTTTGATTCATGTGTGATTTCCAAGTCGGACGTTCATTTTTCTGATTACTCCAACACCACATAAACACAACATTTCCCTAACTTTCCCTGGAGGACATCAACGTATCGGTGAAATTGGCACTAAAATGAGAACAAAAACCACAAGTTTGAAATAAAGGCTGAAAAATCTTCTGCTTTTAAGCTTTTTCAATTAAGGTTAAGTCATGTTGTTGTCCAGATCCCGTGTTATTTTTTCTTTTACGAAGGTCATTTACCAAAACACGCCCCGAATCATCTCCTAGTCCAGCTGTTCTGTGAGATGATTGAACCCCGTGTGGCTCACGAGTAAGAAAGTTTGGTTTGCCCATCCCTGATCTAAAGCTAAGAACAGAACTCAGACCGGTCTGTTGGTTTCAAGCACAACATCTACAGACGAAACTCCAGAGAACAAAACGCTTTCAAGACTGAGAAGGTCAAATGTGTAATATATTATATATATATATATATTACTATAATATAAATATATATATATATTATATATATAATATATATTATATATATTATATATATATATATATATATATATATATATATATATATATATATATATATAATATATATATATATATATTATTGATGTTAATGAATTTGTCCCCAAAGTTGCACAAACTAGGAAGATTCTGCAGCTGAAAAACCAACTGCATCCACTGCTGCCATCAGAGAGTCACCTCTGAGCTGTGGGCATGACCGCCAACTTCATTTACTGCGTCACAACTCAGAGCATTTTGGAATTTCAATTGAAACTACCCAGAAATAGAATAGAGTACAATAGAATGTCTTTATTTCTATTGCTCTTTTCTCAGAAATAATCACAAAGTGCTTTACAAAAGGAGCATAAAATCAAATCAAAACTGAAAGGTAATAAAACACAATAAAAAACTACAACAGTAAAAGCAGACCTTCCAGGATTACACGGCACATTTTTAGAATTGTTGCGGCCTAAAATGCCTCATGTTATGGCAGCTTTTGAGAAAAGTTACAACAAAAGTTGTTTTTGTTCTATTTTTTTAAAGCGTTAATTTATATATATATATATATTATATATATATATATATATATTATATATATATATATAAAAATAAATTTTCATATTGCAACTCTTTTTACTGTGAAACATGCTCTAGGAAAATACTTAATCATCATCATATATGATGTTGTTGTGCTGTCATTTAACTTCAATAGAATGTGAAAAACAAAATGAACTCTGATCTTTCCTGCTCACAATAATCCAAATATTTGTTTATTGATTTAAACATACTTTATTTTTATTCATTGTTTTATTTATTTATTATTGGAGAAGATTCTCTCAGGTGTCTTAGTGGAGCAGATTAACGACATTTTTTAAGAATCTTTCACCAAAACTGGAACCAATGACGTTCAAACGTTAGAAGAAAAGCACGCTATCCTGCAAATAATCCAAGATGGCTGCCATTTTTCAAGATGGCCGACTTCTCAATCCTGGTAAATGTTTTTATTGACATAGAACTTCAACCTACACAATTTAAAAATGATTTCTTCATTAGTATAAATGTATTTTTTTGCAGCACACTCTGTGGTTTGTCCTCAATTTCAAAATATTCATTCGTTTTCAAAATGGCAGCTTCTACCTTACTGAAAATTGTCGCATTTCTCGTGAATCTGGATCTCTCCACTCTGTCACCTCCTCTCAGCAGAGCTAATGAGTCAATCGACTCCACTTGAGCACCTCCCTGCAGACCTTCAGTTGGTGTTGGACTGTCTTTCGCCTCTGGTCTGTTCTGGTCTGGTCTGGTCTGGTCTGGTCTGCCCTGGTCTGCCCTCCTTCACTGACCTGTCACCTTTTTCTGTTGGACTGGATCTTCTGCAGTTTACCTGTGGGTTTCCAAGGTAAAAGGAGAGATGGAGACCAAGGAGATCCAATGAAGTTCTGCTGTACAGTCAGTCCTCCAGCGTCCCTCACCTCTCACTCTCTCCTCCAAGATCAACACCCATCCTGAGAAAAGGCTGCTCCGCTACCTGTGGGCCAGAGAAAGCTTCTTGATGCTCCCGTCCTTCCTGATCCTGAACCAAACTTCCATGAGGTTCCAGGGTTTTCCACATCAGTATCTGACAGTCCTTCCATAAATGCCTGGGTGGACTGGCAAAAGAATGGTCTAGTCTGGAAGTCCTTTCCATGTTTCTGTCATGAGTCGGTTGTACACAATACTATGTTTGGTTTTCTTTATGTTATGAAACTTGAAAGTATCTGAAGCAAAACTGATTTAAATACAATTTGAGACACACAGATGTGCGTTGCAGAAAACCACAAATTTGTTTTTGATGTTTTTAAGAAATAACCCAGGAAGACCAAACAATGACCAGTGGTCCAGGTGCTCTGATGACCACAAAAAGACACGAATCGGGTCAAACTGATCAGTGTAGAGAAGCTGCAGCGCAGCAGCGGGTGGATCATCAAACCGTTTCTCTCCACAACATGCTGTAAAACACCACAGCAGGACTGCCCCGCATCCTCTGGTGTCTCTGTTCTCGTTCAGAGCTGCAGATGTCTTTAATAATTCTTCATACGAGGCAGAGATGGTTCTGACATCACATCTGGACGGCAAAGCGGCCCTCATCGGACTCAGCTGGAGAGGAAGACCGATGGCAAGGACTTTTTAGAAAAAAGAGGCTGCTTGCAGTTTGTAGGGTCATCACAGGTCATCTGAGCAGATGTTGTCACGGTGACCCACAGATTTTTACCATCAGACAGACTGAGGCAAATAAGTTCACAAGTAATTAGTATTGAATATCTCCATAGAAGAATTCAGGTGTTTCATCCACAACAATCTGGGTCTGAAAGCCTCACTCCCAAACAGTAGGTGGCAGTATACCAGTTGTCCTTCAGAACCCAGAGGAGGACCAGGAGAACCTCCACACCAGAAGAACTCCTGTGCATAGAAAAAAAATACTATTGTGGACAGAAGAATGTATTTTATATTGTTTTAATATTGTTTGGAGTTCATTTGAGTTCTACATCAAGCTGTTTAAAGCAACTTTAATACAAAATAGTATTTTGTAATCAAATTCACATTCGTTATTTTTATAGGTTTGCACAGACTTTGCTGTGTAACAACCAACAAAAATGAAATGGACAAAAATGACAAAACACTGAAGAGGCAAAAAACAGAAACAAATAAAAAGTAGTTCAAGATAACAGCAAACTAGAATGTAAAGCTAAAACCAGCTCCTGCATCCAGAAACTGTAACAAGAAAGTTTAAAAAATGCTTTTAGAAGAAGATTTTAACATTAATGTTTCCCTCCATTGTTTATGTTCTTTGATTTACTGTAACTTTTCAACTGTTGACATGATAATTCCAGCAGATTTTGAGGGAGAAAAGCAGCTCCGCTTTGGACCTTGGTAGTCTTAGTTTTCAGGCTTTGTTTATTTGTTTTCTTCAGGTAGTTTTGGTTAAGCAGTCATTATCGGAGATCTGCTGACTCAGACGGTCGACATGTCTGGATCAACAGTCTCCATGAATTATTTTGTGTTGGACGATTAGCCACCATGGAGATAAAATAGACACATGTGGATCTGGAGCTGCAGGCTGCAGACCTCTGGGCTGGACCTCCAACCTCCGCATCATCATCATCATCATCACTGTTCCTCCTCTCAACATGTCCGAACATCTCCATCTGCTTCCCTGCATTGATCTCCAGAACATCCACCCTGATCTGTTCCTCTGATGGATTCATTCCTGATCCATCCTGGTCACTACCAAACAGAACCTCAACATCTCCATCTCTGATACCTTGACTCTAAATCCTGTCTCTAAACCAACACCAAGGCACTCTCTGCATCATCATCATCACTTTCTTTTTCATGCGTGGATTATAGGATTTTTTTTTTTTTTATATTATCCTTTGGATTTGGATTTAGGCAATCTATAAGCAACATGTGTCAAAGTTATGGACCTCCAGATACTTTTATTTAATTGTTATAAATGACCCGATGTTATCTTGCGCTCATTTCTATATTGTATAATTTTGACAAAAAATTTTTTTATGGAGAGTAAAATATTGAAAGTTATGTAAGTTTTAAGTTGATTTATTCTGGAATAATATTTCTGTCTTTTTATTATTCATAAATATGTTAAAAAGTTACATTTTTGAAGTTTTTAAATTGTCATTTTGCTTGTTATTTAGACTATTTCAGTATTTACTACGATTTTTTAACTGTGACATGCTGCTGCATGCTGGATAATTTAACCTTCCTTTCAGTTGTTTTTTTGTTTTTTTTTGTCCATTGGGGAGTTTAGCTAATGTTTCAGCTACATGCTAGCTGTTTTGGCTAACTTTAATTTTTTTAAAAAGTTTTTTAGGCTTTTTTGAGTTAGGCTAACATTTACATGCTTGCTGTTTTGGCTATCCCAGGTTTTTTTTGTTGTTGTTTGTTTTGGTTTTTGTTTTTTTTTGTTTTTTGGGCTAATTAGGCATTTAGCTAATATTTTAGCTATCTATCAATTTCAGTGTTTATTAAGATATTAGCTTAATTGATTTCAGCTATCAATTTCAGCATCTTCAGCGGCCAAATTCAGCTTACAGCTTTCACACTAGCATTACTGTGGGTAATGCTATAGACAGAATCTAAGTTATAATTATGTTAAAAGTTACTGTTTAAAAAAATGTATCTAACAATTGTTAATCTGTCCCGCCCGCTACCTAAGGTTTTTTGTTGGATTTTGGCCCCTTATGTGATTGAGTTTGACACTTGTCCTTTAAGCAATCAAAACAAAAAATAAAACTAAAGAAGACAAACTGAAGAAGACATAGGATACTTAGTCATGAATTGATTGGAAAATATGTATTCATCTGCATACATACTCATAGACTTGTAAATAATTCAATTATATTGTTATAATTCAAATAGGTTTATACTCACATAACACAATGAAACCATTAAATATTAATTTTGTCAAAGGAAGTTTCATTAATTGTTTGAAAGGGAGTGAGAGGAATGTAATGCCACACCTATTATGAATCACCTGATCTGTATTCTTGTCAATAGTTCTTTTTTCTTGAAGGTCTGCATAGATCGATTGTCTTTTGGGAGAATTTGAATCTGAATCTGAAATCCACTAGAAATTTATTGTAAAATATCACAAAACTGGGCTGAGAGCAAACAAACCCAATTTATTAACTATGAGTCATACTGCATGAAATTTAGAAAAAGCTCAGCAGAAATATTTGAAAAAGCGGATCAGCCATGTGTTTGACAGATTCTCACCATCACTCTGATCATTTGATCCAAACTAATCCTCCTTTTGGATAAAAGGTCTGCTGGGGTGAAACTGCCGTAGAGCTTTCTGCAGCAGAGAGTGAAATCAAAGCGGCGAGAGGATGTCATTGGCATGCACGGTCACAAGTGATGCCACTCATCCCTCAGAGAAGAACGACAGCACATCCATCTATTTGAAGCCCCTCCCTCCTCTGCACCACATGTGTTTGCAGTGAGCTCCACATCGCTCACACAACAAAGCATTCATGTTGTCAATTTACTCACCAGCCTGACTTGTGCTGGATCTCAGGGTCGCGTTTATTGTTTATAAAATAACAGCTGGTGATAATCGGCTCTGTATAAAGTCTGGCTGATCAAAGTGGAACCGTGGAGCTCTAACTGAGCTGGCAGGGGAAATTCAAATACCCCGTACTAAAATACAACGACTTCTAAACACGATGATCTGTCCAACTTTGATTCTCTTCACATTAAAATGTTCTTTCCCTGTCAGATGGTGATTAATGGGATAATGGATGGTGAGAACTCATGCTGTCTTCAGATTTGTTTTCAAGTATTAAAAAATGCCGCCAGATTCAGAAGCAAAGGTCACTTCAGGTCACAGGTCTGGAGGGAATTTCCCAGCAGGTATCTGTGATCGCTGTGTTCTGTGGGGATGGAGAGAAGAGGAACAAGACAGACAAACACTGAAAGACAAGAGCGATTGGTCAGCATCTCCAGGAATGAGAAAGCAGTCGATCACAGACTCATCAGTGAAGGCCATTTATCATTTTACCATTTAGAACAGGCGTGTCCAAAGTGTGGCCCATAGGCCAAATGCAGCCTTTGTTTAAATATCCAACAGTCCTCAGGCTCCTTTCATCAAATCAGTATAATTTTAGCTTTTTCTAGAAACTGTGTATGTGTCTTGATCGTGGTTGGCTAAACTACGTTTTCATATCCACCACAAGGAGGCGCTAATAAACGAGACATAGCATAATAAACGAGACATAGCATAATAAACGAGACATAGCATAATAAACGAGACATAGTATAATAAATGAGACATAGCATCTATGACTTGCTAACTCAGAATGAACAATGGGAAAATTGGCAGGAATTTTGGTTAAAAAAAAATATTTAGATGAATTTGTTCTATGGTAAAAAATGAAACGTATGCCATTGCAATACAATGTTCATTAAATAGTTCATTTAAATGTAGTGTTACTAAAACAGCTGAAACAGCGTCAGACAAATGGCTGGCCTGAACACATTCCACCGAATTCTCTATGGGAGAAGTCTGGACACCCCTGATTTGGAACATCTTTTATAGGACTGAAGAGATGTGTTACGATGTGTTACTTTAATTAAACGCAACACACAAACAGCTGAACATTCAAACATGTTTGGATGAAGAAAACAGCAGGGTTGTGTCTGCAAATATGTGTTTTGTTTTATTTTTGCTTTATTTAACATTTAAATTTTTAAATTAGCGAAGCAAAACTGTTTTTTTTTTTTTTTAATTTGATTAAACTTTATTATAACCACACTCTATAAAGCATTAGTAAAGAATACATTAACACTTCATTAAACATTTATAAAGACTCACTTCTACTTTAATAAGTATTAGTAAGTAGCCTATGTGTGTTGTTATTTAAAACTTTATTCATAATTAAAAATGATTACTATAATGTGTTTATGTATGTTATGTTTTAACTTAATTAACAATTAGACATTTAAAAGTAAGTATTAAATTATTTGCAAACCAGTTATTTAGATGATGTTTTAAGTTGTAAGCTCATTCATAAATTGTTAGAAAATGATTTTTTAAAAATGAATAATTGTACATCCTCATTTTTAGACACATACTGTTAATCTGTTCATAAATCGTTTATAAACTCATATTCCTTTTGTAACTAAAGATGAATTCATGCCATAATAAAGCATCGAGTATTTGTTAATGAACTGTTTTGTGAGCTATTCTGAGGTGAGTACTATTAATGCCTCAGGAAGTCTTTATGATATGTAAAGGCTTTGTTACCTTGTTAAAAAAGCAAAAACTAGAGAGATAAATAACAAATAAATATTTATAAAAAAATAGACACATATCCATCTAACAACAATAAACTTTTTCCAGTAAAAAAAAAGTGTTTAAATCACACACATAAAATTATTATAAATTAATAACATATTGCCCAGCTGACGTGAGCAGAATATCAGTTTGTTTGTCAGCGTCAATATATTTCTGTTTGAGTTATGAGTTTTTCTATGAAAAGTTCAGACCAACACAGTATGAATATTTCAAAATTTTACAGGTTCAGTCATCAGACTGGAACCAAGTCAATGACTGAAGTTTTTCTGTATCATCAATTCTGAATTTATTAAACGTTGAGATTTTCTTCCTGAATTTTTTTTTGAACTCTTGATTTTCGTTTGCAAAAATTTGATGGAAAATAATT
Organism: Oryzias javanicus; assembly: GCA_003999625.1. NCBI lineage: Eukaryota > Metazoa > Chordata > Actinopteri > Beloniformes > Adrianichthyidae > Oryzias > Oryzias javanicus. Next base: position 1,617,706 of record CM012444.1, read on the forward strand.
TGATAATAAAAAACCTCACTTTTAGCCAGCCAATCAGATATAAAAAAAGATTCAAAGGTTTAAAAAATTCAAAATGTGAATTAAGGAGATGGACAGAAGCTGAAGAGTATTTAAGCCAGTTCCTCTAAAGAGCATGAATGAATCAGAAATGTCCAGACGAATTCACCTTAGATTAAAGTTGTGTTAACTCTGCAGATTAAACCAGTTTTTAAATTAATTTCAATTTTGTCTACATTTTAACCCAAACTTCAAACGTTATCTTTAGTGACTTCCCATTGCTGTCCACCTCTTCTCCAATAATTGTACACGTGTTTTTACCAAAATGTCAACCTGATTAACTGTAAAAACCTCAACAATTATTGCTGCAATTAATGTTTCTGTGAACTCCATCCATCCATCCATCCATCTTCTTCCGCTTCATCCGGGACCGGGTCGCGGGGGCAGCAGTCTAAGCAAAGATGCCCAGACTTCCCTCTCCCCGGCCACTTCCTCCAGCTCCTCTGGGGGGACCCCGAGGCGTTCCCAGGCCAGCCGAGAAACATAGTCTCTCCAACGTGTCCTGGGTCTTCCCCGGGGCCTCCGCCCAGTGGGACATGCCCGGAACACCTCTCCAGGGAGGCGTCCAGGAGGCATCCGGACCAGATGCCCAAGCCACCTCAACTGGCTCCTCTCGATGCGGAGGAGAAGCGGCTCTACTCCGAGCTCTCTCCGGGTGACTGAGCTCCTCACCCTATCTCTAAGGGAGCGCCCAGCCACCCTCCGGAGAAAACTCATTTCAGCCGCTTGTAGTCGGGATCTCGTTCTTTCGGTCACGACCCAAAGCTCATGACCATAGGTGAGTACTGGAACGAAGATCGACCGGTAAATCGAGAGCTTTGCTTTCTGGCTCAGCTCTCTTTTCACCACAACGGACCGGTACAGCGACCGCAAAATGGCGGACGCCGCTCCGATCCGCCTGTCAATCTCACGCTCCGATCTTCCCTCACTCGTGAACAAGACCCCAAGATATTTAAACTCCTCCACCTGAGGCAGGAGCACTGCACCCACCGAGAGAGGGCAAACTACCTTTCTCCGGTCGAGAACCATGGCCTCAGATTTAGCGGTGCTGACCCTCATCCCAGCCGCTTCACACTCGGCTGCAAACCGCTCCAATGCATGCTGGAGGTCCCGGCTTGATGGAGCCAACAGAACAACATCATCTGCAAAGAGCAGAGAGGAGATCCTGTGGTCCCCAAACCAGATCCCCTCCGGCCCCTGGCTGCGCCTAGAAATTCTGTCCATAAAGACTATGAACAGAACCGGTGATAAAGGGCAGCCCTGCCGAAGTCCAACATGCACCGGGAACAGGTCTGACTTACTGCCGGCCATGCGAACCAAGCTCCTGCTCCGGTCATACAGAGACCGGACAGCCCTCAGTAAGGCTCCCCGGACCCCATACTCCAGAGCACCCTCCACAGGACACCACGGGGAACGCGGTCGAACGCCTTCTCCAAATCCACAAAACACATATGGACTGGATGAGCGAACTCCCACGAACCCTCCAGCACCCTGAAGAGGGTATAGAGCTGGTCCACTGTTCCACGGCCAGGACGGAAACCGCACTGTTGTTCTTGAATCTGAGGTTCGACTATCGGACGGACTCTCCTCTCCAGTACCCTGGCATAGACTTTCCCGGAAGGCTGAGGAGTGTGATTCCCGGTAGTTGGAACACACCCTCCGGTCCCCTTCTTGAAAAGGGGAACCACCACCCCAGTCTGCCAGTCCAGTGGTACGGTTCCTGTCTGCCACGCAATGCTGCAGAGACGTGTCAGCCAAGACACTCCCACAGCATCCAGAGACTTGAGGTACTCAGGCGAACCTCATCCACCCCGGAGCCCTGCCACCGAGGAGCTCTTTGACTACCTCAGTGACCTCAGCCCGGGTGATGGACAGTTCCACCCAGTTTCCTCGGCCTCTGCTTCCTCAACGGAAGGCGTGTCAGCAGGGTTGAGGAGATCCTCAAAGTATTCCTTCCACCGCCCGACAATGTCCCCAGTTGAGGTCAGCAGATCCCACCTGCACTGAGAACGGTGCCTGCAGAAAACTGCTTTCCCCTCCTGAGGCGCCGAACGGTTTGCCAGAATCTCTTTGAGGCCAACCGATAGTCCTTCTCCATGGCCTCACCAAACTCCTCCCAGGACCGAGTTTTTGCCTCCAAAACAACCCGGGCTGCAGCTCGCTTGGACTGCCGGTACCTGTCAGCTGCCTCTGGGGTCCCTTAAGCCAACCAGGCCTGATAGGACTCCTTCTTCAGCTTGACGGCATCCCTTACTTCCGGTGTCCACCACCGGGTTCGGGGTTGCCGCCACGACAGGCACCAGAGATCCTGCAACCGCAGCTCCGAAAGCAGCAGAGACAATAGAGGTGGAGAACATGGTCCACTCGGACTCAATGTCACCAACCTCCTCGGTACCTGCTCGAAGTTTTCCCGGATGTGGGAGTTAAAGACCTCCCTGACGGAGGGTTCAGCCAGATGTTCCCAGCAGACCCTCACAGTACGTTTAGGTCTGCCAAGTCTTTCCGGCCTCCTCCCCGCCAGCGAATCCAACTCACCACCAGGTAGTGATCAGTGGACAGCTCTGCCCCTCTCTTTACCCGAGTGTCCAAAACACACGGCCGGAGATCGCCTGAAACGACTACAAAGTCGATCATCGATCTCCTACCTAGGGTGTCCTGATGCCAGGTGTATTGATGGACACCTTTGTGTTCGAACATGGTGTTTGTTATGGACAAACTATGACGAGCACAGAAGTCCAACAACAAAACACCGCTCGGGTTTAGGTCAGGGAGGCCATTCCTACCAATCACGCCCCTCCAGGTGCCAATGTCATTGCCCACGTGGGCATTGAAGTCCCCCAGTAGGACGACGGAGTCCCCGTTGGAGCACTTTCCAGTACCCTTCGAGAGACACCAAGAAGGCCGGGTACTCCGAACTGCTGTTTGGCCCGTAAGCCGAACTACAGTCAGAGACCTGTCCCCCACCCGAAGGCGAAGGGACACGACCCTCTCGTCCACCGGTGTGAACTCCAACACTTGGCGGCTGAGCTGGGGGCTCACGAGTAAGCCCACCCCAGCCCGCCGCCTCTCACCATGGGCAACTCCAGAGTGGTAGAGAGTCCAGCCTCTCTCGAGGGACTGAGTTTCAGAGCCAAGGCTGTGCGTGGAGGTGAGCCCAACTATATCTAGCCGGTATCTCTCAACCTCTCGCACCAGCTCAGGCTCCTTCCCTCCCAGAGAGGTGACGTTCCATGTCCCAAGAGCCAAATTCCATGCCCGGGGTTTGGGCCGCCGAGGCACTCGCCTTCGACCACCGCCAAAACCACAATGCACCGGCCCCTTCAGAGCTCCCCTGCAGGTGGTGGGCCCACTGGGGACTCAAATTTCAAATAGATTTATTATCATCCTTAAATATATTTGTCAAAGCCTCTTTTCTGTTTGCTGTTTATCTTGGACTCCGGTGCATCAAATATGATGCAAGTGACTGAACACAAATCAGAGATCAGAGACCAACTGCACAAACACTAAAACTAATCATTCAAAACAAATGTAAATCATCCTCACTCACACACACACACACCAACACATTCTCATCCCCAAGTTGTGAATATGTGACGACTTAGGGATGAGAATGTTGCAAATACACACACACCTCCACCCCTACAACCACACACACATACGCAATAACACCTGAAATTTGTAAGACAAGGACTTCAAAAACGGGCTGCTTGGTTAAGTTGACATTTTTTTACCATGCATACGTGAGGTTATCTCTGGTGCTCCAGTTTCCCCCCACCAACACATCTAATAGATTCAAGATTTGAAAGTGTCATGTAATGCAAGGACTTCCACATCTGGTGACGACTCTGATGAAGACGGAACGTCTCCGTCGAAACATGTCAGGTACGAAAACAAATAGTGTGTCTGATAACAAAATAAACAAAACAGATATGAATAATACAGACACTATGAACTTTATCGCATTAATCTTCTACATCTTATTCTATGACAAATATCTTGACTTAAACAGCAACAAAAAAAATAAAAATAAAAAAGTCAAGTTTCCTCTTACATACAAAGACTGATGTTAATGTTTACCTCTAGTAATTCATTAAATAACTGTATAATGGTTTTTTTTCCATGTATTCATTAAAAATGATTGTAATGATTGTAATAGTTTTATATTTTTCTCTCACTTGTAAAAAAAAACAAAACAAAAGAAAAAATTAAAACATTTATATAATCTAGCCTCAGAGAGTCAGAAATCTGTGTACTATCTGTGGTGGTCCCAAGCCCACATGAATGGAGAGGGTATATATGTAGCATGTGTCTCTTTTTTCCTACTTTCATTCCAGGACTTGTCTGCATGGGAGACCCTACCAGGAGCAAAAGACCCCACAGCTCAGCTTCTAGGATCACTTGAGTTCTCAAATCCCGTCACCATGTTACGTTGGAGGTTGACAGAGTTTGTCCTCTCTTGGTTGGTGAGTGCTCCTGCCCCAGGTGGAGGGGTTCAAGGATCTTGGGGTCTTCTTCACCATTGAGGGAAGATTGGAGCATGAGACTGACAGGCTGGGCACCCCCCCAGAGATAGAGGGAGAAGTTTTGTCCTCCGGATTGAACAGAAATCTGTTTTACTTTACAGATCACAGAACAAAATGAACTTAATGACCTGTGCACACATTTAGTTAATTCTGTTCTGATTGTTTTTGAGTAATTCTATTCTTTTGAGTTCTCTGAGGCCTGATGCTGTGGAAGGGGGAGGAGCTAGAAAAGTTCCTGATGATGTGTCAGAGGGAGGAGCTGGACAACTTTCTGGACACTCCCATTTGAAGATGGAGGGAAAGATGAAGTTTAGTCTTTAGTTGGACTATTGTTTTCTTTTGTTGAAATATGTTAAACATGTTTTGAAGTGTAACTTTTGTTTTGTTTGTTTAAAACTCTGAATTACTAATAATTTACTTCTTTATTTGTTTTTGTTAAGTTGACGCCATTTTAATTTCAGTCGGTGGTTTTTTTCACCTCCATCTGAAGTCAATCACCGGTCATGATGACAGGGCGAGGCGTGGCAGACCCAGAAGGGTCACCAAAGTCTTGAGGGGTGGATAACACTTGTTATTGTCCAGTGGATTTCTGGAGGGGTCTCTGGTCACATGCAAGATGGCGCCAGAAACAATCTCTATCCAGATGCAGAAATTCCCTAAACATTAGGAAACCCTTTCAAAAATGATACTTTAAAACTTTTCAGAAATATCAGCTTTAAAGCTTTTAAGTGTCAATAAACTGCAACTGACTAGTAGTTCAGTGTTCAAGAGGAGCTTCAAATGAGCAGAAAATGTTAATCATTTTATTTCTGTAAAGTCAATAGTAACAAGTATTCAAATTAGTATAACTACAGCTGTTTACCTCCGGAGAAATGCAGCGTTTTCTCTGTGAACCATCTTATCATGTAAGCAGTTCCAGTATATCAAAAGGAAATAAGGTCAAAAGCTTAAAAACTGGAGTTTCGAGTGCCATATTTTTTCTCTGTGGCCAGATTCTCTTGGATTTCTGAAGACTCGAAGTGGGAACAGAGTTTCGGCGGACTGGAGCTGGAACTTGTTTCAGGAAGATGAGGTAGAGCGAACAACCAGGAGTGATGAAGAAGAACCCAGAGGTGGGTTACGTGGGTACATGGCGTGACCAGAGGCAGGGTTCTTGTGTGGATCTGAGCTGTAGTTGTGGTGGAGAGTTGGATCCAGGTTGGCTTGTAAGGTGAGGGTGAAGATAAATATTCTGGAGACATAGTGAGCAGTGATTGGCAGAGCAAACAAGTGACATGAGCTTCATAAACTAGAAATAACAGGTTTTAGTTTTCGGTGACCCTTCTTCGAACAGGCGGTGAATACTGGAGATGGCCGATCTTAAACAGTCTGCTGAATCCAATCAGGAGGGACCACAGGCACATCCGACAACCACATAGTCATCAGAGAACTTCTGAGGATGGCATGACTCTGAGTTGTGCTGAAAGTAGGTGTAGGTGAACAGGAAGGGAGAGGTGACAGTACCCTGTGGAACTCTTGCACCATTTATCACCACATCAGACAGGACTCTGCCCAACAAACTGTGGCCTGTTCGACAAGTAATCAGTGATCCAGGAGACCAAAGACCTGTTTACATCCATCAGCTTCTTTCCCAGTAACCAGGGCTGAACTGTACTGAAGGTACTGGAGAAATCTAATACTCTCAGTGTCTCCCCTCCAATCCAAGTATCAATGAGCTCACTGCAGCAGATACTACAGTCCTTTATCCGGTGAAAGAGTCATTTCTGAGGATACTTTGGTTGAAGAGTGGGTGAAATTGACTAAATGCATTTCATTTCATAAAGCATTGAAGTCCTGGAGATGAGAAGGTCAAACAGGAAGATGTCGTAACAGCAGTTTTGTCTTTTTAGTGAGAGTTTCTCCTCTTCACCAGTTCAGCTTCTGTCCTAAACGTCTGCTGTGTCGTCTCCAGCTTGGGGGCGTTTGGGGACAACCATCATATTTCTGTAAACATATTTGATCACAGCGTGCATGGCATATTTATTGTGCATTAAATATGTTTAACACATGTATGAAAAAGCAGAACAATATGTGCTCTGAATATGGATTTGATGAAGAAGGCTGTGGATGTGCGATCACGAACACGTTTCCTCCAGAGTTACAGACGTTCAGCGGTCGCTCCCATGACCTCAAACGGGATCCAAGAGTTTTATTATCACAAACATCCAAAATAAATTAAAGACATTTCTAGCACAATGCATTCTTTTAACCGTTAGAAGTAAACATAACCTTTAGTTAAAGCTAAATTCTAAAAATTTGGGATTTGAAGTTGAACAGTGAATGAAGAATGAAGATCACTTTAGATTTTGTTTTTCCTTTTCAATCTGCTTGACATTGTCAGGTACTCCTTTGGCTTTTTCATTGACTTTTTCCTCTGGTCAAAACCAGAGAATAAAACTGGGGAAAACAGCTCAGACTGACAGATGAACACCATCAAGACTTCGCCCTGAAGTTGAGGCTGGAGTGAGTGTAAACACTTTCAGTTCTGATGAGGATGATGATGATGATCAGCTGTGAATGGAGAAGACTGAAGTGGTGGTTGATGGGAGTTGTAGTGAGGAAGGTGTTGAAGATGGTTAGTGCTTGGGAGAGAGGTCCTTCTGGTGGTCGGAGGAGGACATGGCTGAGAGCATCCTGACAGGTTTAGGCTAATTTGGATTTTTGCTTTTATCTTAGCAACATCCTAGCTGTTTATGGCTAATTTAGAGATTTTTCCAGAGTTTTTAAGATAATTTTGAGTTTAGCTAATATCAAAATTTGATTTTTTAAAGTTCTAGCGGGAAATTTTGAGCTTAACTAATATTTTAGCATTAAGCTATTTGCTTTGGCAGAATTATACATTTTTCCTTTATTTATTTATTTATTTTTGACTCATTTGGCATAGAGCTAAGATTTTGGCAAGCTTTCAGCTTGAGCATTTTCAGCTATTGCCATGAGCGTTTGGGGCAGATCTGGCCCGCCCCTACGTTTAATCTGGCCCGCTGAACAATATCAGGAAGGCATGATGTGTTTTTTCCATCTGGCCACACAGATCAAGACCCACATAAAACCTATTTTTTATTCTCATTCTCTCTATCTGAACCCCCAAATCTCAGTTTAATAGAACAGAATGTTGTGTTTTCCTTCTCCATCTCAGTTCACCTTTTGCGTCTCGCTGATTCTTTCAGAGCAATTATGCTGCTGCAGCGCACCCTGTTCTGTGTCCTGATTGGTTGAGACCTTCTCAATCATCTTCTCTGCCCGCGTCTCCATGTGTGCATCTCTGCTGATTCTGGTGTTTATTCTATGTCAGAAGTCCACGCACGCATCACACAATCCTCGCGGACTATTCTGAATCTACAATATAAATTATTTTAAATCTCTGTAACACAAATTTTAATATAAATCTATAAAATTCATACATTTTTCTAAAATTAATGTTTGTGTGAAATGGCTAAATAAAAATGGTGAGCACAAAACATGTTGAGGTGAGAATCGGTTTAATCTAATGGCGGGGAAGTTTGCCAAAACGCCAGAAAGATTGACAAAAAAGGTCAAAAGCATCTGGTACCAAATTAAAAAAAATATTTAAAATTTAAAAAAGAAGAAGAGGAGAAATGAGATAAGGACAAAAGTATCCTCTCATAACAAGGGAGTGGACAAGTTTGCCCACCCCTGGTTTAGGGCAATCACTTTACTTATTTTGAGCTTTCAGCTCTGGCATCTTCAGCAGCCACATTCAGCTTACAGCATTCACACTAGCATTGTTGTATGTAATTCTACGTATCTAGTCTGACATGCAATTCATCATGCAAACTGTCACAGATTCTCTCACAACAAGAAAAAACTGTGTGACGCGAATATGTTTTACTGGAGAAATGATGGAGAATCACCTCAGTGTTTCATGTTGAGCAGTAAGTTTTTTTCAGCTCATCTGAGATCAGACCAGCACATGCAGCCTGCAGCCAAAGTTTTGAGCTCCATCTGGTGGACGACGCTCTTTGTAAATAATTCCAAGTTTCTGGAAACGCCGAATTAGATTAAAAAAAAAAAAGAATTCTGCATTGAAGCAGCAGCAGCTGTATCTACATGTGACAGCGGGCATGAATGTCTGATGTTTACATGCATTCACACTAAACTCTGAGCTGTCATGAAGACCTTCAACTCCCAATGTTATTATAAAATGTTATTTCATGTCCATCAGCCAGGTCTTCTAAAGTTTTTGGCATCTCATTTCTTCCTTTAAATTCAAATCTATTCGAAGCTTTTTGAAGTAAGCATGAATCTTTCAGGTTCAGAGAGACGTCTTGGTTCTTTTTTAGCTACAGAATGTAGTCTGAACTCAGAAAAGACGAGTTCTCCCAGTGTAGTCACACATCAGTGCTCCATCTGTTGTGGCACCACCATCTGTCCGACTCATCAGGATATTTTTGCTGTGATTTTTTTGTTTAGACTGAACTTTTGTCACCATGTCTAAAAAGCAAAATAGACCCCGTGGTGAATGTGAGCTTCTAAATGTGAAACTCTTCTGAAGACACGCATGGGCAGATCGAGCACACTCAGGAGGGATCAGGCCAAAGGGACTCCAAGAGTCTTTACAGTAAAGTTTGAAAAATGTCATCAAAGAGACGTTCCACCATGTTTTGAAAACAAGAACATATTTTTGCTATCCTTTGTTATAAAAGTATTCTGAGTTCTGTACGTTTTAAGACCGACATTTAGCCTCACTAACTGACTAGATTCTACCTCTTACATATGCCGTTAAATTATTGACATAACTTCAAAAATTATTTGTTGCACGACAGTAAATTAGAAATTGATAAATAAATAAAGCAGTCCTTTTCATTTTTAGTTTTAATCTTAAAAAGGATTGATAAGTGGGTATTTCAGTTTGAGAAGACGTTTCACGAGCGACTGTCCTTTTTTATGTCCATTTTCAGGCTCTATGTACAAATTAGACTGGAAGTTTAACCAGTTCAACTTTTGAATCCTTGAACATCAAACAGATGTTCAAGGATTCATCAGGAATCTGGATCTGGTATTGACGTGAGGACGTCCACCGTCGTAAATGTGATCATGGAGAATAAATTGATAATTGCAGTTTGTGCCTGGCCAGAATTTAATGATGTCAAGTATCGGAATAGAGCTGAGAAAGAAAAAGCCTGGAGCGAGATTCACCAGATTTGCACACTTTGACATTTCATACCGAGACTCTACTGGAGTTCAGGGGTAGTGACGTACAGTCAGAGGAGGCAGATGAGGCTGAGCCTCACTGGCAAAATATAGCTTGAGCAATGCATAAATTAAATAAGATATACTTTTTAAAATTAAAATTGAAAATCAAATGGTATTTTTTAGACATGTTTTTTCTATGATTACCTTTTTTTGTGAGGGTTTCCAACGTTTCTTCAGTAAAACAGAGACAAATTTGCGAGTTTCCAGTTAAAAATTGACCATATAGCGCCGGGTGAGGCAGCTGTAGCCCCGCCTCCCCAGCGCCACACACACAGCAGACGCATATCTGTTGTTTCAGTCAATATTCATAAAAGACACTTTATTTTAAAATGACCTAATTTGCTAATCTCTCACCATCTGTCTGGTTACATTGATGCCAGTTTGTGACTCATTTAGTCTTTTTATTTGCTAAAAATGCGCTTTAAAAACACGCTGGGCGCAGCAGTCGCTGGTCTCACTGCAGTACACATACCACAAGGTAGAGGGCGCTGGAGAGCCCAGAGAGGGTATGTGACACCGGGGCTTAAAAAAAAAAACAATAGAATTAGCGGCAGCAAGTCAAGTCTAGCCGTCCAGTCACTCTTTAATATTGTTTAGCATCAATTTCTAAATGGAAGATTTCGTTTTTAAACCCCTAAACTCAAGAATGTGTTTAGACTCGTCACTGGTAGAGATCTCTACTGAGACAGAGAGACTTTTAACACTGAAGAAAGAAAAGAAAGACTTCTACAAACTGAACATTCATGAGTTTTTTCTGAATGAGCAGCACACAGACTTCATTTAGAAGTAAAAGTTAGTCAATCTTGGTGGGTTTTTATGCTACAGTTTGTAAATAGAAACAAAAATGTTGAAATGAAATTTTAAACAACACACTTTATCTGTTGTCTCTCAAATGGTTAATAAGCTGCTCTGTAGGCAGTGTTGCCAGATAATGTCAGAGCTTTCCAGCCCTTTGTAAGATTTGTAAGTTTGTAAATCTGACTGATGACGTGCCTCACCAGCCCTGAACCTCACCGCGCGTCACTGAGCAGTGCCCCCAAACTACGGCCCGCGGGTCGGACCTGGCCCTCCTCTACATTTGGCCCAGCCCCCCAAACACTATCAGAGATGCGTCTTTTTTTTTTTTTTTCCTCAATCTGGCCAATCGAGAACCCACATAGAACGTGACTTTTTACATGTTTTTTAAATGTAGCCTAAACTGGCCCCGGCCCTCGCTACATGGGGCTTGCTAGCTCGCAACTATGGAGCTCACTACAGCAGAGCTTGCTAGCATGCTACAGAAGAGCTTGCTAGCATGCTATAGTGGAGTTGGCTAGCATTCTATAATGGATCTTGCTAGCTCGATACAACAGAGTTTACTAGCTCGATACAATAGAGTTCGCTAGCACACTATGCTGTCCACCTGGCGGGTGGCTAGCGAGCTCGCCAACATACTGTGGGCAAACACAGATGGGACCGCCAAAGAAACAAACCCAATCGCGGCCGACATGTTCTGCACACTTTTAAACCATATGGGGCACTTGGCCTTGCTAGCTGGGCAGTTATGTGAAGATAAAGGACCTCCCGGCTAACGGGTAGAATTCGGCTTAGGCCCAAGACTCACCAGTCGTCCACGTATAGAAGAAGAAGCCTCTCCCTGCTTGTGAACACCACCGGCTGAAAGTCCGTTCATGAACCTGCTTGCCGATGAATTCAGCATCAGCTGCTTTTCTTCTTCCTGCCTTTTGTTAAATCAAAGCTCATTTCAGATGATCGTCTCCAAACCAGTAACAGTTGGAGCTGCATGATTCTTCCAGGTGGTTTGATCCACTTCAGTGACCCCCATGTGCAGAAGTTATGAAGACATCTTGAAAACAAAATGTATTTAAAGGAGGGCTGTGAACGCTGAAGAGTTAATGTTCGCAATTTAACCAGACAGTGTTAACGCGTTAATATTTATTAACACAAAATGATTGCACCTCTCGAGCAGTCTTTTGCTTTGCCTCTCCGGTTTAACCTTCCACAGCATGATATAAACACTTTGCTGCATATTATCCCACATATTCCATAGTTCTACAAAATAAATAATAGATATTGGTTTTTAAGTTTTGATCTTGCTTTTTTTTTGGCCCTGTGGACTGGTGCGTTGTCACGGTAACACGACATCGAGTGCAGCAAAAAAGCTAATTGATATTAATCACGATTAATTTTTTTCCTAGGTTTGTGATTGATTAGTTAACTTTTTTTAATCGATTCCTATAGCCCTAATTTAAAGGTAATAGAGATATATTAAACTTTTAATGCAAATGAGCTGGTGAATGTTAAACAATTTGAGACAATATCTTATTCTAAACTTGTTTAAATAAATATATATATATATATATATAATTTATATAGGACTTTAGTCTTAACAAAGCGGTGATGAAGAAGCAGCAGATCGGCGTTAAAGTGAAGCATATTTCCTCAGTTGTTCACTAAAGCACTTTTAAGCAACAAACACATGTTCTCCAAAATAAAAAAAAAGAAACTGTTTTCTGTCGTTTTTATTTTATTATTTCTGGTTTGATCAAAGTAATATTAAACTCTTGTTTTGTGAAGTTATTCACTGAGAAAATGTGTTAATATTTTCATTTGATAATTGAAATATAATAAATGATTTTATAACATTCATGACCCCAGCTCTTCCTCGTGAAAGTCCTGGAATCTGTGGATCAGGTAGATCCTCCTGGTTCCACAGGAGAGCTGCAGCTCTGTTTCATCCAACCACCTGAGCGCAGATGAAAGCCTACAGGCCTGATGGAGCTTCCATAATGATAAACGTGCCGGTGACCCACCCAGCCAACCTGGCGTCTGTCTGTCTCTGCTCTGTTTGTCCTCTTCATCGCCGCGTGGCCTCTGGATTAACAGTCAGACCAGATTGAATCCACGAGGAAACGCCGGTGGAAGGGTCAGCGCGCGCTGCGCGTCAAGAAGCGCTCGAACGTGTTTTAAATGCACTTTCTTAAAGTTGCAGAATACCGGCCCGGTAGGTCGGTGATGATGCGGTCTGAGACCCGCAGACATCAAACAGCTGAGAACAATGCGGGTCCGGCTGCAGTCTCCGCTGCAGCGTCTTTAATTCTCCATAACAAAAGTACAAAGGCCGCCAGCAGACCAAAGGCTTTCTCACTAACGCCCCTAACACCCCTCAAGGCCTCGGCGCCGTCTGCGGCGCTGGTGGCCCGGGAGGAGCAGAGAGGAGCAGCACGGGAGCGGAGCGCGCGACAGGAGGGGGGGGGGGGGAGGGTGATTAGACACCTCATCCGACTGTCTGCGGGGGAGGGCAGCGGGCAGGACGGAGTGCGTGCCGCGGGTTGAAGTTCTGCCGTGGAGCATCCATCCTCACTGCAGCCTCCTCCGAGCTGGATGCGGGGCCACGGATGAGCTCGCGGGCCACGGACGGACACGCGCTCAGGACGGTTTCACGTGCGCTCCCTGTCACCGCAGAGACAGCGTCATGCGTGAGTTATCCAAAACTTTACAAGAAACTTTCGGGTTCCTCTTTGCAGCTTCACGTTCATGCTAGAGGATTTACGCACAGAGGAAGAGGAGTCTGCAGATATACGAGTAACCCTGAATACCGGGAGTGGGGGGGGGGGGGGGGCATCTTAAAAAAGTTTTGATGTTCCCTCCATGCAGATCAATTATATATATATTTTTTGTGAAATAAGTTTAAGACAGAAATCCTCTTTGATTTTACTTTGACATGTTTCAGCCGAAAACAGAGTTTGAAGCGATAGTAAAGCATGCGGGCGGGTTGGGGGGTTGGTGGGGGTGGGGGGGGGGGGTGCAGCAGAATTCGGCTGTAGTTCTGCGGCTGAACCGGTGCGCAATCGCGCTTCTTCTCCGGTGTGTCCCCAGTGGAGGAAGGCAGACAGACGCCGGCGCGGGCCGCCGCCGTGCTCGACCCCGGCTCCGAGCAGCAGCGGGACCCGTGCACGCGCGGAGCACTGATAGACCAAAGCCGGCGGCACCGGACGTCCTTCACGCGCGAGCAGCTGTCCCGCCTGGAGCAGGAGTACGGCCGGGAGAGCTACGTGTCCCGGCCGCGGCGCTGCGAGCTGGCCGCGGCGCTCAACCTGCCGGAGACCACCATCAAGGTGGGCTGGGAGGGGGGAGGGGGGTCATGCAAAACCGTCCAAATCTGCATCTGACAGCAAATGCTGCAAGGATTTTCAAATTATTATTTATTCATCTTCATTGTATCAATGAAAGTCAAACCAATCATCTCAGGAAAGTGTTGAAATAACTGACAGTTATTTTATATTCAAATACAATAAAATACGATAAGAAACAAATGCATTTTAGCTAAACTAAAACACAGACGTCAGGGGGTCAAATCCACAGGGGGCAAAATCCAAAACACACCTTAGGTCACAGGCGGAACAGGGTAAACATTTATTGGACACTCTGAAACTACATTTTTAAAACTTTAAAATGTAACTTAATAATTATGAACTAGATATGAAGCATTACCTGTGAGAATTCCAGTGTGAATGCTGTAAGCTGAATCTGGCTGCTGAAGATGCTGAAATTGATAGCTAAAAACGCTGAAGCTGAATTTACTGAAGCTGATAGCAGCTTAAATATTAGCTAAATGCCAAATTCGCCAAAGAAACTAAAAAGAAAAAAACTTAAGTTAGTCAAAACAGCTAACATGTAGCTGAAAAAAACTGCTAAACTCTAAAACATCCTACAAGATGAAAAAGAAATGATACAGCTAGCGCGTAGCTGAAATATTAGCTAAACTACAAAACAGTCTAAAACAATCTCAGTAAATGCCAAAATAATCCAAAAAGCTAACAGAAGGACAATTTCTAAAAATGTAACTTTTTAACATAATTATGAAAGGGCAGGAATATTATTCCAGAATAAATCAACTCAAACCTTAAATAACTTTCAATATTTTACTCTCCATTAAAATATATTTTGTCAAAATTATAGAAGTTAGAAATGATCACAAGATAACATCGGGTCATTAATAACAATAAAATAAAATGATCTGGAGGGCCGGATCCGGCCCCCGGGCCGTGACTTTGACATGTGTGACATGCATGAATAAAACGAATGATGGGAATAATTTTCAACACTCTGTGTCTTCTCGGTGTCCCATATTTTACACCACCGAATATGCAAATAATTTCATGAAACGGCGAGTAAAAGTTAGAATAAATTAAACGAGGAAGCAGAATGTTTTTTATTGACATCTCTAATAGGAGGCCAGCAATGATGAAAATGCCTGGAACTTGAATGGGGAACATTTCATTTCCATTTTTTATGGATCCTCCATGAAAAATGTAAATGTGTGTGAGAACTTGTAAATAATGCAATCTGGAGCTTTCTGCAGCGTGTTAAAGGACGCCTTTCATTTGTTTCCTGCCCGTGTGGAGGAGATGTTAGCGGCGTGTCTTTGAGAAACTTCCTCTTGAGGGGCAGGAGTTTGTGTGAATGGAAGTGTTGAAGAACATAAATCCAGCTGGAGCAGATGTCAGAAAAGGATATTAACAAATCCTGGTCTCTCCATGGGTTACAACCAAGCCCCATCCTTTCCAGACCGAAAGTGAAGCCTACCCGGAAGTACCAAAACGTTGCAGTACCAGCACTGACCAGAGAGGCTGGTGCTTAGAGTGAGCAAATTCCCATTGACTCCCATGTTAAAAACCTCATTTTCAGCCCTCTCAAAAACCCCTTTAATGCCTGGTGCTTAAAGTTTTTATTTCATCAATAGCTACATATTTGATCCATGACAACTCTGAGGGGAGTGAATTTTTTTCTAAGTTTGTAGATTTTTTTTTAAAACAGCATTTATTTTCGCTTAATGAGGGGGCGTGGCCTTCTGATTGACAGATGACGATCGCGGTGGATTCTGGGAGCAGAACTCCGGTGTTTTGGGGTCTGCTACAGATTTAGCGTTAGCATGAACGCTATAGTTCGGTTTTTGTCCTGCTGATGTGCTGTAAACTGTTCTAACACGCCTTTTGGGAGTCTTCTGGTTTCTTTTCTCTGGTAAGTATTAAAAAACAACTTTATGTTTTCCAGAAATAAATCATTAAAGTTTATTATGATTATTTTAGTTCCAGTAATTCGACTTTTTATCCTCAAAATATCTATGTCAGTGTTTTAACATGAATATCTGTTATGTTTAAAGATAAAAAAATATATATGTTTTTCTAAGTATTTTTATTGATAGTTCTTTTTTTTTTTTTATCAGAGTTATAATATATAGGAGCAGGATTCAGATCTGCTACAGTAACACAGAATCTCTTCATGTAAAGTTAAAATGCAAAGACATACAGAAAAGTTTCAGTTAATAACATGTAATTTAAATTTTTCAGTTTTATTAGTTTTTTTTTTTACATGTTTTATTTTTTGCTTTATCTAGTGATTCTAATTTTAATTTAATCTTATGTTTCTCTTGTATTTTCCTCTCCAGGTCTTCTTCTGGTGGTGGTGAGTGGGTTTATAATCCAGAACAATCCAGCATTTACACTTTAAGGCTGTAAAATTCTAATTCTAACATGTAGAGATGACTTTTGCTGATGTGTGTGATTCAATAAAATCATGTTTAACATATTTGAGTGACCAGTCTCTTCTGTTTATTCACATTGTTTTAGCATATAAGTAAGACAAAAGAAAAATCTGTACAAAATGTATTTAATTCTTTAAAACATCACAAGCATTAATCATTGACAATTTAGAAATTGATTCCCTTTATTTAAAGTAGAGAGCTCATTAAACATGTTATGGTTAGAAAGCATCATCTATGATAATACTGTCTGTTTTTATATTTAAAGAAGCTAATAAATGATCCTAAATAGTACATTTATATCTACTGAAACACATTTCGGTAAGACAAGAAAGAAAAAACAGTTTAGTTCTGGGTGTAACACTGCAGCTGCTGGACGTTCTCTCGGATCACATGACCAGCTCCAGAATCCAGACGTTCACGTTCACTTCCTCCTCAGTGATGACAGAACCAGGAGCTGCTCTTCCTTGTAGGAAAATAAAGACGCTCCACCACCGTCCACCTCGGCTGAACCAGGAGATGAGGATCTCTGTCGAGCTCACGTCACTGTGATGGTTTTGTTGAACTGTCCTTTCTGGGAATGACGTCACCATTAATCCAAACTGTAATTGTAAGGAAAAGAAAATAGATTTCACTCAAAAATATCTGTACATGAGCTGTTTTGCAAAGATGTGTTAATTACATAAAATAAAATATTTCCTCTAGTTTATGCTCACAATACACGCAAATATCTTTAAGAAAATGAGTTTATCTTTGAAAGAACATCAGTCTTCAGTTTAGATTGTCAGCAGAAGCAGCATCAGTCATGTTTAACCTCTTCACTCCCGATGTCCATCACATTCTAATATTACCACAGTAGTTCATTCTGCTTCACTGGAGTCTGTGAATGTGTAGTAAAGAATTAACTTAACTATTAGCTCCAGTTTAAAGAAGATAACATGATTAACTTCACTAAAGAGTAAAAAGAAATACTCATATTGTAATCACAGCATTATGTGATCATATTCCAACAATTTGATTTAACATTAGACAAAAACTACGTTTTACACGATCATATATTGCTCTTGTGGTGCATTTTTAAAAACCAATATGTATATAAAGACGACAATAAGATAGCTTAGGGCCACAGAAATAACATGTTCAAACGAGTGGATACTGTTTATACTAAACATGTACCACGGGGAAATACGTTTTCATTGTTGTCTAAAAGTCACTTCCACCGCTTTACATATTGTGTGTAAAACAGTAATCACTGACCTGTAAAGTTTCATGATGTAAATAATCCACCGCGATGCTGCTTTGCTGAAGAAGCTGTTAGCCGTTAGCATTGAGGAACCGCAGACAGCGGCAGGAGCTGTGGGCGTGAACTAAAACAATCCGGAGGGGAAAGCGAGTCAACTCGGTCCCGCCCCTTCTCCCCATATTTGGAACGTCCGCGTGAGGCGGAGTTAACTCCAGCCAATATGGCTGCGGCCATGAGCTGAATATTCAGGCTTCATTTTGGGGACTGTGGAAGTCAATGGGTGACGTCAGAGATGATTCGTCTAATTATATATTATGTCTATGGTTACAACACTTGTTAGAAGAAAATCAAGAAACTTGTAGAGCCAACGATCTTTGCCTTTTAATAAATGAACAGGTGCAACCTCTTTCTTTTACTCTCAGTTTAACTTTAAAATGAAATAAAACACCAACAGTTGCATCAAACAGGAATTCATGGTTCTTCTTGGGATCAAAAAGACTAACTCTTCTCGCGTACCTTTTCCTCATGTTTTTTATTATTTTATTTTTTATTATTTTATCACTTTTTATGAATGCTAAGCTCCTCCTTGAATCTTAATTTAGGACTTCTGTAAACCAAACTGATGATCGTGGCTTCCTGTGGCCTCCTCAGCATCTCACTAACTAGTAATAAAAAAAAAGTAAATGTGATATTTCTTTCAGATCATTTTCAAACGCGAAGAACAAGATATACAGATGTACGTCAATAAAACTATAACAATAAAAGCTACAGATCCTATCATTGCCAGACTACTAATACTAGCTCCAAGTTAAGTAAATGTATTAACTTTATTTAATATGTTAGGACATGTGATGTCATAAAGTTAACATAAATTAAGAAAACTGTAACTCCAAAATGACCTCTAACTTAAACAGAAATTACATTTTCTTCTCAGTAATTATTTTTTATTAGAGTGATAAAGAGAAATTAGTTTTTTGTGTTTTTAACTTCAAGATTAAAAAAGTATTAAACTCCTTTAACCTTACAACCCCAATGCTCCACTGTTTATATTCTTTGATTCACTGTAACCTTTTACCCGTTACCACGATAATTCCAATAGATTCTGAAGGAGAAAAGCAGCATGAGCAGCTATTTCACGTGACAAAGTCAAGGCCCGGGGGCCGGATCCGGCCCTCCGGATAATTCTATACGGCCCTCCAGATCATTTTTTTTTTTTTTAAGTTAATGACCCGATGTTATCTTACACTCATTTCTAACTTGTATAATTTAGACAAAATATATTTTTATGTAGAATAAATGATTGAAAGTTATTTAAGCTTTATGTTTATTTATTCTGGAATAATATTCCTGCCTGTTTTTATTTATAATTATGTTAAAAAGTTAGTTTTGAAGTTTTAAAAATTGGCATTCTGCTATCTTTTTGAAATATTTTTGGCATTTACTAAGATTTTTTAGGCTATTTAGGAGTTTTGCTAAAATTTCAGCTACATGCTAGCAGTTTTGGTTCACTTTTTTATTTTATTATTATTTTTTTTAGGCTAATTTGACAGTTCGCTAATATTTTTAGCTGGCAATCAGCTTCAATAAATGTTTATCCCGTTCGTGAGGTGTGTTTGGGATTTGGTTCCCTTGTGTGATTCAGTTTGACACTCCTGAGTTAGTTGTTTGAACTGAAGGTTACCCTACAGCAGTGCATACAGGCAGTAAACAAAGTAAAGTTGTTGGTTTTTTCTTTGGTTTTTGGTGACACAAAACTGTTGAGTATGAGTTATAATCACAAAGAGACTCACCTTCCTCCCTTTTTTTAACCCTTTAACTCCAGAGCTTCAGTGTTTGTTCTTTGATTTACTGTATTGTTATATATGTTAACACAATTAATGTAGTTCCAGCAGATTCTGAAGGAGAGAAGCAGCTCGCATTGCTTTTCTCCTTCAGAATCTGCTGGATAAATCATGTTAACGGCTAAAAAGTTACAGTTTGTAAATGATTTTGTGTTCAAGTGTCACAGGCGACGCCCCATGTGTTAAAGGGTTAAAAACCTGGTCCTAAAGGATGCACTCACTGGTCTTGTGAGGATTTTTCTAAATCATATTTCTGTATTTATAGCTTTGGATTCCTAATTATGCTAATTCTTTAGCCAATATATGTCTTTTAAACTTTTAATTTGAAACTTTTCAGTTTTGGAGGCAGATACTACCTTTCTCTTATTGGCTAAACCAGGAGTCTCCAACCTGCAGCTCCAGATCCACATGTGTCTCCTTTATCTCTCCATTGTGTCTCATTGATCAAACATAAAATAATTAATGGAGACTGTTGATCCAGACATGTCAACCGTCTGAATCAGCAGCTAAACATAGCACGCACTACCAATGTCCAAAAAAAGTTGGTAAAACGTTTGATCTTTTATGAGTTAAAATCACATATTATCTTGTGCTGCACAACATTAATAATTAAAAAAAAAACATTTTGAGAGATTCTAGGTTCTTTTTATATTTTTACTTTTGTTCTTGCTAAAAAATAGACATATTTCATATTTATTATTAAAAATTTGAAGGTCATGAATGCAAATCCAAATTTTTTAAAAGCTGAAGTGACTGTGCTGCTCCTTCTAGATTTTAATTAGTAGAAAACAAGCCCAAATGGCTCTTTTACTGTTAAAGGTTGCCGACCCCTGTGCTAGACTTTGTGTTGAGGCCTGTGATTGGGGTTGATGTTCCACCCCGAGCTTCTCAGCTGAAGGTGAAATATCTTTGCATTGTGATGCTCTGTTCTCCAACAGATGAGTTTCAGGAGCTGAAGCTTCCAGTTTAGAAGAAAGTAGCTTGAACTTTTAAAAGTTATTCAGTTGGGATCATTTTAATTTAGGTTAGTTATATTTATAAATATATGGCTGAGGTGCTCCGAGTACAGTAAGATAAACTGTTAGGTTTGGGAATTTTGATCTTACTTTATGAGTTTAAAGCACACATTTCACGCTGCATGTTTCTTAGCTATACAGAAGGGTTTTCTTTTTTTAGAAAATACATTTTATTTACTATTTCTATAAATAATAAACCAATGAAGGTGTTTTTCCAAAGGTTAACATCAGTAATAAGTATGGAAAGGGGTGATTGTGGGATTATTCTGAGACACAGGATGTCTTTTATTTTGAAAGGAAGGAAAAACTCGTTTCACATTTGGGAATAAAAAGGCTTTCTCACCATATATTTCTGTTTATTTATGCCCAAAATGGAAAAAAAAAAGGTTAAATAAGGGTTCCTAAGAGGTTTTGATAAGTGAGAAACTGACCCAAATGGCTCTTTTAGTATTAAAGTTGCAGACTCCATTTTTTTTTTTTTTTTTTTGTTAGAAACGTTTTTCAGGCATAAATCTACTTGGTTCTGTTAAATTGAGCTTTTTTTAACTTTATTTCTCTGCTATGAATGTCCCATTTTTGTATTTTTCTCTGAATTCCTTCTCGTTGTCACCTCCTATCACGTCCCTGAACACTCTATCGTTTCTCAGACGTGTTCTGTTTTCTGGAACCTCTCTCTCTGCAGGTTTGGTTTCAGAACCGGAGAATGAAGGACAAACGGCAGAGACACTCCCTGCCTTGGCCTCACCCCTTCATCGATCCACTGGGGGCTCTTCTCATGAGCCGTGCCTCCTCGTCCTCCACCCTCACGTACCCGTTCATCCCGCCCCAACTCCCCCACCTCCCTCTTCACCACTACGCCCCCATGGCTCTGTCCTCCGCGGCGCCGTCGGCTCACAGCTCCTACGCGGCGCCGCTGAGGCCGCTGGATCCCCTCCACCTGTCCCAGTACCACGGCAGACCCGGGGAGCTGGCCCCCTTCTACTCCTCGGCCAGCATGCTGCACCACCCCCCTTCGTGCCCCTGCTCCCTCTGCCCCCATTGGGGGCGGGAACAGCTTTCCAAAGGCAAAGCAGAGGCGCTGAGCCTCCCCAAGAGCCCCAAGACCAAAAAGCCGTCGGTTTCTCTGGAGCGAAGAGAGGAGATGGTTTGAAATCAGAAAAAATATCAAAACATGAAACATAAGCAGTTTTCTCACTACAATTCTTCATTCAGTCAACAACCAACAACCTCTTCAGGATAACATGGAAGCAGCCTCATCTACAAACAGCATTTCATTAGAGGAATAAAGAAAACTCGAGCTGCTCTCATGGACGGAGGGGGTTCTTGGCCTGCTGACATGTGACTGTTCTTACAGACATGGTCTCCCTCTGAAGTGAAGTCCGCCCCTAACTTATTACTAGATCCGCCTCTTTTTCCTTCACGTGAAAGATCTCAAGGACTCAGAGAAGAGACTTCTTCTGATGCTTCTCAGAGAGACGACCAGGCTGTCGTTGTACTGACCGATGAGCTTTCCTATCAAACTTCCCAGGCTGCACCGACATGTTGCATCTGCTCCTGGTTCTTGTCTCGCCTCACCTCAAGGCCTCAAGGCCTCAAGGCCTGAAGGTTAAGAGAACAGAGTGGAGATTGAGTTCAGACAAACCTGCAGGAAAATGATAATGATTTCTGTCTCAAAGTGCGCCTGTGATGGGGAGATTTATCATTTGTCTTGACTGAATATGCAAACTGTTGTCTGCATCTGTCAAAGTGCAATGATGCATAGAAGGAAACTTGTTTAGGTTTATTTTCTCTGTGTTTACACCAATATTTATTTACATCATTTTAAGGCATTATGTAGCATTCGTTCACTGCTTTTGCTGATGTGGGAGATGAAGAATAAAGTTTAGTTGTGTAAATTTGACCTAAGACTGTGTTTGGTTTTGTTTTGTTTTTTTTCAGTTGTGCACGTTTTAAATCACAGATAAGGTTCAGCATAGAGCTGGGTTTTGATTATAATTTCCATTCGATTCCGAATTTTTTAAATTTTTTCAATTCTTCAATTCAATTCAACTTTTAATTTATTTATACACATTTGTTAAGAAATACATTAATAATCTACTATATGTTTTGAATATATTTATATTAATCTGATCCAGTTCACAGACTGTAAAATGTATCAGTGAAATATTGAGATTGTTAATATCATCCAGTGTTACATGGATTCTCTAAAGGAGAAGTTCTAACATAAATGTTCAAATCATTAACATTGGAAACATTGTTCTGCTTCTCCTGGAGGATGTTTCAGTTTGGCCACTTGGTGGCGATCACACTATAGAAGTATATCTTATCCAAGAAATACGTATGAGGAAAAAATAATGTTTTAGACCACAAATAGTTACTTTAAAAACATTTCCTTAAGAGTTTGAAAAATTCTGTGATTTTATGAAGATGTTCATTTAGTCATATTGTATGTTTGGGTCGACTGAGCGTTAGCATTAGCAGTCCTATATATATATATTATATATATATATATATATATGGGAAATCCCATTAAACGTTAGCATCAAGATAGCAGACTTTAGGTTTATGTGCTACATCGATTTATATCTTTATGAATCAATTATTGATCTATTAAGTTTAAATTGATTAATGGATTTTATTTAACCCAGCCCGAGTTCAGAAGCGTCTTCTGAAAATAGTGGGAATGTTTGCTTCAGGTGAACAGCTGTTAAACCTGGAGCTCTTCTTTCTAGCTAAGTAGCTTAATGGAAGCAGAGAAGCAGTTGGATGAATGGAGAGAAGATTCATGAAGGAGTGGGAGAGAGGAGACCTGGGATTTGCCCTCTGCTTAAAAACTGGCTTCTTAGCAGCGACCGGAGCCGCTGAGTGTCAACAGACTGAACTGTTTTAGTTTCTCTAGCAGAAGCACAACAGAGGAAAACAGGTCAAAAAGAATTCACTTTTCCTCCAAGGTTATGTGTGTTTTTCTGCAGACTCTGAGAACCTCAGCTGGATGTCTGAGGGACTTCCACAGCTCAGATCTCAGGAGGACATTACCTCAACTACCCTCAGAAAAGCACACGTCCAGACTCATGGTTTCTGCAACAAAAATGTAGTACTTGTTATTTGTAACCACTGGGTGAAAAATATGTTTCAGTGTATTTAAATATTTGTTTTCATTTAAAATCTCATTTTCTGCTAAAGTTGAAATTATGAACAGAGATGTTGGATTCGCGTTAAGACTTCTTTATGTGGAATGAAAAAGTAAACTTTTCAAGAAAAAGGATTTTAAAAAATGCTGAAGTTGTTTATATTTATCTTTTTTCTCTCAGATTTTATACATGTTCTGCCTCCAGAAAGGAGAAAAAATAAGCAGCATGTAAAATGCAATTTTAAAAGAATTGAGTTACTTTATCTAGAAAAAATACTCCAATAATGTATTGACACATTTAAAATCCAAACGTTTCCTCTGCGGGAGTCTTTACTAGTATAATGTGAAAGATGTTTGTCTGAATCGCAACATTTATGTCAGGGGCGTTCACATCCCGGCCTCGAGGGCCGGTGTCCTGCATGTTTTCCAACCAACCTGCCATTGAAGCTCCTTATTGGACAAACACACCTGATCCAGGTAACTAATAACAGAAAAGGCAAGATTTTTTAAAAGGCAGCAGGAGGCCGG
Organism: Oryzias javanicus; assembly: GCA_003999625.1. Taxonomy (NCBI): domain Eukaryota; kingdom Metazoa; phylum Chordata; class Actinopteri; order Beloniformes; family Adrianichthyidae; genus Oryzias; species Oryzias javanicus. Next base: position 1,641,841 of record CM012444.1, read on the forward strand.
CCCTCGAGGCCTGGATTTGGACAACCCTGATTTATGTCATAAGTGACTGTGACACCAGGAAATGACTTATTTCCAGTTCTAATCAAATGAAGTCAATTTAGTCACCATTTTTAGTGACACAGACGCTGCCATATTGGAGCCAGACGTCAGTAAGGAGTGATTGGTCTGTGTCGGGTTCACCAATCAGGAGTGAGCTTGTTGGAAGACCACACCCCTACAGCTGAAAGCGGTTACACAAAATCTGTCAATAAAGTGTTTCAAATATTGAACGGGAAACCTCGTACTTTTATTGAGACATCTGATTGGCCAGCTTGTAACTTGAATAACTTGCACTATATATAATAAATATTGTAACAAATAAATGAGGATTATCAAGAACATGTTCCGGTCTCAATAGGAACACCGACCTCAGTCTAGGGGAGAAGAAGACCAAAAGTGTGCTAAAAGTCTGCTAATTTGTGATGAATCATTCCAAACCTGACAGGTTTTCTCATGACTCACATGTTTGATGAAATATGCTCCCGTTTGGCAGCCATTTTGTATCCTCCATGATGGTCAAACACTGATTTAACCCTTTAACACGTGAGGCTTAGCCCGTGACGCTTAAACACAAAATCTTTAACATACTGTAACTTTTCAACCGTTAGCATGATAATTACAGGAGATTCTGAAAGAGAAAAGCAATGCGAGGTGCTTCTCTCCTTCAGAATCTGATGGAATTACATTAATTAACAAATACAGTAAATCAAAGAACAAACACTGAAGCTCTGGAGCTAAAGGGTTTTAACAAAGGAGGAAGGTGAGTCTCTTTGTGATTATAACTCACACTCAACAGTTTTGTATCACCAGAAACAAAAAAAAAAAACAATAACTTAACTTTATTTACTGTCTGTATGAACAACAGTTAAACAGATCAGGGATGTCAAACTGAATTGCACAAGGGAACAAAATTGAAAACACATCTTAGGTCACGGGCGAAACAGGAAAAACTTTATTGAACAGTTTAAAACTACATTTTTAAAACTTTAAAACCGTCACTTTTTAAAAATAAATATGAACTAGATATATAGCATTACCTGTGATAATGCTAGTGTGGATGCTGTAAGATGAATTTGGCTGCTAAAGATGCTCGTGCTGATAGATGAAGATTCTGAAATTGATAGGTTAGCTAATTGCTGAAAATGCAGAGGCTAATATCTGAAAACACTGAAGCTAATAGCTGAAAACGCTGAAACTAATAGCTGAAAATACTGAAGCTGATAGCCAGCTAAAATATTAGCTCTATGCTAAATTAGCCTAAAAAAACGAACTAAAAATAAATAAATTATCCAAAACAAGAAAAAATAGCTAAACTTCAGAATGTCCTAAGAAACTGAAAAAAGCCTAAATTAGCCAAAACAGCTAGCATGTAGCTGAAATATTAGCTAAACTCCAAAATAGCCTGTAAATCTTAGTAGGCTATATGCCTAAATAGTCCAAAAACCGTAGAATGCCAATTTTTAAAACTTTTAAACTGTAATTTTTCTAGCATAATTATGAATAATAAAAATGCAGGAATATTATTCCAGAATAAATCAACTTAAACCTTAAATAACTTTCAATATTTTACTCTCCATTAAAATATTTTTTGTCAAATTATAAAAATTAGAAATAAGAACAAGATAACATCGGGTCATTAATAACAATAGAACAAAAAAGATTTGGAGGGCCGGATAGAATTACCAGGAGGGCCGGATCTGGCCCCCGGGCCTTGACTTTGTCACTTGTAAAATAGCTGCTTATTTTTGACTTGATCCATTTTTTCTGATCAAACCAGACCTTCTTCTACAAAGAGCCGACTCAACAGTCTGGAGCTCCTATCATGTCTAGAACATCTTTAAGTTCTCTATCATTTCGTTCTATTGAGTAACAGAAATGTGCCTGGCAGATTTTAAAGCAGCTGGTAGAAAGGAGGATTTCCAGCAGACACTGAATCAAGTCCCATGAAAGGCCTTCATTCTCTCCTCCTGTGTCAACATGGCACCTGAACCGGTCCAGACGTGCCAGCATCTCTACCCCTCTCCTAATAATCACACCACATTATTATCCCAGCGCGGCCCGCCACCTTAAGCTCCGCTCAGACGCACTCCCCTTTGTTTGCAGTCATACATCATTACAGAGAGGCTCAGAGCTTTAGCACCTGTGGTGGGGAACACCTGTCCAGGTGAGCTTGAATTTAGGATGCACACTTCCGAGAGGATTTACTTCCTGTGCAGGACCTCTCTTCAACAAAGTCCAGAAAATCATGGATGTGAAATTCCTTCTCACAAAGACCTTAGAGCAGATGGTCCACCTATATCTGTCTGTGACGTCTCACCAGAAACATCGTCTTCAGTCTAACTGATCCCAGAGAATGAAGGACTCAAACATTAGTCCCCACTGTGGGACTAGTAAAGGTTTCTTAATCTTATCTCCTACTATGTGTTGTTGTTTTGTGTAAGATGATTCATTTTGTTTATGTCTAAGCCTTTTTTTGTGCATATTTGTACTTTCATGTGTGTGCTTTGTTTGTTTATGTAATTGGTTTTAAGTGTGTTTGTTTGTGAATTTTGTTTGTGATTGCAAGTGTGTTTTTTTGTTTGTTTGTTTGTTTATTTATTTATGTAATTTATTTTATGTGTGTATTTACTTTTTTGTGCATTTTGTTTGTTTGTTAATGTAATTTGTTTTAAGTGTGTTTGTTTGTACATTTTGTTTGAGATTGTGTGTGTTTTGTCTGTGCGTTTTGTCTGTTTGTGATTATGTGTGTGTTTTTTGTTTGTTTGTTTATGTAAGTTGTTTTAAATGTGTCTGTGTGTTCGTTTGTTCATACATTTGCACTGTGTTTATGATTTTGTTTGTGTGTGTTTTGTTTGTTTCTTTATGTAAATTTGTTTTAAGTGTGTATGTTTGTTTGCTTGCTTATGCATTTTGACTGTTTGTGTGTGTGTTTTGTTTATTTGTTTGTTTATATAAGTTGTTTTAAATGTGTCTGTGTGTTTGTTTGCTTGTGCATTTTGTTTGTGTTTGTGAGTGTGTGTGTGGTTGTCTTAGTGTGCAATTTTGTTTGCAGGTGTTGTGTGGATCATTGTTCACCTATTTGTTTTGTTTGTGTGTGCCTGTTTGTGAGTGTGTTGTGTGATCGGTGCATGGATGTGTGTTTGGTTCATTTCTCATCCAAACACATAAAAGTGTCTCCATCCGTAAACCGGTCTGTACCAGATGATCCTGGTTGAAGTGTGTTCTGTAAAGGTGGGGCTCAGTGCAAATGCCCCCCTCCCGTCTCGATGTGCAGGTAAGCAGAGCCTCAGCCCCGAGGACCCCCCCCCAACCGTCATAGGGGCCCAAAGAGCAATAAAGCTTTCATTCCAGCATTTCATTGGAGCCCAGCCCTTTGTCTCTGCTGTCAAACAAGACGTTTGCTCTCATTTCCAGGAGAGGATGTTCCAGCAAATTCACCCCAAGGTCACATGACAGCTGTTGGACGAATAGTGAAGGAGCAAAAGCCTTTCTGGGTTTCTCAGAACCATGATTGAGTTTAGTGATCCTGATTCTGGAACACTGGATTGTTCTTAGTCACCTGACCAAATATGTTTTACTGCGTTCCATTCAGCCGTTTTTATGGTTGTGTTAAATCTGATTGGTCCTCGCCGCGAGTCACGACCACGAAGAAATGCAAACATGTTCACCAACACGCAGAGATGCAAACACATGTGAGGACCCGCTGCAGTCTCAGACCTTCACAATAATTAAACTAATGTGTCTGTCTACCCCCCACCCCCACCCCAACCCGCCTCCTGCACAGCAGCTTCCTCATAAACAGAGCGAGGGAGAACTCAATACCATCCAACTGGCTCTGGTCGCTCACATGCTGCTTCAGGGAGGTGTGTGTGTGTGTGTGCGTGTGTGTGTTCTCTGCTTTCATCACGGTGCTGGTCTAGTAAAAGTAGGTGTGCACCACACAAGGCAGTAAAGAGGTTGCTCGTAAAGATACCTCACATACAAGCACACACCCGCACACTTTCACACACACAAACACACACAGCTGGGATTTAACTTGTTTTTCTTCAATCGTTTGGAACAGTTTGAGTCAAAAGATGCTCCAGTCCTGCAGCGGGACAGCAGAGCATCAGGAGACCATCCAAGTCAGACCTACTGCAGCTCAATACGTCAAGGAAGCAACTGGGGAGGGGGTGGGTCATGTGGTGGGGGGATCTCTGCATCAGCATCTTGAGGAAATGACATTTTGGGTTAGTCTGTGATCCTGAGTTTGCATTCCAGTGTGAGTCTCCATACATCAACTCATTTGTCATCAGCACAAGTCAAAGACCTTAAATCAGCCCAAGTCACACGCGTCACAAACAGCAACACTGTTGGCATGAGTTACATCACTTTCTAACCTTACATTTTTATCTTTGCTTGACAAACACTCTAAATCATAACCTATATTAGGCAGATTTACATTTTTTTAACATGAGAGCAAACTGTCTAATAATAGAAAAGAATACATTTCAATTCAACTTATAGAGAATAAATTCACCCAATAATGAAATAGTTTTCAATCCAACCCCAAAACAGATCAGACAGAGAACAAAAACACACAACAGTTCAGAGAGATATACTGACTTTATAGAATGTGACTAAATGTAACAGAAATATATTTCAAGTGTAAAAACAGAGAAAACGGTAAGAAAAGAAAACTTGTAATAAATGAATCGGCCTGATAAACATTGAGACCAGCTCTGAGACTGAAGCCGTGCTGTCACAGTACAGCAGCTGCTCACACTCTCCACCACATGTAAGTGATAATGGTGCAGAAAGAGTCGACACATTAGCATTTCACATCCCGACGACACTCACACACAGCTGCAGCGCTCCGCTCTTCCAGAGCGGTTTTCTCTCCGACAAATTACAGTTTTAAATGCCGCACTTAAAGAGTGTGTGGATTCTGCACACTCTCTCTGCCCTGACAATAAAACAACTTGGGTAAGTCTGAGTAAAAGAATTCATTTATCTTTGATAGTCTGCACTCCAGTAACTCCAGTCACCAGAATGCTTCACTGCAGCAGGACCCATAATGAGCCTTAGCAAATGAAGTGTCTGCTGCACTCATTCTGGACCTCATTTTCTGCTTTACAGATGAATCATGGAGCTGGACCAGCAATGCAGAGCTGCTTCCGTCATGCTGATGAAGAGATGATCTCATTACGAAAGTCGTATTACCTGTAATAAGGCTAGTGTGAACGCTGTTGTCCGAATGTGATCGCTGAAGATGGTGAAGCTTTTTGCTGAATTTGCTGAAGAATATATTTTAATTGCTCAGTATGTCATAATATTGTTAAATATTGTCGTGCTCAATGATTAGATGTCATACTTGCTTAGTTTTTCAGAAAGTGCACAAAAATTTTGAAGAATTTTATGAAAAAAATTGCAACGTTGCTAAATTTTTAGCTTAATTTCAAATTTGCCAAAAAAAAAAAAAAAAAAAGCTAACACAATTATTAGCTTAACAAAAAATTTGTCCAAAAAAAGCATCAGTAGATGTCGAAGTAAGCCAAAAAGGTTGACATAGAGCTAAAATAATAGCTTAACTCAGAAACTAAAAAGAAAAACTCGGTAAATGCCAATTAAGCTAAAACAAAAAAGCTAGTACGTTACTAAAATATTAGCTTAGCTCCAAATTCTCCCAGAAAACAGCAGCAGCTGCCAAATTAGCCAAAAAAGCTAACACATTACTAAAATTCTAGCTTAAGTCAGAACTAAACCAAAACACCTCAGTAGTTTCTAAATTAGCCAAAAAGGCTAACATGATGCTGAAATATTATCTTAACTTAAAATTAGCCAAAAAAAAAAACTCAGAATATTCCAAAATAGCCAAAAGAGCTAACATGTTGCTAAAATTCTAAAATACCAGCTTAACTCAGAATCAGCCCAGAAGAATCAGTTGATGGCACCCCCCCCCCCCCCCTAAAAAAAAAAATATCTTAAATTTTAAATTAGCTCAAAAGACATCAATCATCCAGAAAAAATTGATGGCACCCCCCCCCCCTGCCCCAAAAACAGCTAGCAAATTTGCTAAAAAAAAAAATTAACTTAAGCTCCTTCTAAATTAGCCCAAACACCTCAGGAAGAGGCCAAATCAGCCAAAAAAAGCGTACTCCTAAACTATTAGCTCAACTCTAAAATTAGCCCAAAAACTTCAGTAGATGCTAAATTAGCCACAAAAAAGCAAGATCATTGCTAAAATACTATCTTAACTCTAAATTAGCCAAAAAACCTCAGAGTATCCCAAAATGCCCTAAAAGCTAACATGTGGGTAAAGTACTATCTTAATTTTAAACTAGCTCAAAAAATCTCTGAAGATCCTAAGATAGTCAAAAAGAAAAAAAAAAAAAAAAAAGCGAGCACGTCAATAAATGTTATCTTAACTTTAAATTAGTCCAAAGTTGTAAAATGCATAAAAGGCATGAATACCAAAAGAAATACCATGTATATCCTAAACGTACTGAATGTTTTGATACCAATATTGCATAAGTGTCAAAAGTGCATGACGTTTTTAAAGGATTTTACAGATGAATCATGAAGCTGGACCAGGAATGCACATCACACTGGTGAAGAGATGATCCAATGACATCTCAGCTTGAAATCTTTAAATTTCAGTCAGTCGATCAGTCTATATCAGCTTTTAGGGCATTTTTATAAACATCTTAGCAAAATCTTTATTTCTCAAAAAGATCATATATTATTTTGTTGAAATTATTTATTCAATGTAATTTAATTTGTCAGAACTAAAAGAATTAATTTCAGTGAAGAAATTATTGCAGATGTGAATTTTCAGTTGCAAAATAACCCTCTATAGAAGCTATTAAAATGTCCCTTTATTCTAATAATTCAGTGTTTCTAAAAGAGTCATGGCCTCCTGCGGCATCTGACTTGAAATCAGGTAAACATGTGGAGAGATGTGGAGTTTCTGCAGTGCAGCTGCTGTTTCCAGCTGTTTCTGTGTTTGTAAAGTGTTTCTGTAGAGAGATTTTGAGGAGTTTGTCTGTCAGCTCAGTCTTTTTCTATTTCTTAACAACATGAGACCATCTTTGGGACACAGACACATTTTTCTTGTGATTGCATCTTTAAAGACCCACTCTAATGAAAATTGTATTTTTGTTCTTTTAGCTTGCTTCTGGCGGGCACAAGAGTGTTGGCACAATTGTGTGCAAGTCTGCTGTAATGTGTATATTTGTGCATGTTTTATGTGTGGCGTTTGTATGCATCCGCAAATGTTTGTGTGTAAAATGTGTTTATGCGTGGTTTCAGCTGAATTTCAATATCCTTGATATCAGGATATTTCAAGCCTAGTAATGTCAAAAGAACAACTAGTTAACTAGTGACAATAAAAAATGTGAACTAGTTAATTAATAATGTTTAAAAATGTTTACTAGTGGGCCCTTTTTGTGCTTTCAAGTTAAATAGAGACACACAGAAAAGGCCAGTGGCTAGTCCTCATCGAGAGTGGAAAGAATCGCCTCAGCGCCTCATTACAACACCTTCCTGTCATCGTCCAGAATACACACACACTGTGAAAAACACAACATCACAACCTTCAATCATTCAGTGGTAAATTCCAAAACTTTGAGAATTCAAAACAGGAATAGATGATCTGAGCTTTTACTGCAACGTCTTATATAGGGATAGATTACATGGAATCAAAGTCATGAGAAAAGTCTGCAAATTTTCCTCAATTGACACAAAACAGGAATCCTGAGGACACTGATGGTTATCTGTAAATAACCGTTAAGCTATCCTAAATTGATGGTTCAGGAAAAAAGTTGTTTGTATTTTATGTGTTATCAGCTTTTTTATGAAAATGATATAATATAATATAATATAATATATAGGATAATTAAATCGTATTAACATGTAAATATTGACAGCTGTTATCTTACATGTGGAACAAAATGTTGCTTCTTTTCAATTTTATTTTATCTGTTTTATGTCTGAGTCAAATCGGTTCAGGAGACTGTTTTTTTTTCTTCTTTTTTTAACTCCCTATGAGTCATTTGAACGCAGTTGTGGCGCCCCCTGCTGATAGAGAGTGGAAGAGGTTGAGGTGAAGGTTCAGTTTTTTACGATGCTGCCTGAATATTTATGAGCAGAGTCTTTGTGTGCGTTCAGCCAATCTGTTCTCTTCAGAAAGCATAAATCAGCGTCTCTGCTGTAAATGAGTGGAGATGTTTACAGCTTTAACATGAAGCGGGGGCTTTTATCCTGACGAAGCAAAGGTGTCTGCATGAACCAGGATGCAGTAATACAGACAGAACCACAATGCCTGCTGTCTGATATCAGGGCTATCTGTTTGTTTTTTAGGTTGCAAAGGAATTAAGCAGCAGAAATGTGTCAGAGAAGTTCATTTTCAACTTCAACAGTACCTGATGAGATGCATTCAGAACGCATCTTTTTCACTGGAGCGTCTTCTAAATCCTGAAATCTGCAGAGGGATTAACAAGAGTCTTCCAACAAGTGCTTCGATACACTCCTCCTCTTACCTGTGGTTTGTGCTCTGTCAGACGCTGTTTTCTGTCCTGCATTCTGTCTTCTTCAGACCTTAGTGTTTCAATGACAATAAACACTCTCTGTTAAAAACTTTAATAAAGTCAACCCATTTCAGTAAAACCTGTAGCAGTTGTAAGTGTCCCTGAAAAGTCACAACATTAGTTTATTATCTTGGTTAAAGGAAGAAATACTTTTGGTTGAACATTATCAAAATACATGTTAGCTGCTGATGCAATGACAGATCAGACTGAAACATCATTTCTGTGTCCTCCAGGATCCAGAAGAGAGGAGGTGTGCAATGTGTCTGGATAAAAGAGTATAAGGAAGCATTTTCATACATGTACACAACAAACATGATTGGAACTAACAAAAGAAAAGATGGGAACTTGAGTCATTCATTTAAAATGTGCTCTAACAGAACTGCACAAGTCAAACAGGGTCTGGGGTCCTGCTTCAGAGACAATAGAACTTTTATGTTTACATTATTATTTATCAATTAACAGAACCATAGATCATGAAAGTGGTTTGGAACGGAACTAGTATCTAGATCAGATGATGCTCTGCATTCTAGAAACCTGAATAGATGTGTTCTACTCTCATTTCTCCAACCGCTGACACTGGAGGGTCTAGAAAAAATATCTCCTGTCCTGTGGTCCCAGTAGCTGTTAAATGAGTTCAAAGTAAAGAAACGTCTTTGTTGTTGTTGTTGTTGTTAGGCATCAATAATCAAGTAAATTATCAATGTTTTTACTGAGAGGATCCAGGAAATAAAACAGGAATGAGGATCCACTGCAGACTGCCTCCAATGTCCTGTAATAGTAAAACATGATTAAAAATCCTATATTTACTTACAAAAATACAAGTAAACAACACATTACCAGCTGGTGGTCCGTGAGTTAGCTGATGGTGGTGGGAACAAGCGGCAGTGACGTGGTTGTTTGCAGTAAAACAAATCTGATCATTTCATTGTCACAGCTTCAATTCATTAGAATAATTATAATACTTCTTTAAAGAGCTTAGCTAGCTTCTCCATAACATTGCCAACTGTTGAGGATCTAGTAGAGGACATGAACACAAGGTCTGTACATTAAAACATTCTATTTTTAAGCTTAATATTATCACAGCACGTTCTCCATGCCACGCCCCATCAACATCCTGTTCAAAACCCACACTCCATGGTCCAGAAGAGTCTAGTAGTGTTGTTCATCATTGTATGAAATTTCTAAAGAGAAACCAAACAGGGAAATTGGAGGCTGACTCCGCCCACAGTCATTCATTCATTCATTCATTTTCCTTGCCGCTTTATCCCTTTCGGGGTCGCCGGAGCCTATCCCGACGGCTGATGGGCGAAGGCAGGGTGGACAGTTCGCCAGTCTGTCGCAGGGCCACATTCGCGCACACAGTCACTCACATATTCATACCTAGGGACAATTTAGAGTAACCAATTTACCTATGAAGCATGTTTTTAGACGGTGGGAGGAAGCCGGAGTCCCCGGTGAGAACCCACGCATGCACGGGGAGAACATGCAAACTCCACACAGAAAGGATCAGTTGATGTTTCTGATCCCCCAGGCAGGATTTGAACCGGGGCCTTCTTGCTGTGAGGCAAGAGCGCTAACCACTGCGCCACCGTGCAGCCCCCGCCCACAGTCAAAATGTAAAAATCCAGTCAGAGGGGCGGGGCTGGAGAACAGGACGGCTCTCATTACTGGGGCGGTAGATCATGACGTGACGAGAGACTCAAATGGTTTGACCAGTCTCAATACTCAAATGTAATACATCATTTCAACCTGTAGGAGGCAGCACAGGCAGTTTAACTATGTTTTCAAGAATTAAGTTTATTTTAATTTTTCAAAAATGTGGCAATGACCAACACAAAGCACATTTAAAGCCCCTTTCATAGAAGTCAACAGACAAATAAAGTTGATTTAAGGTCAGAATCAGGTGATGGTGCCCTCTGGTGGGCGCCCAGCAACTCTACAGAGGAAGCTCATTTCAGTGGCTTGTATTCAGGATCTTATTCTGTCAGGTCATGATCTGTAGCTCATGACCACATGTGAGTGTTGGAATTAAGATGGAGCGGTGAATTGAGAGCTTTGCTTTCTGGATCAGCTTCACCACAACAGACTGAAACATCAACCGTGTAACAGCAGACAACGCACCACTCCGCCTGTCAGTCTCATGCTCCAATCTTCTCTCAATGGTGAAGAAGACCTAAAGATCCTTGAACCCCTCCACCTGGGGCAGGAAATCTCACCAACCAAGAGAGGACAAACTCTGTCAACCTCCAACTTAACGTGGTGACGGGATTTGAGAACTCAAGTGATCCTAGAAGCTGAGCTGTGGGGTCTTTTGCTCCTGGTAGGGTCTCCCATGCAGACAAGTCCTGGAATGAAAGTAGGAAAAAAGAGACACATGCTACATATATACCCTCTCCATTCATGTGGGCTTGGGACGACCACAGATAGTACACAGATTTCTGACTCTCTGAGGCTGCATTATATATGTTTTTGTTTTTTTATTAATTAATTTATTTATTTTTCACAAGTGAGAGAACAATATAAAACTATTACAATCATTTTTAATGAATACATGGAAAAAAACCACTATACAGTTATTTAATGAATTACCAGAGGTAAACATTTACATCAGTCTTTGTATGTAAGAGGAAACTTGACTTTTTTTACTTTTAATTTCTTTGTTGCTGCTAAAGTCAAGATATTTGTCATAGAATAAGATGCAGAAGATGTGGAAGTCCTTGCATTACATGACACTTTCAGATCTTGAATCTATTATATGTGTTGGTGGGGGGAAACTGGAGCACCAGAGATAACCTCACGCAAGCATGGTAAGAAAATGTCAACTTAACCAAGCAGCCCGTTTTTGAAGTCCTTGTCTTACAAATTTCAGGTGTTATTGTGTATGTGTGTGTGGTTGTATGTGTGGGTGTGTGTGTGTGTTTGCAACATTCTCATCCCTAAGTCGTCACATATTCACAACTTGGGGATGGTGAATGCAACTTTAATCTGAGGTGATTCCGTCTGGACATTTCCAGGTTCTGATTCATTCATGCTCTATACCAGAGGTCAGCAATGTTTATGACTTGAAGTGGCAATTCAAAACGTTCTCCCTAACAACTGTGCCATCACCAAGTACGATGAAAACTGTTTTTTTTTTTTTGTTCACTTTTCTGCACATCCTGTCAGAGATCACCACAGTCAATCAGCTTTCACTGATTCACACAGGTGGTTATACAGAGAGTTTTACACTGGATGCTCTTCCTGACACAATCCTGTGGTACAGAGAGATCAAGTTATTTAGCAGCATAAAGAGTCTTATCTAAGCATCCTCACTGGATTTTAGTTTAATGAACCAAACCCAGGTCCCACACCAGCCATTGGAGCTATTCAGCTACCTCTAACTGTAATGCAGACTTTAATCGCACCCCTCCCAAAAAAAAAAAAAAATCAACATATTTGAAAAAACTTTTTTTTCCCCCAGTTTTTTTAAGATGTTTTGAAATTTAGCTATTTTTTCAACTACATGCTATCTTATTTGGCTAACTTAAGGTTTTCCTTTTTTAGGATAATTTGGAATTTAGCAAATATTTAAGTTAGCTATTAGCTTTAGTGTATTCTTTTTTTTTTTTTTTTTTTCCTTTTTTTAAGCTTTAGTTTATTCAGCTCTCTGCTTCAGTAATTTAATATATCAGCTTCAGTGTTTTCAGCTGTCAATTCCAGCATCTTCAGCTGCCAAATTCAGTTTACAGCATTAACACTAGCATTATTGCAGGTATTGCTATATATCTAGTTCATGTTCAAAAGTGTCAAAAATGTTGTTTTAGTGTGCTCAATAAATGTTTATCCTTTTTGGCCCCCAATGCAATGTTCTGTTCTGTTCTGTTCTATTCTATTCTATTCTATTCTATTCTATTCTATTCTATTCTATTCTATTCTATTCTATTCTATTCTATTCTATTCTATTCTATTCTATTCTATTCTATTCTAATCTAATCTAATCTAATCTATTCTATTCTATTCTATTCTATTCTATTCTATTCTATTCTATTCTATATTCTATTCTAATCTAATCTAATCTAATCTAATCTAATCTAATCTAATCTAATCTAATCTAATCCTATTCTATTCTATTCTATTCTATTCTATTCTATTCTATTCTATTCTATTCTATTCTATTCTATTCTATCTAATCTAATCTATTCTATTCTATTCTATTCTATTCTATTCTATTCTATTCTATTCTATTCTATTCTAATCTAATCTAATCTAATCTAATTTAATCTAATCTAATCTAATCCAACCCACCCCAACCCAGTCTAGTCTAGTCTAGTCTAGTCTAGTCTAGTCTAGTCTAGTCTAGTCTAATATAATATAATATAATATAATATAATATAATATAATATAATATAATATAATATAATATAATATAATATAATATAATATAATATAATATAATATAATATAATATAATATAATATAATACCTGTCTACCATGTTTACCATGTAATGTGGGTTTTCTGTATAGACATATTTACAAATAAAGTTTGTGTTTAAAAATAAAAAAAAGAAAAACCTAGAAAGTGTTGTCCAATGAACTTAATGAACGTTACTTTGGTCCCGCCTTCAAATGACTCGAACCAAACAAAAGATTGGGTTTCCTGACATCTCCATCGACTAAGACAAGGAGGCTGTTCCGTTTTAGACCTGGACCAATAGCGAGAGAAAGGGGGTGACTTTCTGGCCAATGGGAGTTTAGGACGTATGTTCAGAGGTTATAAATTACAAGGTGACAGGCGGTCAACTCCTCCACTTATTGGCTGCCGCGGTGTGCGACACGATCGAAGTGTGGACCCTCTGAAAGCTGTAACTAGACGGTAATAACGACCTTTAAAACACATTTAACGCCTTATTTTAGTTTATACGTGACTCAAATGTAGGTTCGGTGCTGTATCGAGGGTTTTTATCGTGCACTGTGCAGTCCCGGCTGAATGCTGGAGGTCCGGTCCGCCATTCAGTCGGTGAGCTTCAAGTCACGAATCATGTTCTCGTGTTTTCGACAAAGCTAGCGGTTATTGAGCGCTGAGACGGTCGGGGTGGATGTGGTGTCACCCTCTAACCGGGTCACCCGCACCAACACTCGCTCTGGTTTCCTCACACACCGACACCAAGATGTCTGACGGACGGGGCCTACACGTCTCACCGCGGTCCGCTGCCGGGTTGTCGCCGCGTCCGCGGCTGGGAGCGTCCTCCAACCCCCCGGACGTGTCCGACAGGACGGGGGGTCGGGTCTACCGTGGAGTTCACGGTGATTCGCTGGCCGGGCTCCGCGTGTCTCCCAGCTGCTCGTTGTTGACCTTCACGTCTGCAGGCTGGTTAGCATGCTAGCTTAGCTTCGAGTCCCGCCTGAGGACGGTCAAGCGGAGCCGGGTCACTGACACCGCCGTGCAGGGCTCCTCGCTGCTCATTCTGCTTTAAATGCAGATTTGTGTTTTTAAATGGGATCTTGAGCTGACGTCTGACTGCGTGCGGCGCTTTGACCGAACCCCCCGGTGACTAACCTGCTAATCTGGTCGTGTTAAGCTGGTCATGTTCTCAGACCCAACAGAGACGAGTATAGCACGCGCGGTTTACCGTCAAGTGACGTTTACCTGTTGGCTGTCACTGCTCTCCTCATGGTTCTGATCCCAATCAGTTTCAATTCAGCGTCCTGGTGTAGAAAAAGCTCAAAAACTAGAAACATCTCCCCTTCTTTCTTGTGACATTCACTATTTTTTTTATTCATTTTCTGTTTAGTTCTTTAGCTGCTGTAATGAGAAATGGTCCAAACCCTGCAGGAGAAGCCTCTGATGACGTTTTCGATTCTCTGTGGTCCCATCATTCATTTTCTGCACTTTTGCTGTTCAAAGTTTTTGCAGTGCCAGATTGATCTTCTTCTGTTGTGGTTTTAGAACCAAACTTTAATGTCTGCAGCTGCACTTCTTCCATCAAACAGAAGCCAGTCTACCGGTCATCCTCGAGTAACACTAATCTTTCCCTGTTTCCAGGTACCAGCCATGTATGCCTGCTCCAAGTTTGTCACTTCCTCTGCTGTGGTAAGTTGTGTCTCGTTCTTTGGGGTGTTGGGGTCACCGTTGTCTCCACAGTTTGGGGTTTGAACGACTGACCTGATTCTTGGAGACAGGCAGGTCTAGCATACGTGTGTTCTGATGTTTTATTCACATCTGTCCTCCTTACAGCTGAGGAACGCTTTTCTGCTTATTTGTGGGTCATTTTATTGGTGGTTAGACTGAAGAAACACTGATCCATCAGATTTTTTTTTTTTTGGCTCAGACGCAGCTGAAGAAATACTAAAGCAAATGTTTGGTGAAAAAAGGCCCAATAAAGGAAGTTGTCAGTCTAAACTTTGACAGAGCGAATAGATCAAGTCTGTAAGCATTATTCAAACATCTAAAGCCACTCGGGGTCCAAACATTGGGCGACTGAGGATCTCATTTGTTGCAGATGTTTTGCCTGGCAGGACTCAGAAACACGGATCAGAAAAATGTGTAACCTCCTCATTTTCCTGTCATGTGTATTGATTATGTGTTTAAATCTGTGCAATTTGCAGGATTTGAGTGTGAAAGTCCAAATGAATTAGAACAGGGGTGGGCAATGGTTTTGACTCGTGGGCCACAAAAGGTTCTAAAATTTGGCATAAGGGCCGGACACGGAGCAGATGGAAGGAGAGATTGGGTAATCAACCTCATAAACTAAAAACATAATTTGGAATTTAGAGAAAAACATGCTTTAATTTGGATTCAAATTCACATATATTAATTTAAAAACAGAAAATTTGGGAGTTTTAATTTCTAAATTTTGATTTTTGTTCTCTTTTGTGTGATCCAATGGGAAAATGTGAACTCAAAGAAATGCTGCATTTATGAGGTGTAGGAATAATCCGAAAGATCACCATCTGACTCAGAAAGGAACACACACGAACGTCAGAGAAATACAGAAATACAATGAAAATAAAACAATAATTAGGATTTTTGATTCAATGGATTTTAATTTGGAGGGCCACATTAAGTAGCTTAAGGGGCCGCATGTGGCCCCCGGGCCGTAGTTTGCCCACCCCTGAATTAGAAGCAAATCCCAGTGAAAGTGAGATGCTCAGTGGTTCATCGAACTGTTAAGTGAAAGTCTTCTCTCAGATCTTTAATGTTCTTGTGTTTAAAACAGGAAGTTGCTGCATCTAAAGCAGGGGTTTCAAACTCAAGGGGCCAAAATCCAAAACACACCTTAGGTCTCATGACGAACAGGATTAACATTTATTGAACACTCTAAAACTACATTTTTAAAGCTTAAATTTGCCAAAACAACTAGCATTTAGCTGAAATATTAACTCCAAAATAGCCTAAAAAAGTCTTAGTTATCACCAAAACAGTCCAAAAAGCTGCAGAATGGCAATTTTTAAAACTAACTTTTTAACATTTTTTAATATTTTTAACATATTACTTGAATGAAGCCCGGGGAGGCAATTGATTTTTTTATAAATAAAATTGAACATAATTATGAATAATAAAAAGGCAGAAATATTCCAGAATAAATCAACTTAAACCTTAAATAATTTTCAATATTTTTCTCTCCATAAAACATATTTGGTCAAAATTATACAAGTTGGGAATAAATGCAAGACAACATCAGACCATTAATAACAATAAAATAAAATGATCTGGAGGGTCGGATAGAATCACCCTGAGGGCCGGATCCGGCCCCCGGGCCTTGACTTTGACATGTGATCTACAGTGTCTTTTCTTTGGTCTCCTCTGCAGCTGCGCGGGGGGTCCAGGGTGCTCGCCCGGCCAGTCTCTGTGTCCCTCTTCAACCGACCTGAAGCCACAGCGGAGCAGCAGGTGAGCTGCAGCACCTGAGCTGCTTAAGTCATGTTTTTGTGACTGCTGGCTGATTTGGACCTCTGCTTCCTTGTGCAGGCCCTGCTGCCGGTCAGCCGGTCTGCAGTCCTGACCCGCTCCATTCAGACCTCCGCGGTGACCCGGGACATTGACACCGCTGCCAAGTTCATTGGTGCTGGTGCTGCCACGGTGGGGGTCGCTGGTTCAGGAGCCGGAATTGGAACCGTGTTCGGCAGCCTCATCATCGGATATGCCAGGTAAAGGCTTCCTTCAACAACAGCTATGGAGGAAGGTGACCCATGGTTCTGCTGATTCTCTGACCACACTCCCTGAGGGGGGGCAGAGGGTCATCGTGGTCTGCTGTCACCAAACCATCACTTTTGGATTCCACAAACTTTTTTTTAATCTAACAATGGAGTTTCAGATGACAATTTTTGAAAACAAAAGAATAATTTCTATAAATTGTTTGAGGGAGTTTTCTTTACCAGGAGTTGGGACAAAGTTTGGTCTGAAATGTAAACCAAGATCAGAGTTTGTACTGAAGAAACATTCAAGGAGACCAAATGAGAGTCAGGACAAAAACCCCTCAAAGTAACTTGACCTGAGAATGGAGAGGGAGGAAAAGAACATGTCAAATAGAAGATTGAAAAATGTTGGGAGGAAACTGGAACGGAGGTCCAAAAAGGCAAAGACTCTAAAGTTCAGTTACTGAATCTGTGGAAACCTTTACTTTGAGGTTTGGATTTCAGTCGAAAGTGAAAGTTTTTATCTACAAAACGGGTCAAAGTCGAGGCCAAAAACTGACATTCTCTAAGCTTTTTGGACTGTTTTGCCATTTACTTAGATTTTTTAGGCTACTTTGGAGTTTAGCTAATATTTCAGCTAAATGCTAGCTGTTTTGGCTAACCTAAGTTTTTTTTTAAGCTAGCTATGAGCTTCAGAGTTTTCAACATTGTCTGTAAGTTACAGTTTTAAAGTGTTAAAAAAGTAGTTTTAGAGTGTTCACTAAATGTTTATCCTGTTGGGCCCGCGACATACAGTGAGTTCTGGATTTTGATTGAGTTTAACTCCCCTGATCTACAGGATCAAACTTTGAGAGAAAAGAGGTTCTCCAGCAGGTTTTGGGACCCGTTTGTGGAATCTTTCAGTCTTCCTCGTCTTTCTTCTGCTTCCTTTAGTGAACACCAAATTCAATAATCTCCCTCCATCTAACCTTCTCCTCTCCA
Source organism: Oryzias javanicus (assembly GCA_003999625.1). Classification (NCBI taxonomy): domain Eukaryota; kingdom Metazoa; phylum Chordata; class Actinopteri; order Beloniformes; family Adrianichthyidae; genus Oryzias; species Oryzias javanicus. The sequence continues at coordinate 1,659,544 of CM012444.1, forward strand.
CCTCTTTCTCTGGACTGTTGACCCTAATGACTTTGACTCCTCCCCCTTCTCCACCCCTGCTCCCTGTAACCTCACCGTTCTTCTGGATTTCCTCTCATTCACACCCAGAAGACCTTCATTCTTCTCCTTTCCAGATCAAACCTCCATCTCTCAATGTTCTTCCACCTCCTCCTTTCTCCATAATATTCACTCATTCACCTGCTGGTCCTCTTTCTTCACCGTGTGCTGAACCTCCTTGTTCGCTGTCTCTTGTGTTCCACTTTTTCCCCTCAACTCACTCTGAACTTCTGTTAGTCTTCATCTGGAAGAACTTCCTGACCGATCTCTCAAAGTCTGTCATCTCCCCCTAAAACTCACACAGCACTTCTCTTTTTTCATCGTCCATCACTTGATCCTCTGTTCTTATCCTCTTCATCCTCCTCACCCCAACAATCCATGACTGTTTATCTCCATGCTCAAACCATGACAGTCGCTGATCTAGTTCAGATTTCAATGTCTTTTGTTCTCCTCCCTCATTTGAATGCCCCCTGCCCTTGCTCCTCTCTTTCCTGGAAAAAGAACATTTTAACAAACTCTCTTTCAGCCTTGCTCTCTCAAACACAGAAGCTCTATCTTTCCATCAAGTGGACCAGCTCTCCAGTCTCTCAATCAAAGTTTCTACATTAAGTCTTTCTCTCATTTCTCTCCTTTTCTCTTTCCTTTCTCCAATTTGCGCTTTGTAAATCAATACCAACATTCACTATTTTTCATAATGCCTTTGCATTATTGTGCTGATGGGGGCAAGACAGGAATCAAACCTGCAATCTTCTGATCAGGAGTCACCCGCCCTACCGCTGCTCCACAGCCTCTTTGGATGTTAGCTTTCATTATTTTCTGCTCTGAGAAACCAATGGATTGAATGGATTGATCACAGCAACGTCAAGAAACATCAAAGAGTCTTTGGTGAACTGGAAGGAGAAAGAATCAGGATTTTGGAGGAAGTTCTGTCCATGAAGATCTGAGCTGACATCCGGATCAGAACCAGACGGATGGACATTACCCAGATTGATGGATGTTTTTATGAAGATTTATGCTAGAGAGACACAGAGCTATCATAATTAGACAGGAGGAATCATTAAAGCCACGCCCCCTCAGAAGATATTTTGGAAACAAAGGCTTCAGATCAACATGAAATATTACTTTTTTAGACATTGGATTTTGGTTAAAAACTTCATAATCCTAATGAAACACTACTTGGAACTTTTTTTTAAAGTAAAATATTTAGTTAAATGTCTATACTACTACGGTATTAAAATATAACTTTTCCTATTTTTACTTTTTATACCTATTGATTTATCTTGTTTCATGAGAGCGTGAGTCACTAAAGTGTAATTCCTCATCTGTGCTCTCACACTGATTCTGAACTCAGGTCGCAGCAGGTTTTAAGAGTGAAACCGTCCAGTGACCGTCTACATCTGTCTCTGAATGTGTTCTCTGCCTCCTGGTGTTGGGCAGGGACTGTTTAGTGAATCCTAACGACGGTGTCCCCTCTGTCTCCTGCAGGAACCCCTCCCTAAAGCAGCAGCTCTTCTCCTACGCCATCCTGGGCTTTGCTCTGTCTGAGGCTATGGGTCTCTTCTGTCTGATGGTGGCGTTCCTCATCCTGTTCGCCATGTAAACGCAGAGCCACACCTCCCCTTAACACGTTCCGGTCGGTGTCTCTCCCACTTTGTTCTGGAAAAAGGGTGGTGGTTCCAGAGCGGGAGGTCTGAGCGGAGCTTGACGGGCCATTCCAACCCACAGAAACACCAAAATCAAGGAGAAATTTTTCCATCAGATGAACAAACCTGCAATCCTACATTTTTATGTTCCCACGTTTTTGTTTTTCTCAACTTTACGTGAAACTCTCTTCATTTGAAGGCTGTCCTAAATAAAGAGTTGATAACTGAGAGTTCTGCTCTGATCTTTGTCCATCTTATCACATCAATTCATCAAACTCCAAGATTTGTTGATAAAACCAAAGGAAAATCAAAGTTCTTTGTCAAAAGTCAAAGGCTTAACACCAACCTGTCTGGTTCTGTCGGACTTCCTGCTGCTTACCTGGATCAGGTGTTTCCTGTTCTCAGTAATCACACTGCAGCAGGAGTGTTGAGCTTGGAGACGAAGAGTCCTCCAGCATCAGTTCAAGAATTGTCAATTGTCCCATCAGGTGAATGGGAACTAGAAAAGTTGCATTACCTGTGATGATGCTGGTGTGACTGCTTCTGGCTGAAAGTAGTCTCTGGATATGCTGAAGCTTTTTGCTGAAAATGGTGATCCAATTTAATTAAATTGTTGAAGGGATTTACTGAAAGTGCAAAAACTATTTGCTAAAAGACTGGAAACTCTTAAAAAGAACTACGAAAGAACGCTAAAGTTGAATTAAATTTGTAGTCAAATTGCTTAAAATTTTCTAATACATGCCAATTTTGCAAAAAAAAAAAAAAAATCTGTTGCTTAAATATGAGCTAAACTCAAAATAAGCCTCAAAAAACCTTATTAGATGCCAAATTAGCCAAAAAAAAAAAAAAAAGCTAGCTTGATTCTTAAATATTAGTTAAACTCTAAATAGGCTAAAATTCCTCAGTAAACTACATCAGTACAAACATTAGCCTGTTGCTAAAATAGAAGCTAATATCTAATATAGCTTTTAAAATTCCCAGTAGATCACAAATCAACAAAAAATTGTTAGCATGCTGCTAAAGCTTCAGGTAAACTCCTCCACCTTTTTTGAAAATTACAATAAAAAATGTAAATGTATTCCATGAATAAAGGTTTGTTTGCTAATCTACTTAAAATTTTGAAAGTTGAAGACGTTCTAATGTATTTCCTATGGGACATACTTTGCTCAATATTTCAAAAACTGTGAAGTTTATGAATACTAAAAATAGAAGAAGTGATGTCCTGAACGAGCTGAACGTTTAAAACACCAACATTAATGAAATCTCTGAAAGTTTGAGTTTTTCACATGAGTGTAAATGCTTACTAAACATTCACACTGATACATTTTTAGTCTGGAACCCTTTGGTGTTTTAACTTGACTCTTCATGCCGAGTGGCAAGCAGGAACCATTGGGACCAATCTAGTCTTTGGTATGACCCGTCTGGATTTGAACCACACACTGGTCACTAAACTGGTGGGGAATTTTTTTATTTAAACCTTTATTTATCCAGGCTTAACAGATTAAAGAACAGCATTCTTATTTTCAACTGTGGCCAAGCAAAAGGCAAGACCTTTTGAGAAATACCGGTTTAGACCGCTACTCTACATCACTAACTGTAAATGAGAACTGGACTGAGTGAGTGTGACGTCACTCACAGAAAACGACTTACTCCAGTTTCAATGAAATTTAGTCAATTCAGTTGACCTTTTTTTGCAGAACGGATGCTGCCATGTTGGAGCCATAGGTCATGAGTGAGCATTAGTGATTGGTCAGAGTTGGTTTGGGTTATTGTTTCTATGGTAACCACTCTCACCACACCCATACCACTGAAAGCAGACTACACAAAAGCTGGCAAAGTTTCAAACATTGGATCAGAAGCCCCTTACTTTCACTAAGGCATCTAAATGGTCAGTTTATAATTTAAATTAAATAAAAATAAAAAAGAGGATTATCTAGAAAGTCTTAAGAGCGTGAGTGTTTATTCTGACCAATAGAATGACTAATTTTTTATTCATTGTTTAGAAGTCTATGGGATTTTTGGCTTCTTGGAGCCAGCATGCACTTCCTGTTTGGAACACGAGGGAGAGGAGTCACTGAGTCCAGTTCTCATGTACAGTCAATGATCCACATGCAAATGCCCGTATGCTTAAAAAAGTTGAGAAATTTGTGAATCTTTTGCCACATTTAGCTCAAAGTTTAGATCTATGATTCTAAATAAAAGAAACTTTTACTCAATGAAACAAAAAAAAGTTTATCAGACCAGTTGTCATGATACTGCAGCCATGTAGGATCATTTCTTTACATGATAATTCTTCCTCCAAAGAGACGCTGGAGGTGGGTAAAGTGTCTCTGTTGCTGTATCTGCTTAGCTGCCACATCGTGAATACAAGCACAGCTTTTAGGCAGGCATTAGCTTCCGTCGGTTTATTTTTAAATTTTGGTTCATGGCTGCAGTCCAATTTGAAACCCTGAAAAATTCAGAGCGTAAACAAACTGTGGACTGTTTAGGCCAGAAGTCTGCAACCTGTGGCTCTTCTATCTCTTCATGGTGCTCTCTGACTGAAGAAAAATAAGAAAGTAATGATTACTTAATCAGCATTTATTTAATTTAGATTAGTTAAATTTATGAATTGATGCCTGAGGTCCACATAGATGATAAACTGTGTAGGTTTTTACATCTCTGTTGACCTGAAGACGTCTTGTTTGTTCAACTCTACCTCCAGAATGAACAGATTTGATATGAAAAGCAAAACTTTGCCAAAAGTTTGATCTTTTACGAGTTAAAAGCACAAATTAAAAATAATAAAAATCTATATTTTGGGAGATGCTTTTTATATTTTTGTTTTTGTTCATACCAAAAAATAGACATAATTGATATTTATTATTAAAATAGAAAGATGTGCTCTGGTCATATAGACAGTGCATGTTCATGTCAGTGGCTCTGGCCCCTAAACATCAAAAGGGTTTTGTTTTTCATCTATTTGTAGAATGATCCATGTACAGATTATGAAATGTCAAAATCTGATTTGTTTCCTTTTCCAAATAACTTACAGACTTTTGGGATAAAATGACTGCTGGAACGACCAGATTGGAGCCAGAATTTTGGAAATGTTTCACCCCATGTCCATGGATATGTCAGTTTAGGTTCACACTTCCACCTCAGACTCTGATTATTTCACATGTCAGTCCCCATTTAAACGCCTCCATGTTTTAGCAAAAACAACACTGAAAAATACTAATCTTTAAGGAGATAGTTGATCCCCTTTTATTGGTTTAAACATATAAGGCTCTTTTGCCTTTGGTTTTTAAAAATATTTCTTACTTTTTAGTAGTCATAATTAATTTGCCTTTAAGCAAGAAAACAGGATTTAGTCAATTTAGAATTTCTCTAAACAGGCTGAACAGTTTTAGCAGTTAAACATCACCCTGTGGTTTTCCCAATAATGTTACGCTTTGTTTGACCTTTTCTTTTAATTTAGTAAAAAGTGATCTATATGAATATACAAAAGTTATACTTAGCTGTACTAAAAGTGAGGCAGTATAATCAAAGTTTTCTTTTTTAGTATATATTGTAAACCTAAATGTTCCAATGTCATCTAAAGAAGTATTCAGTTAGTGTACTTCTTAAGTGGCATGTACATGGTCTGTGGTAGACTTAGTATCCCGATACTTATATTCAAGTATACTTAATAAATGAAATTTCAAGAATATTACTTTTTGCTACAGGAGAATGTGTATGGAAAACTGCTGAGGACAAAGAGGAGAAAAAGAGCAAAAAATGGGATGACTTAATTAACATTTATTTAATTTGGATTAGTTCAATTTATAAGTTAATAACTGGGGTGCACATAGACGATAAACTATGACGGTTTTTACATTCCTATTGACTTGAAGATGTCGTTTTTGATCAATGCTTCCCCCAGAATGCAAACATTTTTGATCCTTTAAGAGTTAAACGCACATATTATCTTATGCTGTACAACATTGGTTATTAGCTGCACTGAGACGATCCTGTTTGGCACACAGCTTCTTTTATTTAGAAAATAATTTGTTTCACCTTCTGTCAACTGTAAAAAAAAAAAAAAATACTAATAATCATATTTTCATATCCTTTTTTACTTTTTCTTTTGTTCGTACCAAAAAATCGACATAATTCATAATTTTTCAAGGCACAATTCATATTGATTGTTAAAAAAAGAAGGTCATCAACACAAATCCAAATTTCTTAAAGGATAGAGTAAGACTATGCGGCTCCTTCTAGGTTTTGATCAATAGAAAATGGGCCCAAATTGTTCTTTTACTGTTAAAGGTTGCAGACCCCTGCTCCTATAATAATACTATCGGCAGGTGTTTTTGTTGTTACATCTGGTATTTAAATTAATGTTTTATATACATTAATTTATTACTGTTCTTGAACATTAAAAGCCATTTTCTGATTAGTAATTTCCTTCTTATTTCCATAAAAACATTAATTTTAATCACCGGAAGTGTGTGTGAAAAAGCAGGATACCAGAAGGTTTATTTTGAAAATCTGACCGGAAGTCGACAGGTGAGGCCATGACTTGACAAGACAGAAAACCCCGAAGTTGCGGTCTGTTCCTGGAGTTGAGTCGCTGAAAACGCCGTCAAGTCGCCCGTTTGCTTTTGCTGTTTTCTAAACGCGACAACGAGCGGAGGTTTGACGGATTCGGTGGCCGAGAGGAGGGGGTCGGTGAAGCCTTTTTGAAGTCTAAATAGCCCAAGGAGGCCCGGGAAATGTTGGGTGAAGCTAACGCTGAATAGCCATCATGTCGTGGGAAGAAGCGTCTCGTTCTCCGGCCTCGCCTGCGCTGCGTTCGCCCGCTCTCTGATCCCGCCCGGAAGCGCTGGACTGACTTCGGGCTCGGCTGTCAATGACGGAGAAGAGCGGCTCTATAAATTAGTCGACGGTGACAGATTGACGGAAGCTTGCTAGCCATGGCGGACAGCGTCGGGGAAGAGTCCAGCGTCGGTTCGCTCGGCTTAGGCGTTACCGGACAGGGCGGCGGAGCCTCGCCGCTGCCGACTTTGGCCACCTCGCTGCCGGGGGGACTTCTCGCGGCGAGCGTGGGTCACCCCAGCACCTCCTCGGCCTCCTTCCCCCCCGCCGCGGTCGCGCAGAGTGGCCTAACGGCTGTGGTGGCCCCCATGTCCGCGGTGGCTCCCACCGCCGCCAATTTCGGGGACACCTTCACCCCCGGCTCCTCGCCACCTGTCGTGGCCGTGTCTCCCATCGCGCACGCATCCTCCCCCGTGCCGGGTGTGGGGCTGGGGGTGGCGGGAAGGGGCCTCCTGTCCCAGATCCACGCACTTCCTGGGACCCGACTCTGAGCACAGACTGGGACAACGAGAAGGCTTCGCAGCAGTGCATCCTGAGGATAAAGAGGTAACCGAGGCGGGTTAAAGGTCACCCACACACCTGCAGTAACGAGAGGGAAACCCCCCCAATCCTCTGACACCAGGGGCCACCATGACCCTGGATCAGGTCTAAAGTCCACTCTGATCTCACCTGTTGTGTGTTTCTGAAGTGCTGGATAGATTTGGCAAAGGTCAAATGGTTATGCCCCTCCCTCCCCCCCAGGTACTGAGAAAGTGAAAGTAAAAGGTTCTAACTTGAAGAGTCTTACAGGAAGTTTGTCTCCGCTCTAGTTGAGTTTTGTTTCCAGACACACAGACAACCTTTGTTTACTCACTTTCCTAAGGAGGGGGTTGGGAGGTGAATAAACGAAGCTAATCTGATTCACAACAGAGCTCCAAATTCAGTAATATATATATAATCTTTTCCCAAACAAGTGATCATAAATCAAGTTCAGCCTTAAAGCAGGGGTGTCAAGCTCAATCACACAATAAAAATCAAAAACACTCTTTAGATCGTGGGCCAAACAGGAGAAAGATTTATTGAAATCTCTAAACTAAATTTGCAAAACTTAAAAACCGTAATCTTAACATAATTATGAACTAAATGTATAGCATTACCTGTGATGATGCTAGTGTAAATGCTGTAAGCTGAATTTGGCCGCTGATACATGGAGATGCTGAAATTTATTGCTGAAAACGCTAAAGCTGATAGCTGAAAAACATGGAAGTTGATGGCTTAATAAAAAAAAAACAAAACTAAAGTTGATGGCTGGAAAAACTGAAGCTGATAGCTTGCTAAAATATTAGCTGCCAAAAAACAAACAAAAAAACTAAGATTAGCCAAAACAGCAAGGATGCAACTGAAATATTAGCTAAACTTCAAAACAGCCTAAAAAAAACTAACAAAAAAGCCAAAAGTAGCCAAAACGGCTAGCATGTAGCTGAAATAATAGCTAAACTCGATTATAGTCTAAAAAACCAAAAAGCCGACATGAGCCAGAACAACTAGAGTAGCTGAAATATTAGCTAAACTCCAAAACAGCCTAAGAAAAAACCTAAATTAGCCAAAGAAGCTATCATTTAGCTGAAATGTTAGCTTAACAACAAAGTAGCCTAAAAAACATAAAAAGAAATGCCTAAACTAAACTACCCTAAACACTTAGTATGTTGCTGGAATATTAGCTTAACTCCAAAACAGCCTAAACATGTAAAAACAAAAGCATGAACAGAACAAAATACCACTTTGAGGTTCTGTATAGTGAGGATTGAACAGAATAATACACTTAAAAACTTCAAAAAGTACAATTTTCATGATAAAGCCCCACTGGGAACAATTTTACAGTAGATCAAAAGAAACTTAAAAACTAATGTTGTTATTACACTTGTAAAAGTGAATCTTCTTTGAGTTACATGTCAGTGATTCACATTAAATATCTCATTAAATTAAACATCTGTCCCACAGTAGAAGAAGTTTAAACAACAAAGTTCTGATCTCAGATCAGTTGCTTTTCTCGTCCATATTTATGTATGTGAAAAATCTGTAAAGTAAATGCTAACGCATGTTAGCTCAGCAGCTAACATTGCTGCACTCTTGTGAATTGATCTTCTGATTCCAAATCTCCTGTTTTTCTGTAAAAAAAAAAAATAGAAGTTTAAACTTTGAAATGATAAAAGTTCATAAAAATGATCTTTTAGGTAGTTTTTTTAAGACAGTAACTTTTGTAAAACTTAAAACATAAAGAAAAGTTTATATGTGAATAGTCATTGACCTTGATTTGACTGGCAGATGTTGTGATACAAGTTATTCAGCCGTTTGTCATCGTTCTGCATCTCCAGCCTGGTCCTGACATGCTTTGATTTGCAGAAATTCATAAATATTGAAAATGTGGTGAAGGAAACATTTTTAATGCAGTTTCTGGAACAGACACATTTCATTGGTGGTTCTGGTTTATGTGAATGTCCAATCAGCCCGAATGTTTACCCCGTCTGGATTTTTGGATCTGTGAAGAACTGAACTCCTCATGCAGATCATGTGCAGACACGTCCCGCAGTGTCTACCCGTGTCGTACCTCTTTGCTTCGGGCCTGCTTCTCATTGTTCTCTCGATCTGTCTGCAGGGATATCATGTCCATTTACAAGGAACCTCCTCCCGGCATGTTTGTGGTTCCTGATCCTCAAGACATGACCAAGGTAAAGAGCAGAGCCAGCCAGTCAAGCTGGAGGTTAAACTCTTCTTCTCTGGTGGATTTCCACATTTTAAACTTTATAAAGTCAGTCTGCAGCTTTGTTTGAAAATACAAGTGTTTTTCTGAGGCTGAAAACAAAATTAGAACAATGCAGGATCCAACTGAAGAAAAAGATGTTTGCAGTGGGGGGTCCCAGATGTATTGAAGGGTGGGGCACTGCACTGACCCCCAACAATAGTTCCTCATAAGTCCCTGTTGAAACATGATCCCAGCTTTTGTTTATCTGTTGTTTCACACGTTGTTTGACGTTATCCTACATAAACATTTGAAGCCGGAACAGATTTGAGTCAGTTTACTGTTTCATAGGATATTTTCATCATGAAATTGGGGTCTTCTTTCTTAGTTTCATTTATTTTCAACTTCTTAGACATTAAAAAAGAAGGCTAACAGGAAGAGTTCAGTCGTATTTGATTTGATTTATTGACACACATGAAAACCACAGAAGAATACAAGCAGAAGATGCTCTGAAAATCAAACTGGCAAACAGATCTTTTTTTTTTCTTAACAAACTCAAACCCCATTTCTATTCCTTGAGTTTAAAATATTTTTAGGTCATTTTTATGAAATCTTACTTTCAAGAACTTGCACTCATTTAACAATTTGTTGGCACGGTAACGGAAATAAAACTTTACGTGTGACTTATGGATAAGAGGATGTTGTTTCTCTTCATTGACTCCATGGATGTCATGACCTGTCATGACCTGACATGACCTCAATGCTGCCATGAGAGGGTCATGTTGTAACCGTCAGATCTCTAGCTGCAGCAGGACGTTGCTCAGTAAGGATTTGGAATGATGTCTCCTCAGATCCACGCACTGATCACAGGACCGTTCGATACGCCTTACGAGGGCGGCTTCTTCCTTTTCCTGTTCCGCTGCCCCCCGGACTACCCCATCCACCCTCCGCGGGTGAAGCTCATCACCACTGGGCACAACACTGTTCGCTTTAACCCCAACTTCTACCGCAACGGGAAGGTGTGCCTCAGCATCCTGGGGTAAGTCCACTTTCTGCTAATGAACCCTCTGGAACCTGCAGCCTAAAACTTCCTTCTTGTCTGATTTACCTCTGTATTTTCAATTTGAAAGACTACATGTTTGCTTATTTAGTATCATTTTATTCAGCATAATTTCACATATGTGACACTAACTTCATTTTTAAAAATTTTCCATTTTTTATTCACAGACTAGACATACAAGTATTTAAAAAAAATGTGATTAATTTTGCTGTGGAGACCCCAAAAACGTTTAACAAACTGTTTTACAACAAAGAACACACAAGTCTTTGCTTTTGCTAATAAATGTGTCTAATATGCAGAAAAATAAAGGTAAAAAAGGATCAAATGAATTGAAAAATGTTACCAAAAATCTGAAAGTGACTATTTCCATGTAAATTTATAAAATACGTTCCCCCAGAGATACATTTTTTTGGGTTGCACAATAATATCTGTTACTGATATTTATTGACCGATAATGAACGTGATGATGTCATAATTCAGTCAAGAGAAAAATTTAAAGTAAAAAAAAGTTAAAGTCTTTACATTTATTCTGACCATTGAAATGCACTTATATTTACAGATATATAGCAGACTGGAAAAGCTAATAGTGTTTGTAGTCCCTGTTGTTCAGTTTATCTCCAGGTGAAACTAGTTCTGTAAATTTGTTGGAATATTCAGAAGTTCTTTTTCAAGCCGCTGACGCGTCAGTTTTGAGGAAAAAAGTCGCAGAACCGGGAAACGGGTCTGGGTTTCACAATAAAGACTCAAAGTGAAAACTTCCATTTATATTAAGTTTATATTAAAGGTCACATGGCCATGCAATTACGGTCATTAACACAATGGAAAACACGTGTGGCGGGACAAACCACTCCTCCTGTAGCCAGGGGGGGGACTGAGCGGAGACGTAACGGAGAATAAGATCTTTCTACATTTGAGAAAAGTCTTTATCAGGCACGTGCAGAGGGGGGGGCGCTGGGTGCTCGGGCACCTGCCCCTTTTCCCCTTGATGCCCAAAGTGCCCTTTTGTCAACGTGCCTTTTTTTTTTTTTTTTCTATACGTCTGGCACGAGTCCTATTTTGTCGAAATATATTGAATTAATGTAACATCAACAGCAGTACTGCTGCGATGACGCGAACCGAGATAAATCCGCCTCCGCGAAATACATGTTTTACTTTTCACAGCGTCATGGTGACCAGAAGAAGTGGGGTAGTGATCAGTCTCTCCCTCATTCTCACTCAGGGTGCATGGAGAAGTGAAACACATCAGGCCAAAAATAACAAATGGAAACAGTGTTAAACGGTCAGACAACAAAACACATAAATGAAAACTCAAACTTAAACCCAATTCTAACCAGACAGGCAAAAGAAATGGTTACCCACAATTCCTTGCGCTGGCAGATCTGACAGCAAGCCTGCAACCATCACTATACACGGTTTCTAGGTTTCGTTTTGATCACGTGGTCAGACAACCTCTGGCGCATTTAAAAATGCTGGTCAAGGTTAGGATTACGTCCACCAGGGGATGTTTTAAATGTGGAAAAGACATTTAAACACATTCAGGACCGTGCAGGATCGTACATATTATATGCACGCAAAAACAGTGTTTCTCGTAAATTATGCACGGTATCCAAAGTCCTGGAATATGTACGCATTTCACTGAGATTGTGCTGGGGGGTCTCTACCAAATTAAATGGACGTACGGGGGACAAAAGCGGGGGGTGTCTACATTATGAAACTTTAAAAAAATCAGTTGTTCAAAAAAAAATTTTTTTTTTAAATGAGAGAAAAATATGATAAATATATAAGCCTATTAATTAGTGCCAAATTTTCCTGTTAACCTGAAGCTCCCTCTGCCTGAGGGCACTTGTCATGGATGACGTGGATACTGAGATCAGGTTTATTTATTTTAAAGATCTGAATAAAAACATCCGTGCACATCTCAGTTTCTGGGTTTACATCTCCCAGACAGTGAGGTACAGCAGATGATATTAAAAAAAAAGTCAAAGGAACAGCGGGCACAGCAGTGCGTCACTTGTACATGTACTACAGATAATAACAATTATTTGAAATATTTAAATGTTCCTATAGTTTCAATACTACAATTGATACCAAAAATAATGAAAATTAAATTTATTTTATTTGAGATTAATTACTTCAAAAATCGCCAAAAGTCCAGCTACAAAAGAAAGAAAAAAAAGGTCAAAATAAAAACGTAGTTTTAAGTTTTATTTTCTTGTCTTTCCTGTTTTTTTCTGGTTAGTCATGACTTTAACCATAACATTTTCAATTTTTGTAACCAGTTAACTGGAGATTTTAACTGTTAAAGTGGATTAGTTATGAGCCTGTGTGCATTAAGTTTATTATTTTGTTTCATCATGTTTGGTTCTATATTTAGGCAATAGTATATTCATAAATCTGTTGGTAGTTTTTAAGATTAATATTAACTATAAACAACTACTCGAGGGTGACAAAACATAATGTAACCAGTCTAAAAATGTGCCAATCATAGGATTGAAGACAGCAACCATTAGCTAATTTTTTCTTTTTTTCTTTTTTTTTTGGGGTGGGGGGGGTGGGGGGGGCGTCTGGGGAGGCTCTCGCCCGGGGAGTCATTCAGTGTAGAACCGCCCCTGTTGACTATACATTGTATTTGTTAATACAACTACCTGCAACAAGCAATATTCTCTAGCCTTCACTTCAAAATGTCCATAGGTTTTTTCTTGTAGCCTACTTAATGCACATGGACTAAAGCCGATAGTTGTTTTTTTTTCCCCCATGGGTACCTTTATTAATCCTTGCTTGTCTTGTGTTGTCTAATTGTACTGTCTGTCTTAACTGTTTTTGCTGCTGTAATGAGTGAATTTTGTTAATGTGGGATAAAGTTTATATTATATTGTCTTGATGTATGATAGTATGTCGTGATTCCGTGTTGCATTCTTCATGAATATGGGTTACGACAGTTCAGTTATATTGTAAGGTATGTTGTACGGTGCTTCAAATTTTTGTTCCATGTGCCCTTTTTTTAATTTTGAGCACCTGCCCCTCCAAATGTCTCTGCACGGCCCTGGTCTTTATCATACTCAAACTCTACATCACATTTCAAAAACTGTTTTTTTTTGCTTGAAAAAAAAAATCTATGAAAGTTTTTCTGTCTAGTTTTCTTAAGTTTAGCTGCTGTCAAGGTTTCTAAAATGTGGTTGAAGCCGTGCTTTAGAGACGCTTTCAGCAGAGATGCAGATGACGAGATCGACCCGGCTCGTATCACATCTGCTCGCTCAGTCGCAGTGAGGGAAAACTTCAAACCTTTTGTAAACTGTGTGTGTTTAGGACTTGGACCGGTCCAGCTTGGAGTCCGGCTCAGAGCATCTCATCCGTCCTCATATCCATTCAGTCTCTGATGACGGAGAACCCCTACCACAATGAACCAGGATTTGAGCAGGTAACGTTCCCCGCGGCTCAGCCGGCCAACGAAACGAAATGAGGACTGTTGGTGTTTAAAATGAAGAGAAAAATAAACTCTTAGATAAATATAAGTGGGAGGAATGCCACAAACAGCCAGTAGGGGGCATGGTTGAATTGGTTTTCCCATGAGGTTCAAATTGGAGAATGCACAGGTCAGTGATCCTGTGTGGAGTCATTGTAAAAACAGTTTCTGTTCTGTCTGTCATTAACTTCTGTTTTAACTCTAACTGAACCTGTGAAAGGTCATTGATCAACTCAAATGATCAAATGAAGCCTCAGAGTTGTCTCCACGTTTTTTTCAACATTTGATTTGTTTCTATATTCAGAAGAGCGTTTCAGACATTTACAGACATGAATGTTAGCAATCATCTGTCAAGCACTCATTCTAATAGATCAGGAGTGTCAAACTCAAGGGGCCAAGATCCAGAACACACCTCAGGTCCCGGGCCGAACAGGATAAACATTTATTAAACACTCTAAAACCACATTTATAAAACTGTTAAACCTTAACTTTTCAACATTAACTTTTTGATATATAGCATCACCTGCGATAATGCTAGTGTGAATGCTGAAGCTGAAGCTGCTGAAATTGATAGTGGAAATCGCTGAAGCTGAAAGCTAAAAATGTTGAAGCTGATATCTCACTGAAATATGAGCTAAATGCCAAATTGGCTTAAAAAAATTGTGTTAGCCAAAACATCTAGCATGAAGCTGAAAAAATAGGTAAACTCTAAAAATAGCCTAAAAAAATCTTAGCAAACTCCAATATAGTCCAAAAAACAAGCAGAATGACCATTTTTAAAACTTTAAACCATAACTTTCTAACATAGTTATGAATAATAAAAGTGCAGAAACATTATTCTAGAAGAATTTAAGCCTTAAATAATTTAATATTTTACTCTCCATAAAAATATATTTAGTCAAAATGATACAAGTTACAAATAAATGGGAGATAACATCATAATAACAATATAATAAAATAATCTTCAGGGCCAGAAAGAATCCACCGGAGGGCCGGATCCGGCCCCCGGGCCTCGACTTTGACACGTGTCACAGACTCATTCCGTCTGACTCTCTCATCATGTCATGTTTGATGTGATGCGTGTTGTGTTGATGTTCTCGGCCTCCGTGAAGGAGCCAGACTGGAGGTGTGAGGCAGCAGCAGAGCCCGCCTGCTTCATTCTTGCTGTGCTGTGTTCAGGAGCGACACCCCGGCGACAGTAAGAACTACAACGAGTGCATCCGACATGAAACCATGAGGGTGGCCGTGTGCGACATGCTGGAGGGCAAGGTTCCCTGTCCTGACGCTCTGTGGTGAGAGCAGACCTTCATCCTCCCTCCGTCACGGCAGCGTCTTCCTCTGACCTTTGACCCCCGTGTGTTTCAGGAGCGTGATGGAGAAATCCTTCCTGGAGTATTACGACTTCTACGAGGGCGTCTGCAAAGACAGGCTGCACCTGCAGGGCCAGAACATGCAGGTGAGCATTCTGACAGACTCCTCCTTTTTTTGGGAAATCAAGTTTAGCCCCGCCTTTGATCTGAATGTTGGATGTTTTTACATGAGCTGCAGAGATGAGGCCACATTTTCAGCGTTCTCATGCTTTTACGACAACTTTCTACACCAGATCTGACTGAGCTGATGGAAACGCCAGAGCTGCTCTGAATTCCTACACTACTCCATAACCCAGCGGTGTCAGACTCAATCACACAAGGGGCCACAATCCAAAACACACCTTAGGTCCTGGGACAAACAGGATAAACATTTATTCAACACTCTAGAACTACATTTTTAAAACTTTAAAAATGTACATTTTTAAAATAACTATGAACTAGATATATAGTATTACCTGCAGTAATACTAGTGTGGATGCTTTAAGCTGAATGTGGCTGCTGAAGATGCTGAAATTGATAGCTTATAGCTGAAAACACTAAAGCTGATAGCCAGCTAAAATATTAGCCAAATGCTAAGTTAGCCTAAAAAACCAAAAAAATAAAAACTATCTGGATGGATCTAGAAAACAGCAAAACTTAAAAAATGTGAAACTTAAAAAAAAAGCCTTAAAACTGAAAAAAAGCCTAAATTAGCCAAAACAGCTAGCATATAGCTCTGATATTAGCTTAACTCCAAAGTAGCCTAAAAAATCTCTAGCTTCTTTTTAAAACTTTAAAACTGACTTTTTAACACAATTATGAATCATAAAAAGTCAGAAATATTATTCACTCTCGACGGCGTTCGCACACTCAGCCGCATTTATGCACTCGCCCGTGTTCTCGTGCACTTGCGTGCGTTTGTGCACTCGCCCGTGTTCTCGTGCACTTGCGTGCGTTTGTGCACTCGCCCGTGTTCTCGTGCACTTGCGTGCGTTTGTGCACTCGCCCCCACTCGCACTCAGCGCAAATGACTGTAGAAAGAAATAAAGAGACAAAGAGGGTTGATAAAAAGGAGCACGGCTCCAGGGAGGAGTCGGGAGGGAAACAGTCGTGAAATCCTGGAGGGAGGGACTTATGTGAAACTTTTAAATCTGAAGAACAACACGCAGCCAGTCCGGTACACACACACACACACACAGGTGCACCTGCAAACTCACAGGTGCGCGCTCACTCACAGCAAGAAGAAGTTTCAGCTGCTCTGCATCTATGTTTAGGCTCAGGCTGAGACAAACCAGAGTTTGTTTTTCTCCGATGAACATGTTGATGAGTTTGAAGGTTTTTTTTTTTTTTTTTTAGCAGATTCTCAAAGAAGGGTTACATCCTTGGTTAGAAACGGTGAGAGGGAGGGGCTTCTGAAGTGCTGCTCCCCCCTCCTGTTAGTGTTGCTGCAGACATTATGGATGAGAATCTTAAAAAAACTCATGATTCAATTCGATTCGATCCCGTTCTTGGGGTGCCGATTTGATTCTGAATCAATTCTGGATTCAAAAATATAAAACACAAAGGAAATCTTTTGATAAAGAAAAGGCATTGATTTATGATCCTGTGCAAACTGATCTTACTCAGATCCTCCAGGGTTTCACTGCAGATTTTTATGATTGTTGCAGCCTGAAGTCCCTGATGTTGCTGCAGATTTTGTAAAAAGTTACAATGATTTTAAATATACAAGTTTTTTGAAAAGCGCCTAAAAAAATGTTAACTATGAAATAAACTTCACATTCTCATATTCCAACTCTGTTTATTGTGACACATGCAGAAAGTAAATCCTGCATCATCAGCATATATTAGTGTTGTAGAGCTGTCATTGAACTTGAATAGAACTGTCAAACACAGAATGAACTTTGGTCTTTCCTGCTCACAGTAACCCAGATATGTGTTGATTTCAACATATTTTAGAGTAAAATATGTTTCAGTAAAAATTTGTGAACTTAAAAACATGATAAACAGATGAATCCTCAGATGTTCTCAGAATCTTCCTCTTTATCTATTTCTAAAGCATCACTGCTGAGCTGCTGGTAGATGAAGACAAAGACTTTGAGGAGCTGATCTGGTTTAATGATCTGATCGGTTTTAAAGAAGCGTCTCTCAGGTGTTTGTAGGTTTGTTGTGGAGAAGGTTCTAGATGGAATTCTTTTCCTGCAGACTCTAAATTCTTCCTTTACATTACCAGTTAAAGTGAAATAGTTCCAGGTTTCCAGAGTCTCTCTGTCTTTCTCTTCATCCTCGGTTCCTGTCATGCAGCAGCTGTGTCCCGCGCAATATAACAGACTGATCTGTACCTGCGCCCCACCCCGCCGTGTGCGCGCCCGTGGACAGCGCACCTGTGCCCCGCCGCGTGTCCACCCACAGGGTGACCGTTCACGCACGTTTGGAACATAAAAGTCTGAGAGTTATAGAACGATAATAAGAGAGAGCACAGCTCCCGGGAAAGAGTCTGGAGGGAAACGGTCACGTGATCGTCCATGACTGTTGTCACGGAGATTCTCAAAGTTACAGTAAAGTTGAGATGAAAAGAAAAAGCTGCAAAACAAATCACAGGGTTTGATTGGATTTGCAGAAATAGTTGCAATCACAACATCAGGAAATCCTGGATGGACGAATGATTTCAACAGTAGAAGCAGAGAAAGACTTTTCAAACTTGAATCTTCGGTGATGGACGAGATATGAGCGAGTATTTGAAGTGTTCCTGAAATATTTGATTTAGCAGATTTTACACACTGCACATGTCATGTCAGGCTCCTTAATGCAGGATTTGTAGAACCTGAAGTGCGCCCAAACATTTGCCTTCATTGACGACGGGACAGGAGAAATCTCTCCCTCTTCTCTCATGTTGTAGCGGAGCCCGCTCAGTAAGCTCCGCCCACCTCCACAGAAAACAAACTACGGTAGCTGTTTCAGGACAAACATTATCAGAATCAGAATCAGAATCAGAATTAACTTTATTGCCAAGTACAATTGAACATATACCAGGAATTTGTCTTGGTGATGATGGTGCATTCAGGAATAAATAGAAACAGCAAAATATTAAGGAAGAACAGACAGAAGGGATATTACAAATATATAAATATATATATATATATAGACACACACACGCACATATATACCTATATATTTACATTATTATTATTGTTATGTAAAATACAATTAATATTATTAATGTCATTTAAATTCATATACATATACACAAATATATACAAATACACACACCAAATAATAAATAAATAAATAAAATACATAAAACAAAAATCTGTCCAATGTGACAGTCAGATGGGGGCAGGGAGAAGCGAGGAAGGCTCCGGGACTTTCAAGAATTAACAGCAGATGGGGAAAAAAAAAAAAAAAAAACTGTGCCTGCAGAAGGGCCACCTCGCTGCAGAGGGCGAGGCGGCTCAAAAAGTCCATGTCCAGGGTGGGAAGGGTCTGCCACGATCTTTCCTGCACGCCTCAGGGTCCCAGAGGAGCACAGGTCACGAAGCGTGGTCCGCTCCACACTTCCCATCCGGTCCGCGAGATGGCTTGCAAGTAAGCTAGAAGGTTTGAGCCATTAAATGAAATGTATAAATGCAGGAATATGGAAAAAACTGGACTCTTGGATATCTAGAATCAATTCTGAATCGATAAAAATGAGAATCGAGATTCGAATGTGAATCGATTTTTCCCGACACCCCCGGACACACAGATCTCACCTCTCATTTGTCCCTCCCCAGGACCCGTTTGGAGAGAAGCGTGGCCGTTTTGACTACCAGGGGCTGCAGGCTCGGCTCAGCGCCACCCGCAGGCGGATACGAGAGAAGAATTTGGCAGAAGATGAGCACAACGACGACGAGTCGGACTCGGACACCAGCTCGTCTGGGACAGACCCCGACAGTCAGGGCAGCTCCCAGCCCTGACCCGGAGGGGCCAGACCCAACCCAGCCGGAGCTTTTCTTCTTTTCTCTTTCTTTTGGGTCGTTTGGAGGAGGTTACCACGGCAACAGCTCTGAGTTCAGAGGATTGTTGTTTGGATATGCAGAGGTGGGGGCGGGGCCTCTGACAAATACATGTGTAGATATGCATCCTGATGAAAACGATGAGCAGACCTTTGAGGGGGAGGGATCGGCTGGGGGGGCGGGGCCCTCAGCCGCCTGAGGAACTTTATCCACTTTAACCCCGACGTGTTGGAGCAGCAGAGGAGGTTCGTCTGCGCCACGCGGGCTTTTGCGTCTGTCTCCACCTCTTTAAGCCCGGCTGCTTCAGAACCGGACCTGTGCAGCTCTGGACCCTGCTGGCAGTGACTCCTGCGTATGTTTCAGATGTAGTCGTGCTTAATGTTTGGATGCAGCAACAGAAGCTGCATCGTGACCTTCTGCCCTTTGATCAAACTGACCCGTGTTTGGTGCCGTAAATGTTCTTGTGAGGGATCCAGATAACAAGTGTGCAAACTAGAACTAACCCCTTCACTTCCAGTTTCATTGTTCCGTTTAGTTGAAGTTCTGCAATCCGAACTTCCCTAACACGCTTCACTCAGACTGTCGTAGCATCGAATGATGGGAAAAGGGGCAGGGCTTTCCTCAGACAGAAGCCTCCGTGCATGTCGCTAAAACATGAAACCCTGCAGAGCGTCAGACGTGCTGCTGTTGAGGAGGGAAGTGATGCAACCTCCACCAAACGGTGTCTCCATCCACGCCAGCTGAACCCACCAGCTCTGTGTTCAGTAGATGGAGGTGAAGGTGGAAGAACGCCAACATGTAAAGCTGACCTGATGGAACTTCCCTTTCTGAGCTTCTCAGTGCATTAGAATGATGCACGGAGCTTCCCCTTCATTTCCTTTATTTTCTTATAGAATCGATGTAAAAAAAAAATAAAGTGGGATTTCCAAAATGTTGATGCAACACTTCCTGACATGGAAGAAGTGTGAGACCTTCAACCTGAACACATAATGTAGAGAACTCAAAACAATAAAGAGTTGTTCAGTCCATCTGTGAGTGAGACTGTTCTGTGAAGATTCTGTTTAGGTCTGCGCTGACCGACACTTGGGTTTACAGTGAAACGTAGACGGAACCATTTGTAAATCTGACAAGTTGACATCAAGCCATGAATAACAATACTACAAAGTGATCTTGAGGGCCGGATCCGGCCCCTGGGCCTTGACTTTGACATATGTGGTTTAGAAACTTTATACTGCATAACAGGAACATCATCAGTGTGAATATAAAATGTTTTCTGTGAGTTTCCTGTTCCAGAGATGCTCTCGGCGCTCCGCCTGCAGCTGATTGTAGAGAACAAAAACAACATTCAGCTGTAATCTGTCTGTGCACGTTTCCATAAGCATTCATGCCCGTTTCTCATCACTTCAGAACTCCTGTTTGCTGCTTTGCAAACTAGGAAAACTTCAGACGACACGAGTGATGCTAAATCTCTTCCACTAGAGGGCGCCGTGATGGTCGGTTTGTAGAAAGAGACGACAGAACAAGAAAAAACCCCACTCATTTAATACTTTAAATATTTTTATTAAGTTCAGAATTTTCTCATTAAACTGAGTTTGTTTTTTTCCTTCAGTGTTATTTTTTTTAAAGATATTCATCTTTTTCTGATCTTATTGAAGGGGTAGTTGGTTGGGTAAATCAGCATTCACAGTCAAACTTTCAGATGCTCTTACAGCAGAACTTTTTTTTTCTTTTCACAAAAGCTGCAGAATTTATTTATTTCACCTTTTTTTTTTTTCCAAGTTTCAAAAATAGAAAAAGGTAAATAAGAGGCTAGACATTCCATAAAGTACATTTTACATGTTTTTATGTTGATCTTTTGTTTTCTCACTAAAGTTGTGACATTTTATTCAGATCCAGCATCTTTTAGCATAAGCCACATTCATTCATGGCAGGAGGCCTCTCAGCATGGTCTCTTTTTATTGATTTTTTTCTTCACGTTCAACCTCCTTATGCTCACCACCCACCCACCCAGTCCATGACCTGGACCCCACCATGAGACGGGAAGACGCAATGAAAAAAAGCAAACTGTGGATGGAAAATGTCATGAAATGGCGCTGAGATTATCCTTCCATCTACAGTTTTCGCAAGTGACCCCTGAGGACACGGAAATGTGAACAGAAGAAGGGGATGGAGAGACTTCCTGTAACCAAACAGCTCCTATGAACATGCAATGAAGAGCAAAACATTTATGAAATAAAAGTAAAAAAAAGAATGATGGAGTGCAGGGAGAGTGAGGCAGAGGAGGAATTCTTGGTTGCTAGAAACCGATTCTTGAGCTCCAAAGGTGAAGCTGACCAACCAGCATAAACCGCTTTGACCTGCTGGTCCTGAGGTTAATGGATGGATGGACGGATGGATGGATGGACGGATGGATGGATGGATGGATGGATGGATGGATGGACAGATGGACGGTCACATGGATGGGAACCCCTCCAGCCCTGCTAAGGACGGCTGCTTCCAGCAGACCATGAATGCTCACAGCTTGCATAGGCTCTCTTATGTTGACTGCATGCTTGTATACAAAAGCATTTTAAGTGCATTGTTATCATCTTCATGGTCAAAGTGATTGTAATTGCATGTGTTAAAATAGAAAACTCCTTGCAAGAATGCACAGCGACAGGAAAGGAAGACGAAGAGCTGCAGAAGCAACACAACGGACTCTGAGAAGCTGATGAAACCTGCTGCTGCTGCTGCAGGAAGACGGGTCTGACGCGTCCAGAACCACTTCAACACAACACAGATTGCTGGGGGGGGTCGCCTGCAGGTTTCAAGTAAGGAGGTTTGGATGTGGAGCTGTGGTGCGAAGCTGACCTGAAGGTTGTAGCAGCAGCTTCCTAACGTCTCTGCTGTTCCACACAGAATGTTCCTGAGATCGATCTGCATTTCTGCTTCTAGACTCCACCTGAACTGAAGCGCTGGAGGTAAAACAAAACGGCTCTGACCTGCAAACGCTGCTACACGTGGAGAAAATGCTACAGCTTCCTTTAACATAGTCTCACCTCAAAAAAAAAAAAAAAACTTTTGTTAATCATAAAGTGCTACAAATGCAAAGTGTCTTCTAAACAAAACTGTAAAGTGGGATGGTGAGGGCTCAGTGTTAAAAAAATATGTTTTTCTCCTAAAACTCAAATCATTCTGGATAGTTTTGCTGTACAAGCAATTCTTATTTACAGATTTAATTTCAAGTTTGTCCAAATTTGGGATTCATCTAATAATTTCATCTATTAGATCCTTCCAGGAAGCAGAACATCAGGAGATACCTGGTGGAGTTTATAATACTCACTAACTGCCGCCTTTGCTGGGTTCCTCCTACAGAGGAAACAGCAGCTTTGCTCTGGGAGACCGTCTGCCCCCCTGTGGCCAAGAAGAGTACTGCAGCTCAACTGCTGAGGAATCCTCTTCAGTTTGTCTGACACGTTCCAAACACTCAGTGGTGCAAAGATGCTCCTCATAAATAACAAAAGATGCCAATTTTTACCTCCAACATAATTCACTAAACAGATTCCTCCCACATTGATATGAGCATTCAAACCAGAAGAACGGTGGAAGGTCCGGTTCTGACGGCATCCCAAGTCTGACTGAACGTTTCACAACTGAAGCTCAGTCCTGTCATGGTTCAACAGTGGAAACTGTTCCTCTAACCGCTTCTTTTCTTATTTTAAACACTGATGAACTGGATTTTTTTCTTTCTTTAATCCTAATTGACCTTTACAGGCTGGAACCCGGGTCTCCTACTTCCATCTCCTGACTTTCATCTTTTCTGAGAGATGAGAAACCTGAAGGACATAATGCATGAATGCTGAAAAACTGAAACTTAAGAAGTAAAAAAAAAAAATCCATTTTCTGTCTCTCAACATCAGTAATCTCATCAAGACAGATGTGCTACAACAGAATAATCTTAGCTACAGAAGAGATTTCTTTTGCTCAGACAGAGTAAGAACTGCTAACAAGCTTCTGTTTGTAAACCACTAAAGGAAGAAAACATTATTCTCATTACAAAGCTCATACCTAACAACGGCATTTAGAAAAATAAAGGGGCTCTTAAAAATGTCATAAAGTTTGATCTTCTTTTCTGAACTTTTTTGACCCCAAAAAGTTCCTGCGCTGACACAATAGTGTCCTTGGAATAGGAAATATAGGGAAGATATGTTTTCTTTTTCTATTGGCAGATTTTTGGCTCAATTTAAATATATATATATATCTTTTAATATTTACTTGTTTTTCAAGGAGCTGCTCAAGTGTGATGAGTTAAAGGGCACATCCAAACCTTTCAGCTTCTCTCCTGTTCATTCTACACAAATTCTTGGGAATGGAAGAAAGGTTTGGTATGAAGCGTGCCTCAAGACACAACATCTGATCATCCAAGACTCTAAACAATCATAAAGAATTATTTTAAAAAGCTTGAAATGCCTCAAAAACTCTTGTCCTGTAGTATCTATTACTTCCAGCTGACACAGACAGGGTCCAATGGAGCCCCCCCTCCCGCCACCACCACACTAAGAACTCTGGATGTCCAGGAAAGTAAAGCTGAGTGACGGTTGTGAGGATGAGTCTCTAAAAGTTTTCCTCCTCGTTCACAGATCCGTCCATCCATGAAGGAGAGACCGGGCAGCAGATCAATGAGACGCAGCAAGCCTGGTCCGGATGGTGGCGCTGCACACACAAACACACTCAGCTGCCGTTCATGCAGGTCCAGGAAGGGCTCCGGGAAAGTCTGCGAGGAAGAGGAGGAGGAGGAGAAGCAGAGGAGCAGCCAGGAGCAAAGCAGCCACAGTTTGTGCCTCTGATGACGAATGTTCTCTAAAAACTCACAACAAAGGTTTCCTTTTTGACAAAACGTTGCTCGGCTGCATCTTTTTAAAGGTGAATTCGCTTGGTAGCCCTGTTTTCATGGGGAGATCCGAGTGGCTTGCAAAAGTCATGCAGTATAATCATGCTGGTAAACGACGCCTCCATGAGTCTGTTTGTCCCTAAAATATGGATGCAGAGACTTCTTCCTAAACCTTCGGAGTTCCTGCTTCTTTTTTGTTTTGTTTTTTTGATGGTTTTTTTAGAGTGTGTAGGGAAGAGTCCTCTCCCACCTCCCACAGCACGTCATGCTCGGAGGTAACCCTCGTTTTGGGAGGAGAAGCCCCTCCGTCTCCATCAGGCCTTCAGAGAGAGCAGGAAATGCTGTCATGTGTGTAATGGGGGTAAGTGAAAGTGCTGGAACACAAACCGTGGTCGTCCTCAGACCCTCTGGCTCCTATGAGGTGAATCCATCCTTTTTTTTAAGTTTTTCTTTTTTTTAAAGTTTGTTCATGCCATGCAAAGTGGCTGAAGACGGTCCAGTGGGGTGACGTACGTGGGGGGAGGAAGTGCAGGGACCAGAGAGTCACTCCCATCTATTTTTCTGTCTTTGGTTTGGTTCTATCCAGGATGGATTCAAGCAGCCCGGATCAGCTACGTTTGGAGGAGCGGACGGGTCTGTGTGTTCTGGTGGGAGGAGCAGAGATCCGTTCCGGAGCACAGATCCCGCTCGGCCACGAGCGTCGGATCCATGAAACATTCGACGGGAAAGGGGCTGTTGTCCCAGAGGCTCTGCTTCCTGAAGACCCTCTTCTGGATGAAGATGAAGTGGTTCTCCAAAGGCTTCAGATGGATGAAGATCAGACTGCATCCTGCTCTATGTCTCTCTTTTTTGAAAACATGGAGGTGTGTAGGGGGGCAGCGAGATTCCACTCCCCCTCTTCTTAATGTCAAAGTGGAGTTAGAAACTCAGCACTGTAGGAGAAACACACAGGAGAAGTCAGTGAGGGTTACAGCAACAGTCAGCAGATCTGCCAGAACTCTACCAGAAGCATCAGAAATCTCTGCTCACATGAGAAAACCTGTCTGGGTTTTTGGACGAAAAAGCCGCATGTCTTCTTTGTGGAGCTCTAAACTGTAAATTTTGATGGTTAAAACAGTTGAGAAACTTTAAGAGTCTTAAGCTTTAAAACGCCTGAGGAATTTGCTTATTTTTATCTCAGATCTCATTTTTTCTTTAAGAGCCTTTAAGCTCTGCAACCTCCCTACTCTAAATGTCAGTTTGAAAAACGTAACATGAACTGGATAACATAAAACAGAACTACATACCTGTCATAATGCAAGTGTGAATGCTGTAAACTGAAAATGGCTGATGCTGAAGTTGATAACTGAAAATGCTGAAAATATTAACTAATTGCCAAGTTAGAAAAAACCTGAAAAGTGTCTAAATTAGTAAAAACCAGCTAGCATAATGCTATAACATTTGCTGAAGTCCAAAAAAGCATTAAAAACTGCAAAATTGTAAAAATCAGTCAAAAACACTGGAAAAGCGTATAATTTTGTGAAACAGCTCACATAATGCTAAAATATTAGCTAAATTCAAAATTAGCCTAAAAACTTGAAAATTATCTAATTTTGTCAAAAACAGCTAGCATAATGCTTAAATATTAGATAAATTCCAAAGTAGCCTAAAAAACTGGAAAAAATGTCTAAATGTGCCAGAATAGCTGGCATAAAGCTAAAATATTAGCTAAAGTCTAAATTTGCCTAAAAACTGGAAAAATCGCTAGTTTGTGAAACAGCTAGCATAATGCTAACATATTAGCGAAAGTCCAAACTAGCCTAATACACTTTAAAAGTGTAAAATTTTGTCAAAAGCAGCTAGCATAAGGCTTAAATATTAGCTAAATTTCAAAATTAGCCTAATAAATGGAAAATTATCTAATTTGGTCAAAGACTGCTAGCATAATAATAAAATATTATCTTAAGTCTAAATTAGCCAAAAAACTGGAAAAGTCTCTAGTCTTGTCAAACAGCTAGCATAATGCTAAAATATTAGCTAAAGTCCAAACTAGCCTAATACAGAGGAAAAGTGTATAATTTTGTAGAAACAGCTAGCATAATGCTTAAATATTAGTTAAAGTCTAAATTAGCCTGAAAACTGGAAAACTCTCTAGTTTTGTCAAACAGTTAGCATAATGCTAAAATATTAGCTAAAGTCCAAACTAGCCTAATACAGTGGAAAAGTGTATAATTTTGTAAAAACAGCTAGCATAATGCTTAAATATTAGTTAAACTCCAAACTACCCTAAAAAACTGGAAAATTATCAAATTCTGTCAAAAACAGCTAGCATGGTGCAAAAACAAAAGCTAAATGCCAAATCACTCTACAAATCCCTGTAATTGCAGAACATTTTAAAGTTTGAAAGGTGTCTCTTGCCGAAAGTATACGGACATTTACAAGTTTCAAAGTGCATAAAGTTTGTAAATTTCACTTTTAGAAGTTCCTGAATCTTTCAGCGGTCTTCAGTCTTTCCCAAAGTCTTCCCACATTTTCAGTCCGCTCCTGTTTCTCAGGGATTCATTTATCAGCGTTTCTTGTTTCTGTGTGAACACGGCGTGAAAGATCCAGGCAGCGGGGATGTTTCGTGTCCACGCCAAAACAAACAGAACAACGTTTATGTCTTCAAATCCTCTGAAAACAAAGAGCTTCAGGAAGAGCCGGACTGAAAATGAGAGGAAACAGTTTGGCTCTGGAGTCCTCTCAGAAGGCCTGGAGAAATGTCTGAAGACCACTTTAAAGATGGAGGAAGTCTGGCACCTCCAGAGCAATTTCTGAAACCCAAGAGGTCCTGAGATTTGCTTTAGAGCTCCACAAACGGACTTCTGAGGCCGCCTCAACATCTGAAACCAAACTGAAATGTTGCTTTTTTAAAATCTTTTTTTAAGAGTGCTGCGTTCCACCGGCCCTGGGGACAAGGACTAGAAAGAAAACTTAAAGGACATGTACAGTTTTTCACAGTAAGTGTTGAGAAAAGAAATTATTTTCTCAAAATGGATTATTTTCAAAATTTAAAGAAAATGTTTTACCGGATAATAAAAGTTTTGTTTATTTATCAGCAAACACACTTCACTAAAGCTGATTACTATGGCATTATTTATTTGTCAAAACTCCACGCACAGACAGGACTTCTCCACGCACGTATCAAACATTCCTCGTGGAACATTCCACTCTGGTCCTGTGCGCTCGTGTTTAATCCTTGCGTGTTTAATAACACGAGAGATTGTCTCCTTCTGCGTGCGCGCTAGCAAAATCTCCGTGAGTGCGCGCAACCTTTTATAATGTGCGCCGCGGGGACTGCTGCTCTGCTCACGGACAAACTTTATCCGCGCGAGTAAGAGATGACTTTAGAAAACGCCTCTCGTCCCCGTCTCACCCCCACTGCTGAAGAATATACATTATTGATCCATACTCATCAAAAACACTTCTGATCATGCTTTGTAAACAATTATTAAAGAACATTCAAGTAGTACTCAACATTTTTTTTATTCAGAACAATGGATTGCGTACTTTTCATGAGACTGTCTCTCTGTGGCCTAAAACAACGCGTTCCTTCTTCATCAAATAAGGATCTCTATCCAGAATTATTTTTGATTCTATCCATAATAAACATCTGCTCTGAATGTAAATTATCCTCTGTGATTTTCAGGAGACTTTCGAGCTGGTTCTGAGTCAGCTGATGCCATTTCTCCAGACAAATGGCATCAGAGAGGCCAATAAGCCAAGGAACGCTAAAATTTGTATAGTTATAAAATTTGTATTGCACAGCTTGTGTTCCAGTAAATTACATTAAAACAGAGACAATTAAACATTGTATACATGGTAGTTTGAAGGGTTTTCTTTAGGGATGGGTTGATAAAATCGATCAATCAATTTAAGATTAACAGATCAAAAATCAATTCATAAAAATAGAAATCCATTTAGCACGTAAAGCTAAAGTCTGCTAACTTGATGCTAATGTTTAATGGAATTTTCCATAGGACGGCTAATGCTAACTCTTGGTCGACGTAAACATATATTCTGACTAAATGAACATCTTTATACTTGTTCTTTACACTTGTCTGGAGAGCCACTGTTTTTTCGTTGCAACGCAAATCCTTGTGGAACAATGACAATAAAGACCATTCTGATTCTGATTCTGATTCTGATTCTGATTCTGATCTTTATAAACTCACAGATATAAACTTTCCAAACTCTTTTAAGGAAATATTTTTTAAAGTAGTCATTTGTGGTTTAAAGTGAATTTTTTGCTCATTCTGTCTTCATCTGGAATAAGGTGTATAGTGTGATCGCCACCTAGTGTCCAAACTGAAACGTCCTCCAGGAGAAACAGAACAATGTTTACAATGTTAATGATCTGAACATTTTAGATGACATTAGACATTTAGACATTTAGATTTTGAGATGCAGGTACATGTTAGAACTTCTGCTTTAGAGAATCCATGTAACACTGGATTATATTAACAATCTAAATATTTCATTGATACATTTACATGTGAAATTCATCATTAATATAAATATATTCAAAACACAAATTAGATCATTAATGTATTTCTAAAAAAAGCATCTAAATGTGAAACTCAAAATTGAATTGAAGAATCAATCTGAAACGAATCGATTCAGGCTGTGTGAATCGAATCGTTTTTGGAAATTATAATCGATACTAGTTTTTATTTTAATACACAATCAGAAGAAAGCCAGCTCATCCCTCTGTCTCCGCCCCCAATTGTCAAAAGTCATTTCTCACTTGTGCGTAGAAAATAGCTCTGCGAACAGAGCGAGAGCACCCACAAGCGCACATGACGAAATGTTGCGTGTGCACACACGCACTGAGATTCTGCTAACACGCACACACGCGGAAGTAGTTTTCTGGATGAAGCCCGAGCGCGCAGGAGCAGAGAAACGCTCGCTGGGGTCTGGATTCTCCACAACAAATGTTTGACACGTGCGTGGAGATGTCTTATGTCACATAATAACTAATGCCATACTTACACTCAACATTAAAGCTAAAAAGTCTCAAGAAATGACTGAATTCTGAGACTTTTGACTGATTTTTAAACACTTCTGTAATTCCCTGTTACTTCATGAGCAATTTTTAAAGGATTTTTTCCCATTTTTTGAAGTTAGGGAGCGAGCCAGGGAAGATTTCCAACCTTCAAGAGTTCCAGGATCAGTGAAACGCAGCACTGGTGGGAGCTTTCATTTAGTCAGGATGAGAACGAGAGCGATGCTGCTGGTAAAGAGCTCCTGCCACGTTATGAAATCTGGAATATCGGGAACCATCTTCCTGCACAGCTGCACAGATTTCAAAACCTGCGTTTGAGTCACGAACAAAAGAAAAAACAACAACGATGGCTGCTCTTAGTCTGGCCTCTCTGTGGCGCTCGGGACAACACGGTCACCGGGACGGGAGGAAGCTGCAACACTGTGCTGCAGCACGGACCACAGAAATGAAAGAGTAAATACACACAACAGCAAAGCGCAGCCAGCATGCAGGACTATTGAGAACACAGGAGATTCCCTCCCCATCTGTGACCCCCACACGGAGAAGCACTCCGGGAGGCTGTTCTGAGCTCGGATGTTTACTCGCCAATTCAGAAGGAAATCACAGAGGAGTCAGTGCTGAGGGGTCACAGCGGAGGACTGCAGCCGACCGGGACCCACGACCGAGCGCGGGGGATCCGCAGGTCACCCCCCCCACCTGAAGCTTGCTGTTTGATGGTTCTGGTCTGTCAATCAGACAGGATCAGTTCCTGATTGGTTTGATTGGTTTAAAGACAACCCAGAACAAGCTGCAGGTCGTGTTGGTGAAGGCCCACAAACTGAGGCTGCACATGAGGACCGGGACACAAAAACGAACACAAAGTGAACTCAAATGTCACACGGATGCGTTAGCACACACACGAGGTGGAGGGAACAACACAAAAGCGCACGAGACAACAGTGAAGTTCACATTCTTACATGAAGAAGCGATTTTTGCTTCTTTCTTTTTTTCTGTCCTCCTCCTCCTCCTCATCACCACACTTGTCTGTCTCCTCCTCCATCTCCTCCCTCTGACGCAGCTCGGCTGTCAGACCTCTCCCACCACAGCATTTTAATCCGTTCCTCCCCACCTACAACTCCCCATCCAGCCTCCTGTATCCACTCTCATGTCTACTCCTGTCCTCCTCCTCGGGGAAGTTCCCTCTTCAGCGTGCAAAGGTACTCCAATCTGACTTTTTGGTTTTTGAAAGGCTTCTGGGTGGAGAAGTGGGCGGGGAGGGGTGGGGGGATCTCACAGAAAATGTAGAAGCATTGTTGGAAAAAGACATGGACGCACATTTGAACATGGGAAGCAAAACAGCATTTTGGAAGGATGGTAATACACACGGTCAAACAAAAGCTCAGGGCTCCACTTTTTTTTTCAGAGTCTCTCCATTTTCCAGACATCAGTGAAGAAACATGAGTCACAGGAGCAGCAGGAAACACTGAGGAAGAGGTACCTGAGTCGTGAGTGGATGGGAAGCAGAGAGACAGCAGGAATGGGCCTGAAGCTGAAGAACATCAACCATAGTTTGACAAAAAAAAAATCAATAATTCCTCAACAGTGCAAAATCCGGCAAGAAAGTCAATGAAAAGTCCCTCCACGCCCTGCCTCGAGCTGCCGTTTGGAACCCTGGACGCTGCAGTTAGCCACGACAAACGTCAAAGTTTGAACATTGGTTTACATGTTTGGCCACACCCACCAAAACCGGACAAAGACATCGAGAAAAGTCTGCATTTGAAGACCTTTTAACAGCGGAGCTTCACGTCTTCGGCTTACCGTAACTTTGCCAGAAAGTTCCGGCACCCCAAAGACTGCGTATTATTCAGGCGCCGCCGGTGTTAAAGGGTCAAACTGACAGGAGATGTGGACAGAACAGATCCAAAGGTGTACTTAATGTCAGCAGCAACAACAGTTATCAATGGTAATCAATGGGCCTCAAGGCGGACCACGGCTGGAGTTTGCATTGAAGAACTGCTTGTTGCACTGCTGAGGCACTGAAAACAAAGCAGGACAGATGGAGGCCACGGACGGGACGGCACAGGACGGGACGGACGGGTGATGCAGGAGGAGACACATGAAACCACAGACAGGGATCCGGGCCGGGGGGGCGCTGGAAGTCTCTGGAAGTCTCAAGGAAGAGTCCAGACAATGACGGAAGAGTTCTCGCTCCGCGTCTGCACATGAATTCACAGTTTCTGCTTCTGTTTGCATATTTCTGACAAATGCAGAGCTTTCAGAGTAGTTCTGAAGCAAAAGCAAGAGAGGAAAAATCAAACTAAATGCTACAACTGTGTCTGAATATCTATAAGAAAGCAGCTATAGAAGACCTATTAGAAACTGTACCCCTCCCGCGCCTGCAAAAATAAACTCTCCCACCCCCACCCATCCCCGTTACAGTACCTAACTTGATCATTTCCGACCAATAGCATGGTAGCATTTGGCATGCATAATGTCAGCCCCTCTCACCTCTTCGTACATTCAAAGAGATGAAGATTTTTTTTCTCCTGCATGCTTTTGCAAGTGCATATGTCAGCATGTGAACACACATTCATTAGGCTCCACACAAAGTAGGAAAATAACAAACCTCCTGGCATTAGTTTTCAGTTGAGAATCATTATTGCTTGCAATGGAGACCCATGCAGATTCTTGTACAAAGCAAACTTTACATATGTACATCGTTATGAGAGAAGCAGCCACTTCTGAAATGGATGTGAGGAGGTGACAGCAGGAGAAGGAGGGAAAGGCTGGAGTCATGGAAATGTTGGGTTTCTGGAGAGATCTTCTTACACTTGAGAGGATGTGAGAACCAAATTCAGCTCCATGAAGCTGAGTATCTTTTGGAATTGTGAGATGAGCAGAAAAGAGTTCTAGCGCCTGTGAGGTGGAGGTTTGCTGCTACATCTTGATAAAACATTGGGCTTATGATCAGGTGCTAGTGTTTGCACTCTTTCTACCATTACTGCTGATTATTTGTCAACATTAACCGTCATTCCCTGAAATGCAGCTCTTACCCTAAGACTTTCCCAGCGACTGGACAAAGATTTGATAGAATAAAACAGAAAATGTTTTTTGTCTT
This sequence comes from Oryzias javanicus, assembly GCA_003999625.1. Taxonomy (NCBI): domain Eukaryota; kingdom Metazoa; phylum Chordata; class Actinopteri; order Beloniformes; family Adrianichthyidae; genus Oryzias; species Oryzias javanicus. The sequence goes on from CM012444.1 coordinate 1,691,653, forward strand.
TGTCCATTCTTACAGAACAGGTTGACTTAGATTATAACAGTTATTTTAATGTTTTAATTGGTGTTTAAACTGGAAGAAATCTAAACTTGCTGAGAGAGCTAAAGGTAAGAGCGTGATTGGAGGAGTCGACGGTTAAACCAACTATCTTTACAGCAAACAATCCTCATGTTGGACATCACATTAAACACATTTTGGCACAATGTTCCAGGGAAAAAGAAAAGTTGTGACCAAAAAAAAAAAAAAAAAAACCCAGTTTAGAACGCTCCTCTCTCAGTTTGTCTCTTTCAGCAGCAAACAGAAAGAAAAGGTCTCCTCTGGAGCGGCGTGGTTCCTCTCAGTGCAGAGGTAGATTCAGGTCTGAACACAGATCAAGTCTCATCAGTTTCACGGCACATTTCTGCCTCCTTTCTGTCACTGCCGCTCGTCTGCCGTCTGATCTTCTACCACGGGCTGTCACTCCAGTAGCCATTCATGGCGCCGCCCACTGAGTGTCCACCGCCGAAAAACAAAGAGAGGATGGACGGACAGAAGGGGGTGGGGGGGTTCGAGGGGGGGAAGATGGGGCAAAAAACAGGGAAAGAAAGAGAGGCCAAACAGGGAGAAAACTAAAAATATTGCCACTGGCTGCTGGGGTGAGACAGCAGAAACTCTGTTGGAAGCAGTGGTGATGATGGTCATGGTGGGATGGTCTCAGACCTGAGGAAACCAAGCTTCTCACTGGCATGCTGAGCTGCAGTGTCTGTAACACACTTTTGTCTCTGCCACATGAAAAGAAAAGCTGCTGGAAAATGTGTTAGCTGCAGTTCTGTGAGAGCACAGCCGAGGTTACCACAAAAGACAGAAGAGAGGCCAAATATCCAGCTCCGAAGTTTTAAACTTTAGAAATCACAACCACAGACTAGCGTCTTAACCCTTTTTTCACTCTAAGACTTTACAGCAGGGGTGTCAAAGTCTATCGCACGAGGGGCCAAAATCCAAAACATACCTTAGGTTGTGAGCCGAAAAGGAAAAACATTTAATGAACATTCTAAAACTACATTTTTAAAACTTTAAAACCGTTACTTTAACATAAATATGAACTATTTAGCATTATCTGTGAGAATGCTAGTGTAAATGCTGTAAACCGAATTTTACCGCTGAAGATGCTAGCGCTGATAGCTGAAGATGCTGAAATTCATAGCAAAATATTAGCTAAATGTAAATTAGCCTAAAAAAAAAAAACTTTAGATTCGCCAAAAAAAGCTAGTACATAGCTGAAAAATAGCTAAATAGCCTAAAAAACTGAAAAAAGCTTAGATTAGCAAAAGACAAAAAAAGGCTAGCGTGTAAATATTAACCTAACTCTAATGGAAAAAGCCTAAAATAGCCAAAACAGTTAGCATGTAGATGAAATATTTGCTAAACTCCAAAAACAGACTAAAAAATGTTTAGTAAATGCCAAAAAAAGTCCAAAAAGCTAGCAGGATGACAATTTTCACAACTTTTAAAGTTACATTTTTAACTTAATTATGAACAACAAAAAGACAGGAATATTATTCCAGAATAAATCAACTTAAACCTTCATAACTCTTCATAAAAATACATTTTGTTAAAATTATTAAAGTTAGAAAGATGACATCGGGCCATTAAAAACAAAAAAAAATAAATGACCTGGAGGGCCGGATAGAATTCACTGGAGGGCCGGATCCGGCCCCCGGGCCTTGACTTTGACACACGTGCTTTACATTGACCTGCTCTCTAAGACAAACATCGTAAGCTAAGCTTTAGAAGGTAAACAGGAATAATGTTTTTTTTTACTCGTCATCTACGTTTGGCCTTCAGGTGAGAGGAGAGCAGGTGAGGAGAAAGTCCAGCCTAGAAACACGTTTCATGACAGCATGTACAAGACAGTCCGTGATGCAGAGCTTCATGTGTCAGTTAAGAACATCTGGTTAGCAGCATTTCTCCTAACAAGCGTGAATGTTAAGATGCAGACTCCATGTTTTCAACACTTTAGTGGAAGAACTTCAGTCAACATTTGCCAGTAAGGACATCTGGCTGCAGGTACAGAAGCTCAGATTTTCTCCATCAGCCACATCTCTGACTCTTTATGTCTTTATTTTTTCAAGCAGGGGTTCAATTTTCAGCCTCTTCCTGCAAATTCCACCACAGCTTTGGTCAGGTTAGGGTCAGTCAGTCTGTTTCAATTGGATTTTAGAAGCTTTTAGCCGCTTCTCAGCCTAATCTTAAAAACTATTGGTGAAGTTTCAGCCAGTGGACATCAGGTTTCAGTCAGATTTTATACTAGTTTTCACTGAGATATCAGACTGGTTGGTTAAGACAGTTTCTAGTCAAATGTTAGCTGGTTTTCACTAGGTTTCAAACAGGCTGGTGTAGGTTAAGGTCATTCTTATGGTTTGATTCCAGCAAGTTTATAGTCTGAGTTGGTTGATTTTTCTGGTACTTTCACAGTTTTGGTCTTGTTTATTATGATTTCAGACAATTTTCTGTCATGTTTTAGACACTTTTGAATAATTTACGCTCCGTTTCTTAGTCAAGATTCAGTCAGCCCTCTCACATCTGGAGTTCTGGCCGTGACATCCGAACATTCACTTGGGACTTTGCAAAGATTTGTCTGAAAACATGAACCGGTCTCTTTTGAAGGCTAACCATTACGAAATGAAACTAGCAGGAAATGGCTGAGGAAAAAACCAAATCGGACCGTGAATCGATGGTAAGTCCGTACCAATGTTTTCCCTTTGCTTGGCTTCGTCATCCCGTCTAGCCTGGCCTGCTTTTCGACACTGAGGTGGATATATATCTGCATAACTTCTGCTAATAGTGTGTAATCTCTCAGAAGACAGTCTACATTTGGAATAAATTGATTAGAATACATTTCGCAGCATGAAAACCTAATGTTAGAGGAAACTAACAATAGTCTATTGATCAAAGTGTCTTCATCTATTTTAGGAGGAATGACTGAACTATGACAATCGTTTTCTGTGTCGTCCAGCTCTCTATGGGTCTGGAAACCTGCTTCAGTATGAATGAATGCTGTTTTCAGAGGATGCAGGTCTAGAATCCAACTTGTCTGCACTAAAGGTTTACACCAGGGCTGCTCATTCCTGGTCCTCGAGATCTACCACCCTGACTGTTTTCCAGATCTCCAAGCCCTGCCAGCTGTTGATTGGCTCAGTCAGATGTCTCCACAATCTGATTGAAAGAACACACCTGGTCCAGGTAATCAGCAGCAAACAGTACATGGAGAGCTGGAAAACAGGCAGGTTGGTAGATCTTGAGGACCAGGAATGAGCAGCCCTGGTTTACACTGAAGACAAAGCAAACCTGTGGAGAGCTCTGCAAAGATCCCCTTCAGGTAGGGGGCGCTGCAGTTTGGGTGAATGTGTTCAGGCTGTTTAAAGTTTTCTTGTAGGCTGTTGTCCTTAGAACTGACATGGTCGTACTCATGCACTGTGAGGCTTCGTTTTCTAAAAGATCTCTGGCATAGATTCACACAGAGGTGCAGTTTGTACCAGGAGAAGTGACACAGTGACAAACTAGTTTACTACTTAACTAACCTAGATTCTCCCCCTGGTAGTAAGGCAGGCGTGTCAGTGCATGGTTCCAAACACTGCGGCAATTCTTCTAGATAAATAGGTAAAGCTAAGCTCGACTCCTGAATAGAGATGGCTCTAAGTGCTCAGATTCTTTGTTGTCAGGATGAAAACATGTAGGAGGACATGAAGAATGAAAGGATGACTTCAGACTCGTTTATCGCTTCCAGTTTTTCAGCTCTTCTGTGTGAGATTCCCTATAAGATGGAGGGGATAGGGGAGTGGCATCGCCTGAGACCAGGCGGCTCAAAGGGCTCGAAGGTGGCGTTGGTGATGGGGGTGAGGCGCAGCGGGCCCCCCGTCAACCCGGAGATGTTATTCAAGCTGCGCGACTTCTCATAACCTGCAGCTGCATGCACAGGTGAGAGGTTGGGGTGAGTCATTCCCAGCAGGCGTGAGTGTTTCCGTGTTGGTGACAAGAGTCGGTATGACAGCATATCAGAGACAGCAGATGTCAACCATTAACCGCAGTTAGAAGCATTTGTGAAAGGAAAAAAGAAAGACAACATTTCCCAACAGAAACAGCCAAAACCAGGTAAAACATCAAAGGAGGAAGTTGGAAGAAGAGGAACAGACAGACAAATGGAGGGACAAACAGATGGAGGACAAACACAGACAGACAGAGACAGGACAAAACAGGAACCTGGGTTATGTTCATCAGTTATCATTTGATCCCTACAGGACACAGAGGTCTGCAGCACCAAGAACGACGAGGGAGGGCTCTTTCTGTCTCAATACGTCCAGCAGCATCTTTGGTTTGGTTTTTTCCTGTACACCATCATGGCTGCTGCTCTCTCTCTCAGGAGTAAACACCCAGACGGCATCGGTGTTTGGAAACTTTCTGAACCACACAGCGGCCAACAAGAACGGAGACAGAGAGACAGACAGACCGAGGCTGAAGAGGAACCTGTGAGCTCCTCTTCTGTCCAGGTGAAGAGTGTTGGAGGGTCATCGGAGTGGCGAGCGCTCTCAGTGTGTGATGCAGCTGACCTTTGTGGACTCCAGAGTTTTGTAAGGTTCCATCTAAAGGAATTCAAAGAACTAAATCCCTGAAATCATTTCAGTGATTCAGTCTAGATAGAACCTTGCAAAACATTTATGTCTATAGATATAAAGAAGGAAGGAAAATTCCAAGTTTTTGGTAGTTTGGTGTTCTGGACTGTCTCACAAAGCTCTGGCCCCTTTTTTATTTTAAAGTTCTACATTTTATAAAACTAAAACAATATATATTTCTGTTGAAACATTGGTGCAGTTGTTGAAACCAGCTTAGATAAGGTAAGACATGTCAGAAAAAAATCTACCTTAATATCGTAAAAAAGATAAATCTGTGTCTGCATAAAAAGTGATTCTATTTTAACCATCCAAATATCGTTATTTAAATGAGTACATTTGCTTTGTCATCTTTTGATAAGGATCTGTGAACATTTTTCTTGTAAAAAAGGAGCTTCTTAAGTGTCTTAATATTTTATTTTAATAAAAGGTTAGTGTTGTCATTTTTGGAGGAGGTTGATAATAAATGTGAATTTTGACTTAAAAAGCATAAAAGAATAAATCATTATATCAAACAAACTTTTTACAGGAGTCATAAAAATCCATCTGTTTTTATACGTTTTTGTGCTCTTTTAGTTTAAAGGGTAACCAAACAGGGGAGTTGGAGGCTGACTCCGCCCACAGCCGAAATGTGAAAATCCAGTCAGAGGGGTGGAGCTTGGGGGCTGGACTGTTATCATTACTGGAGCTTCAGATCATGACCTCGCACTTCTTAAACTTACATGGTTTGATCAATCACAAAATTCAACTGTAATACCTTAATTTAACCTGTAGGGGGCAGAACATAGATGAAACATTTTATTTTTAATCAATAAAAAATTGTCAATGACCAACAGACAGCACTTTTAAAGCTCCATTTCTAGAGGTCAACAGACAAAAAAGTATTTTTAAGGTTTGGTTACCCTTTAAAACCTTCTAAATGTGATGTTTTCTTTGCAAATCTTTGGCTTCATTCATAAAAAAATGATCGAACAGGCATACTGGTTTACTGAGACGTGGTTAGTCCTGCGTTCACGCGTGAACACAGTTAGTCCTGTTAATTGCAGAGCATGTTAGAATACATAATATATAGAGGGATCCATGTGGTCCTTTTAGCAGCTTTTGGATCTGGAACATATAGGGAAAAATCTTGATTGATTGCTGTCATCTTAGTTGGTCTATAACTGGCTAACTTCAATGTGACAGACGTGTGAAATCATGAAATCATGTTTGTTTCCTTTTATAAACATTTTGGACTTTGATGAGGGGGATTAGTACATTTTATATATCTTAACATGATTTGTTTTATCTTTGTTATTAAAAAAATAAATAGTTCGATACATTATTTGGTCCCATTGGTTGCTATCGACATTTGAGATTTGTTTCCATGTTTTGACTTAAAGGGGTAACAAACTCTAAACCAACTTTTGTTTGCTGTTAATCTGTATAAATGAGACTTTAAAAGTGCTAACTATTGGTTTCTTGAGGGATTTTTGACAAATTAAAATAAACTTGCATAATTTTAAATATAATGGTCTAAAACCGTCTGTGTGCTGCACCCTACAGGTTAAATGATATATTACATTTGAATTTGGTCATTGGTCAAACCATTCAAGTCCTACGTCATGATCTGCAGCTCCAGTAATAATAGTCCTGTTCTTCAGCCCCACCCCTCTGACTGGATTTTCAGATTTAAGCTGTGGGCGGAGTCAGCCTCCAACTTCCCTGTTTGGTTACCCTTTAAAGGAGAAGAGAAACTGATCCCATCATCCACACATATTGTGTGCTTCTTTCCTGTTTTAGTCCCACCACAAAGATAAAGGTATATCTGGAACTTGTGGACTTTTTGGATTACTAGTTTGAAGCTGTGATATGTAAAATGCTCCAAAGCTTTATTTTCTTTTTCATTGTTGTGTTTAAACATTGGATGTATTGATTTTAATTAAAATAGCCCAACCTCATCATGACGGGACGTTTGTTTTTTTGAGAAGGCTTTAATAGTTGAGATATTTTCATTCATTAGTACTAGTTTAAACATCAGCATTAACTTCAGTATTTTATGAAAGCAAACTTTCACCTTTTATGCAACATAAAGACGCTTCTGAGAATGATGAATGTCACCCACCCTACTCCCAACATGAGACTTTTTTCATGAAGCTGGTTTGTAAAATATTAATATTTCAGCCCATTTTCTTCCTGTGCTTTCTTAGTTTTGAATAACCAGGGTTGGTTGGAGTTCTACTAAGTCAGTTTGTGGTGAAACCTCATGACATGAAATGGATCTGAAACAGATTCTTCTTCTACCTTCACACACATGCATTTCCTGTAGAAGCAGTTAGAAGGTACCTGGTATTGTGCAGCTCTTCAGCTTTTGTTCAATAACAAAACAGTCACAAAGAACTATAATTTTCTCCACAAACATTTTACAACCTCTTGTGATTAGCAGGACTGACGGACAAGGACTGACGGACACTTTTCTGGTGGAGTTGGGGATTTAAAATATTTTTAACACTAAGCATCTCTCATGCATTAGCTGGGTGTAGCGTTCAGCATCGGCCAACAGAGCAGCACTGCTGCATGCCGGTCCCTTCAGCTTCAGCAGATCTGACGCTAAGCTTACATGTGGGTTATTTTGAGGCTAACCTAACCAAAGCTGGTTCTGCAGAGTGTTTCTGTCAGCCGTGGAGAGGCTCTCTGGCCCCGAATCTTCTGATTTAATCCTCTCGTCTCTCGGAAGCAGAAGCAGGAGGCAGAGCGCAGCTTTTCAGCAGGTTTTGTACATACCTGACACTCGTCAGACTTTAGTAACACAACGCAGGGGGAGGGACTGAGGACAGCCTGAAGGTGGGATGGATACACCAGTGTTAGAAAACAGGAGGAGGAGGGGGAGGGGGTGTCATGAAATGAAGAGAAATTAGAAAAGCAGAAATCTTTATCGGTCTGTATCGGTCATGTCGTTGACGTGCACCAACCACATGACTGCCGATGAGCTCTGGAGGTTCATGGAGAAGAAGAGACAATTACTTGAGAACTGCATCCACAACACGACTGAGTTTGGATGGAACCTCATTTAAGTTCAGATGAACAACTTTTACTTGTTTTTCTTACCAGGAAAAACAAACCAATACAATTGTGTTTGAAATAACTGTTTGTGGTTGAGCCAAAAGACAAAGCTCTTGGTTTACTGGTCGACCGATTTTCATAATCTAAATCTTTGTTTATGAGTTTTGTGCCATAACCAAAAGATAAGATCCTGAATACAAGTGACTGAATGAGGTTTCCTCTGTAGGGTGGCTGAACGCTCCCTAAAGCTACAAACACAGCAGGTAGGTTTGGTGAGGTGAAGGACACATTCAACAGGGGCTTTTTGAAATTTGCTTTTAGGGTTTTAGCATGTTTAAACATGTTTGTTACTACCCTTTACTACATTCACAGTTGGAAAAGTCCTGGTGTGAAATGTCAAAGTGATTTAAAATTGGTAAATCTCGCTCCAGGGTTTTTCATTCATAGCTCTGATTCGATGTATGAAAGACTTGGTGTCATGTACACTGCTCAAAAAACAAGCAACTCAATGTTACTTATAGACAATCACACTTCTGTGTAATCAAACAAGCAACACTGACTGATGATCAATTTCACTTGCTTTTGTGTAAGTGGAATCGAAAACAAGTGATCAGCAAGATACCTCCAATAAAGGAGTGGTTCTGCAAATGGTGACTACGGACAACTACTCCATCCTCGTGTTTCTGGCTGATGTTTAAGTGACTTTTGAATGCTTCAGTTTTGTCACTCCAACGGGACCATGAGACGGCGTTTATGACTAGTGCACCGATTATTTTTTCAGATTAGTAGACTAATCGAATCATGCACAAACTAGATGTAAAGCACACATCTTAACCATCGTTAGCTTTAAATAGATAGCTGAAAACGATTAAATTGATAGCATAGCTAGAATATTAGTCATATCCCAAATTAGCCTAAAAAACAGAAAAATCCTAAATTAGCCAAAACAGCTAGCATATAGCTGAAATATTAGCTAAACTCCAAAATAACCTAAAAAACAAAAAAACCCTAAAATATCCAAAATAGCTAGCATATGGCTAAAATAGTAGCTAAACTCCAAAAATAGAGTAAAAACGATGAAAAAAATCCTAAATTAGCCAAAACAGCTAGCGTATAGCGAAAAAATTAGCTTAAACTCAAAAATAGCGTAAAAAACTGAAAAAAATCCTAAATTAGCCAAAATAGCTAGCAAGCAGCTGAAATATCAGCTACACTGCAAAATAGTCTAAAAAACCTTAAAAAACACCTAAATAATCCAAAAACCTGACAGAATGTCATTGTAGCTTCTAACTGTACTACACTCTGACTCCATATAATATAAAGAAATTACTAATCGACTAAATTAGTCGATTAGTCGACGATTAGTCGACTAATCGTGGCCGCCTTATCTACATCAATGAGAGCAGGTTGGCTGTGTCTGTCAGCGTAGTGTCTAGAGTATGAAGGGGCCACCAGGGGACAGGTCAGTACATCAGGAGAAGTGGAGGAGGCAGATGGAGAGCAACAACCCTTCATCAGGATCATCATCTCCTCCAGACCTCGCAGAATGACCTCCAGCAGGCCAAAAATATGCGTGTGTCCGCCAAATCTGATAGGCCCAGACTCCATGAGGGAGGTCTGAGGGCTCGACCCCTACAGGTGGGAGTTGTTCTTACAGCCCAACATCGTTTCAAGACATTTGGCATTTGCTACAGAACACAGAGATTGGAAAATTCACCACTGGTGCTCCCTGTGCTCTTCACAGATGAAAGCAGGTTCACGCTGAGCACATGTGACAGACGTGACAGAGAACATCTAGCATGACCGGTTTGCCAGTTGGTTTGGGGAGGCATTTCTTTGGAGGGCAGGACAGCTCTCCATGTGCTCATAAGAGGTAGCCTGACTGCCATTTCATACCCAGATGAGATTCTCAGACTCCTTGTGAGACCATATGCTTCTCTGGTTGGCCCTGGATTACTGCTACTACAAGACAATGTACTGTCTGCTGGATAAAGTTATTGACGTAACGGACTGATCCGCTCGTTCCCCGGACCAGAATCCAGTTGAGTACATGTGGGACTTTATGTCTCGCTCCATCCACCAATGCTAGGGTACAGCACAGACTGTGCAGGAGTTGGTGGAAGCTGTAATTCAGGTGTGTGGGAGGAGACCATCCACCGCCTCATCATAAGCATACCCAGGAGTTGGAGGGAAGTCATGTGGGCAAGTGGAGGCCACGCCCACTGCTGAGCCTCATTCTGACTTGCTTCAAATACATCCAAATAGGTGACACAAGATGGAGGACGTCTTTTTGTTCCTGTCACGTAATGATGAGGCACATGCAAAAAAAAAAAAAAAAGATACTGACTGTGCTTCATCTCAGCACATAAAAAACAAGGTATTCTGGAGAGAACATGCATCCATGCTGTCACCTCATGAACACTCATGAGGTCTTTAGGAAGGATGGACTGATAGATTCCTACATCAAACGAGAGTGTCCGGTTTGGATAGTTACATTTTCTGTGAAAACTGGTAGACTAGAATGTTTAAATTTTCATTAAAACTTGAATGTTGTTCTTAGGCTAAAAAGGATTTCAGCTTTATTCAAATAAAGACAGAAAAAGAAACTGTATTGGTCATCTACAGCGGTCAGTCATTGGCTTCAGGTTTTTCCTAAAGATGGTGGTAACTTTCTGTAAACCTCTTTCTTGTGTCTCTCTTCCATCTTTGTTTGGTAACATTTTTTGGGCATATTTTGAGGTCAATGAATTCCACTACTACACTGCTCACAAAAGTGAAAGGAACACTTATTTTATTGGGCCTAGCATTCATTGAATAAACCTGTCTGATAATGTTCTTGTTGGTTGAGCAGCTGAGGGCCTCGTTCATCAATTTCAGCTGTATTGGTGTTCATGAATTAACAACAGGTGCACTTCAGTGGCAACAATTAGAAAACCCTCCAAACAGGACTGGTGTTCCATGTGGAGGTCATTTCAAGTTTCTCCCTCTTGATGTTTTTTGGCTGGTTTTCCACTCCTGCTGATTTTGTCTTGTGTAATTCTCTCTACTGGCAGTACGAGGAGATTCCTTAAACCTACAGAAGTTGCACAGGTTGTCCAACTTCTCCAGGATGGAACATCCACACGTGCTGCAGCAAGAAGGTTTAATGTGTCTCCCAGCACAATCTCCAGAACATGGAGGAGATTTCAGGAGACTGCTGGTTATTCTGGGAGAGCTGGACAGGACCGTAGAAGGTCCTCAACCCCTCAGCAGGACCCATACCTGCTCCTTTGTGCAAGGAGGAACAGGTTGAGCACTGCTCGTGCCCTACAGAATGACCTCCAGAGGGCCACTGGTGTGAATGTCTCTACCCAAACAATCAGGAACAGACTTCATGAAGGTGGCCTGAGGGCCCCACGTCCTGTAGTGGGCCTGTGCTCACTGCCCAGCACCGTGGAGCTCCACTGGCATTTGCTCAAGAACACCAGAATTGACAAGTCCTCCACTGGCGCCCTGTACTTTTCACAGACCAGAGCAGGTTCACCCTGAGCACCTGTGATAGACGTGAAAGAGTCTGGAGAAGACCAGGAGAACGTTCTGCTGCCTGCAACGTGGTTCAACATGACAGGTTTGGTGGTGGGTCAGTGATGGTCTGGAGAGGCATATCCATGGAGGGACGCACAGACCTCTACTGCCTAGGAAATGGTGCTCTGACTGCCATAAGGTATCCAGATGAAATCCTTCAACCCATTGTCAGACCCTACGCTGGTGCAGTAGGTCCTGGTTTCCTCCTAATGCACCACAATGCCCGGCCTCACGTGGCAAGAGTCTGCAGGCAGTACCTGGAGGATGAAGGAATTGAACCAATTGAATGACCTTCACCATCCCCTGACTTAAACCCAATAGAACATCTCTGGGACATCATGTTTGGGTCCATTAGGCGCCGCCAGGTTGCTCCTCAGACTGTACAACAGCTCAGGGATGCCCTCACACAGATCTGGGAGGAAATGCCACAAGACACCATTCATTGTGTCATTAGGAGCATGCCGTATTCCTTGTATGTCAAGCATGCATACAAGCTCGTGGGGGTCACACAAGATACTGAAAAGCATTTTAAGTTGCAGAAATGAAGTTTTGAAGAAAATGGACTAGCCTGCCACATCATTTCACTCTGATTTTATGGTGTCTACACAATTGAGCCTCTGTAGACTGAAAACTTTTATTTCCATGAAAAGACTTGGGATCCTTTTGTTCCTAAGACACTGCCCTGTCCTTATTTGTATAGATATCCAACTTCATATTAAGATCTGATGGATCTAATGTGCTTCTTCAAAGTGCTCCTTTCATTTTTGTGAACAGTGTATTTAACACAGGAGTGTCAAACTCAAGCGCAAAAATCCAAAACGAACCTTAAGTCATGGGCCGAACAGGATAAACATTTATTGAACACTAAAACTACATTTTTAAAACTGTAACTTTTACTCAATTATGAACTACCTGCAATAATGCTAGCGTGAATGCTGTAAGATGACTTTGGCTGCTGAAGATGCTAATGTTGGTAGTTGAAGATGCTGAAATTGACGGCTGAAAACACTGAAGCTGATAGCCGGCTACAATATTAGCTCAATTCCAAATTATCCTAAAAAAAAAAACCAAACAAACAAAAAAAACTTTATTTAGCCAAAAAAGCTAGCATATTGCTGAAAAAATAGCTAAACTCCAAAATAGCCTAAATTTAAAAAAATAAAAAACTTTAATCAGCGAAAACAGCTAGCATGTAGCTATAAAATAATCCAAAAAGCTAAGCCAATTTTTAAAACTTTAAAACTGTAACATTTTAACATGATTATGAATAATAAAAATGCATGAATATTATTCCAGGATAAATCAAGTTGAACCTCAAATAACTTTGAATATTTTACTCTCCATAGAAATATATTATGTCAAAATTCTGTAAGTTAGAAATGAGCGCAAGATAACATCGGGTCATTAATAACAATAAATTAAAATGATCTGGAGGGCCGGATAGAATTACCTGGAGGGCCGGATCCGGCCCCCGGGCCTTGACTTTGACACGTGTGATTTAGTAGCTTTAGAGGACTTGTTTCCTGGAGGATCTCAGGTTTATTTCTTTCACTTCTTCCAAGCTTTGGGTTTGGTCATTAGCAAGACATGGTGGTCCTCGTATCTATAACATTCTATGTTTGTTCCACTTATGGGACAGTCATCCTCCCCCAAGCCTGTTAAGGTGTGTCCCACTTTCCAGTGTACGCCCCAACCCCCACGCCTGACATTATGGGGTCACGTTCTTTAAATGGTGACAGCTGGGAGATTTTTTCTGCCTTACAGCAATAACTCGTTCAGGTGTTCATCCACAGGACTTCAACAGGAAGTAGTTTCTCAACAAAACAGCTGAACTTGTTGTTTTCTTTTGTGCATCGCAGGTGGAAATTTGGCCGAAGGGGTGTGTGTGTGTGGGGGGGCTTTTTTGAAATCCAGCCCAATACGTTTTATTTGAGTTCAAGGAACACAGAGCCTCCATTCAAACAGATTGACTGCAGACCCTACGAGAAGATAGATAGATAGATAGATAGATAGATAGATAGATAGATAGATAGATAGATAGATAGATAGATAGATAGATAGATAGATAGATAGATAGATAGATAGATAGATAGATAGATAGATAGATAGATAGATAGATAGATAGATAGATAGATATGCGTTTCTTCCTCCATACCCCCTGCAGGTTCTGCCTTTAGAAAAGCTTTGACATGATGTGCTGTAATGAATCTCCTCCAGCACAGCCTGTCCTGATCTCAGTGGTGCGGGGGGGCGGGAGCAAGAAAGAAGGAGAGAGGAGCGTTGAGAGGAGCGTTGAGAGGAGCGTTCAGAGCCCCGTCTGCACTCTTAAAGCCTAGTGACAAGTAGCTGTGCTCCATTTATCCCAGGAGTTGGAAAGAGAAAAAAGATAGATGAAGCACAGATTTTGACGGGGGGGTGGGGGTGGGGGGGTGGGGCTATTTCTGCAGTTTGTTGAGTTTGTTTGAAGCCGAGCATCACAGCACAGCAAACACTGCCACCACTCCGAGTCTGCGCGGCGCCTGCTTTCACTTACCTGACGGGGGTCAGAACTCTGAGGAGATTCGTTTGTCCGTCTGTCCTTACATTCATCTGTCTGTCCGTCAAACTGTCTGTCTGTCCATGAATGTCAATCAGTTGATCTATCCATCCATCCACCCGTCCATATGTCGGACTGTCTGTCCATCATCTTTCATTCCATGTTTTGCTGTCTATTTATGTGTCCGATGTTTGTTCGTCTCCTCCAACATCCTCCATCATCCATCATACATCCATCCCCATCCATCCCTCCATCCCATCCATCATCCCATCCATCCATCATCCATCCCTCCATCCATCCATCCATCCATCCTCCAACATATCATCCATCTCCATCCATCCATCCATCCCCATACCTCCTCCCTCCCTCTATCATCCATCCCCATCCATCCATCCCATCCATCATCCATCCATCCATGCCATCATCCATCATCCATCCATCCCATCCATCATCATCTCATCCATCATCCATCATCCATTCATCCATCCATCCTCCTCCTCCATACCATCATCCATCACTCCCTCATCTCCATCCATCCATCTACTCCATCATCATCGCCCATTCATCCATCCCATCCATCCCTCCATCATCCATCAACCATCCATCCATCCATCCTCCATCCCTTCATCCATCCATCCAACCATCCATCCATCCATCCCCTCCATCCATCCGTCCGTCTGTCTGTCTCTCTGTTTCCGCCTGCCTTGCCGCTGCTCTCTGCTTTAGCTGCCAGATAGTTCTGGTCGACCCAGTTGCCAGGAGGAGACAGACTTCCTTTGTCCTGCTGTGCAGAGGTGCCCAGCACTGCTGTCTGTGTCCCCCCTCACGTTTGATGGGTTCACAGAAGTGTGGACCTCTCTGGCGACCGGGCCGACCGCTTCACAGCTCAACAGTGGGTGTTCCTCTGCAGCCCCACAGAGTCTGATTGCTCATGAATAATGTCAGAAGCACAGAAGAAAAGTTTTCTGAGTTGACCGGAACAGATGCTCAAATCAGACGTGTGTCTCTGACGGCTGTGCAAACCCATGTGAGCTCAGTTCAGACGAGCGAACTGAGTGACCAGACGACCACTGGCGGACCAGTGCTGAACGGTTGTTGTCACTCTGGCACGTTTCATTTCAAACATTTCTTCTTGATCTTCCTTTTATTTGTGAACCAAAATGTTTTGTATTATCTTACATCTGGTCAATTTTACAGGCTGGAAAAACTGGTAAATAAGTGACTTTTTTTGTTTAGTTTTTTTTGGATGAATTCACTCTAAACCCTGTGCAGTACACTCTGCATTTGTGAGGATGAAAGATGCTGCAAAAACAGAGCTGCTCCATTGATAGCATGGAGCTGAGCTTCAGCTGGATGGAGCGCTGAAGTCCTCTCCACAGCCAGGAAGACAGTCCAGGTACCAGGAAACGCCGCAGACGCAGAGACCAGGGACTAACCCAGGAGTTTGGGTAGAAGTGTCCCTTTGAAAAAAAACTTTTCTGGACTGTTGTCAAGTTCTACTATGTCCAGAATCAGTTTTTAACCTGATCGATCCATCATAAAAAAAAAAAAAAAACCTGCTTAATTCCTAATAGGGTTGTGGTGATGCTGGAGCCTATCCCAGCTGATGTTGGGTGAAGTGTTCTTTGGACAGTTCACCAGCCTGTTGATGGGTCGAAACAGGCTTATTTAGTTTGGCTAGACTAATGATGAAAAGTTTTTTTTTTTTTTAATTGTGTTTTGTTTATTTAAAAATGCCCTGGTGCCCGTCCTGTTCCTGGTCGTCATCAGCTGCCAAAGTGAAAGGAATGGCTAATCTAAGTCGGCTACACGTTTGGTTTTCACCAAAATAATCTCATTATTTACCAGATTTTACATTTGAAAAAAACAGCCTGGAAACAGTTTGTGTTTTTCTTTCCAAACTGAGAAAGTTTGGAGGAGCTTTACCCTATCTGTAAGTACCAGAGTGAGAAGAGACCGGGTGTGAGGAGGAGAAGGAGGAGGTGGAAGAGGAGCAAGAGGAGGGGAAGACAGCTGCACACAGACACACACAGACAGAAAACACAAAACAGAGAAAACACAAAAGATGACAGTGTAACACAGACCGACAAGAGCCCACCAACACAAGCAAGACACAACCTGGGGAGACAGTGACACAAAAGCAGCACACATCACGGAGAAGCTGTTTTCTTCACGGCCTTCAGGTGACCCCGACGGACAGAAAGTTCTGGTTCTGGTCGGATCAGATCTGAGTTTGTACACTAGAGTTCACACAGTCAGTGTACAGCAGATGAACACATAAACTAGAGTCAAACTATTTTATCCTCAAACCTTAGAATTGTTTTTTACTGTCAAATGATCTCAAATTGGACATTTTTATTTATTTTTTTTAAATATCTAAATTTACATTTTAACATGATCACATTTTTCCAACATGATCAAAAACCAGAAGTTGAGGAAGAGAGACGAATTGTTTCAACTGAGAAAGAATGAAACAAGTCAAGTGAGTTACGCCCGGTTCACGCTGGGCGTGCAAGCGACGCGGACCCGAGGCCGCCTCCATTCGGCGCCCTGGTGGTGGAGCCGAGGCTTGCGCCGTGCAACGGATCGTTTCGGTGTCTGCTCTATTTTGTGCGTCAGTGTCAATCCTGGCAGGAAGTTACATCTAGATATATGAGAAAATCTGGTTTATTTTCAAAATAAAACCAATTTTTCACAATAAAACAGAGATTGACAAATGCGATCAAATTTTTGTATCTGAAAAAACTGTAGAGATGAAAATAAACGCACAATCACAACACACACAAAATAAAATAGCTCTAGCAGAAGCGCCTGTCGCCCGTCGTGGATAAATGCGAGCAGATGCCGCGCGCACGCCATTTCCCCATTCCTCTGCGTCCAGTGTGAACCGAGCGTAAGACTCTGAACTCTCATCTCTGTTTTACAGTTTGAATATTGAGGATTGCAAGTTTATGTTGAGGTTTGGAAACACCATCAAACATCTTTTATTTCATATCAGGGGAATGTTGTTGACAATCATCTTCTAAAGGCAGAAAAATAAAATCATAATCTCAGAAATGATTCTGATCCTGCAAAGGATTCTTCCGTTTTTAACCCTTTAATGCCGGAGCTCCACTGCTTATGTTCTTTGATTTACTGGAATGTTTTAAATTGTTTTTCAAATTAAAAGTAACAATGGAAGGACAGCATTGTTAATGTATCATTGTTTTAAACAAATCATTTTTGATGTTCCCATATTTAAAAAATGGAAAATGAATCAAACATATAACGAATGTTTAAATTCAATCATGGGGTGGAGAAAACACAAAAAGAGGAACTCTTCGAAAATGAATTTAAGCGTTCCTTCTGGGTGGAGCTAAAGTAGTCTGCTGTCAGAAATCTTAAAATATTTAATTTAAAAGTTCTTTGTTCTGTTTTCGATTTTAATGGGAAAACAAAGAATGTGTGTCTTTAATAGTTTATGAAATGATAATTCAATGAAATTTTCATTTTTTATTGTTTTCATTCATTTTACTTTGAAAAACAAAGGTTATGACATCAGTATTGCCTTAGCAACAGTAAAGGGGCGGGGCCCTAGCGATCATGGAGGCGGGATGGCGCCTGTGGAGACTTTTGGCAGAAATTTAACGCCATAAAAATCCAACTGCTAATGAATTTTGGCTCAGCAGAATTCTATCAAACAACCAACAAACTTGTTCAGTTTGGACAAGAACCTAAATGAACCTGGAGATTAGAAACAAAAGTTTTTAGGCAAAGTTTAGAAGTGAAGTTTCTTTCTATTTGAATTTATTTGGATTTTCTGTGTTTTTGGTGTAAAAAAGATGTGAAGGAAGTCAGGCTTATGAGTGTTTGGGGATACGCCAAAGAAAATCAGTTTTTAGAGATCAGTCAGAGCTGATATGTGTGATATTTGACCTGCCCTGATGATGGTTTCACAGCCAAGTGGAAACAGAATCCAAACAGATTCTAATTTTAGGAGTAAACAGATGATTTTTCTTTCAGGATTTGAGAGTCATTTGGATCCTAAGATGACAAAAGGAATTAAAGATTTTTTTTTTTTTTGTTGAGACAAGTGGAAGAGAATTTTCCAGACCAACATGAAGGACCTGCATTCATGAACTCTACGTTTACTGACTGTCTTTTAGGACTCAATCAGCACGATGCACACTTCGATGACAGTCTATTTATCCACCTCAGTGCAGAATCGGAATCCTCAGCTCTAAGCTGACTTTACCCTGCACAGTTCCACATGAGCTAAATACTGTTTCAGATGGACTTGGTTCATCTGCTCACTGGAGATGTTTGTGATGACCTCACATTGGTATCAAGCATCAAACAGAAGCTCTCTGCTGTGAGTGGTGTCCCCCCCTTTCCTTGCTCCTTCCTACCTTTGCGAACATTCCCGTCTGTGGTGCGCTGGAACTCCCCGGCGCTCAGCAGGAAGCAGGCCCGGTCGTGAGGGTAGCGCTCGCGGCTGGTGTTGGAGCCCAGGCCCCCGGTGGCCGGGCTGCGCTCGTCTCCCAGGACCTGGTCGATGGTGGGGCAGTCCTCGTTGGCCAGGGCTGCTGCGCTCGCTGCGGCGTCACCGTTCTGCTTGGAGTCTGACAAGAGGTGGTTTGGGTGGGGCGCACAGGCCAGCGTGACAAGGAAGAGCATAGAGTCATTACTGACAGGTGGAGTGAGGGAGGAAACAAAGGCCACGTGGTCGGACCACATGGAACCACCCCATTACACCTAACACGGGACGAAACACGAACAGTGGAGGTGACATCCTATGGACTTTGAAACAAGACATACAGTCGTTATTGCCAATGAGTTAGATATCGCTAGAGGTGACATGCTAGCTTGTTGCGTACGCAAAGTTGGAAGCCATATTGATTTGGTATACATGTCGATTTACTGCAGTGTTAGAATTCTACAAACAGATCTGGAAAAACTAGAATGTGACTTTTCACTAGTAAATTATTGATGTCAACTTCTAGAAAACATTTGAACCAGATCTGATTGAGTTTACTCAGTCGTATCAGACCGTGACGCACTGATCCGTGCGCGGACTGGCCCGAATATAACTAGCGCTAGCGGTCTGCAGCGATGTCGGCTACCCACCGATCCATTCATAAACACAGACCGAGGAGTCGAACAGTTTGTGTAAATGTTATTCTGAGTCAGGAGTCAGCTCTCCGTCCCCCCCTCTGGCCGCCAGCGGCTGTCATCTCCAGAGTACTGCTTGCACCACACCTCCCAGCAGCCCCAGCGCACAGTTTCCTAATGCTGCTCAGCTGACTCCAATCTGACGATCGCCCACATGCTTCTTAAGGACTAAGTATTGTTTGTGCCGCTCTGTCTTCCTTACTGAGCGTTTCATTCTAGACCCGATCTTCTGTTTGCCTGCCGCCTGCCCTGACCCTCGCCTGGACCCTGATTACTCCAGTCTCTTCTCTTATGCCTCCATGCTCGTTGATGACTTCTGCCTGCCTGACCCTGATTTAGCTTTGTGGACTTTTAGCTGTGCTTAGTTTCTGTCTGTACTAATAAACTTGCTGCAGGTGGAACCAGCTGTCCGTCTGTTTGTGACAGTCTGTGTGTAGATTTGAATAAAATCACAATCCTGCAATGAGGTATGAATTGCGTGTCCTATATAATAACGTATATATTTATACTAAAGTTTGAAATGTTGTTTATTTGTTCTACTTTGCACAAAAATACTTATACCACGTCCTGGATCTTATTTTTCTGATGATCAGAGTTTTTTTCCTTTTATAAATCGGACCAAAATGAAGCATTTTATGGTCATTTTACTGTGTTTGCTAAACCATGTCTCATTGTTTTTATACCATTCCAATATGGAGTCATTCTTTATGTACCTTGGACTATAGTGTTAAACCTGCATACCAGCACTAGCAATAGATCTCATTGGTTATGGCTGTATTTGGCCACTAGATGTCCTCGCTCTTTCTTCTAATCTGTTTCATCTAACACTCAAAGGCTTAAATGGTTTTTGGTAATATTACTGCAGACTAAAAAGATTTAAAAACATGTAATTTAATCTGGATTAGAGTTAATTTTTATAATGAACTATTGATAGATTTTTTAAATGCTCTTTTAGTCGTCAAATATTATTTGGATCTTGATGTAGGAAAGCCAGTTAACCCTTTAACACCTGAAAATCTTTAACATGCTGTCACTTTTCAACCGTTGACACGATCATTCCTGCCATTTTTCTCCTTCAGAATCTGCTGGAATGTTCGTGTTAACGGTCGAAAAGTTCCAGTAAATCAAAGAGCAGAAACTCTGGAGCTCCGGTGTTAAAGGGGTCACTTCTCTTTGAAATTTGTAAGGATTTGTTAAGCTACAACCTGCAACTTAGCTTTGAGGCAACGACTCGTCTCTGACGTCTTCCGAGTGACGGGAGATGTCAGAGACGAGCCGAAAAGTGGCTCCTCCCCCTGTCAGGTCTTAGGGTTCACAACGATTTGACTGACAGCTTGGACAGCCAGAGCTGTCATTTTGTTCATCTGTGAGTTTACATTCTGCCAGCGGTAATAGAATTAAGGGGTCAGAGTGAGCAGAAAACACCCAGGTAGATCGGTGGAGGGAGTGTGATGGTGCGGGACGGCAACACTGGAGTAACAAGGCTTCTTGTCACTGAAGGCAATCAAAAATAGAAACGATGCCTTTTCAATATGAGGCACCTACAGACTGGAACTTTCAAAGCTCATAAGTTTGTCTCAGTTTGATGTTATTATGAAGGACCTGGAAATGAGGTCACTAACTTACTAACAGTAAAAGAGTCATTTGGGGTCATTTTCTACTGATAAAAACCTAGAAGGAGCCACATATAGTCTTACTTTATTCTTTAGGAAATTTGGATTTGCTTTCATGACCTCTGCATTCTCAGCCATCAATTTATAAATATAACTAATCTAAATAAAATGAATGCTAATTAAGTAATCCTTACTTTAAAAAAAATTGCAATTTTATTTTTCTTTTATTTATTTTTGTTCTTTTTCTCCTCTCTGTCCTCATCAGTCTTCCACTGCTGGGTTTTGTTATTTTAGTTTGGGGTTGGGTCTTGGTAGTCTTAGTTTGCAGGCTTTGTTTATTTGTTTTCTTGAGATAGTTTTGGTTAAGCAGACATTATCAGAGAGCTGCTGACTCAGACGTCGACATGTCTGGATCAACAGTCTCCATGATTTATTTTATGTTTGGTTAAGGAGCCTCAATGGAGAGATTAAAGAGACACATGTGGATCTGGAGCTGCAGGTTGCAGACTCCTACACTAACATCTAGCTGTTTTAAATTAATTAATTAGTTTTATTCTGTTTTATTTCATCATATTTATTTATGTTTCAGCGTATTTTAATTCTCCAACATGTTCTGGTTGTGTGTAACTTTTGCCTCTTGACCAGGACTCTCATGAAAAAGAGATCAGTGGATCAATGGGATTTTTTTGTCCTCGTTAAATAAAAGTTAAAGCTAGAGACAAATCCCATATTCAAACAGGACAGGAAAAAGTTTGTATTTGTTTGAAACCTGCAAAACAACGTTTCTCAACTAGATCTCTGTGAACATCTTTGAACCCAGACTAAAGCACAGATGAGACGTCTGTGATCACTTTGTGACTCTAAATCCTCTCTCCTTGCGCTCCTTAAAAAAGCCGATGACGTAAACGTACATCAAGAGAAAGTTCAACTTTTTTTTCCTTGTGTTTTTATCCCATCATAAATTAAAATCTATTTTTAAAGTCCTCCACTTTAAGGAGAACGAGGACATCAGCAAGTTATTTAGAGCTTCAAATCTGTCAGAAACAGCAGATCCAGCAGCTGAGCGCCCAGATCAAACCTTTAGTCAGCACTTTTACTTTCACTGAATAATATTTATAACTGGGATTATTATAATTAGAAATGTATGGAAAGTTAAACTTACAGAACCAAGTAAGCTGAACACTGAACATGAGAGAATAAAATGATATCAAATCAGAGAGAATTTCTATTCATGTGACTGTCTTCAAATTAGGTGAAAATAAAGTAACTATGCAAGAGGTGTGTCTACTTATAAAAATGTGAAACCTTCCTGAAGGTGCTGTCTTAATGTTTGCTACACTTAAACTCCACCTTCACACCTGGGGCACTGAGGTGCAACTTAAAGGAGCTTAAGTTCCAGAAAAGCAGGTCAGTCTCCACGTCCTCCAGAAAAAGCTCATCGTGTGAACATCGTGTCTCCATTATGTCATTTTTTTTTTTTTTTTAGCAATTGAACATTGATTTGCCTCATTTTTTTTTTAATTTTTGATCAAAATTTACCTTTTTTAAAGCTTTATTTCCCCACAAAAATCATCTTTTTCACAAAATTTAGAATCTTACATCTCAACATTAAAGAAAATGTTGTAACGGTTAATAATAAGACAAGCCCTATTACCACATTAACAAACATCATTAATATGTTCATAGAGTGTTAGTAAGACATTTATTAGAACACTAAGCCTAATAAAGTTTATTAACTTGGTAAGATAATTAACAACCAAAGTGAGACCATTGTCTACAAAGGTTATATTAATAAACTGCTTACAAATGCATTAACTATCTTTGTAACATTATATTGAACTTTATCTGAGATCTTAATATAAACATGCGTAATTCCTGTGATCTGCAAACTTCTGGACACCACAGCTGGAGTTTCTCACATTTATTTCTAGTGAAGTTTGAACATTTTTTTTAGTTCTTATATGTGTATTTTTTAATTATTGTGTTTATTTACATTTTGTGTTGGTGTTTGGAAAAAAAACCCCCAAAAAAACATCCCAAACCTAAACCTTTCAATGGCCTGGACCTGAAATAATCAGTAAGTGTCTGTAAATTATCTGGTATTTTGAACTGAATTTATTGACAGTTTTGGATTAACATTATCTTTTAAAGTAAAGGTAAAAGTTTAACACCTTATTTGTTAAACATTTTAAGTCAAAAAATGAAAAATCTTTGTAAAGCTCCACCTGACAGTAAGGCTGGATTCATGGATTTTGTCCACCTTCAACTAGAGTGAGTTTGTTTAGCCCACATAGTTCAGATTAACTTTCACTGTTACAAAATAAAGAAAAAGATCCAAACCTGAAGTCCTGTGGGCCAAATGTGGCCCACATTCAAATTTCTACTGGGCCACATGTTCCTGTCATAGTGTCGATGATATACGGCTCCCAGAACTTTGTGTACGATTTCTTGATCATGATTGGCTAAATTCCGTCACACACTATTGTCAACCTTCTGTCAACCTTTCTTGCTCATTTTAAAAATCTCAAATTAAACAAAATGAATTTCTGTTGATGAAAACTATAAAAACTACTGTGTTTTTTACTTCTAAAAAAGATAAACATTAGTGTTGTTTCCCTGTTTCCATGTTTTACATATAAAAGTTTATTTTATTAATTTTATAATGAATCCTTTCATATGAACCCAGATTTAATGTCCCTTTCAGACAGACAGATTTACAAATCCAACACTCACTTCTTTGGGTAAAAATGTCTTCATATAATATAATGATGTTCTGTCAGAAGTAAATCTAAATGATTCAATTGCA
Organism: Oryzias javanicus; assembly: GCA_003999625.1. Lineage (NCBI taxonomy): Eukaryota > Metazoa > Chordata > Actinopteri > Beloniformes > Adrianichthyidae > Oryzias > Oryzias javanicus. The sequence continues at coordinate 1,715,008 of CM012444.1, forward strand.
AGAAAATGTTCTTTAGATAGTTCAGGTGATGTAATTATAAGGGTTCAAAGAAACCAGGGTGAAGGGTTGGCTCTCACATTTAAACTCTTCAGAAAAGGTTTGGACTCTACATGCTGACATAAATCAAACATGCCCTCCTCTGCCACTCAGAACCACAGAGGGAGGAAGACATCTGAGTTACATAAGAGCGGAGAGAGGAAAGGAAGTAACTTTCCATCAAACTCATTCTGACAGGTGACCTTTGACCTACACATTACATTGGAATGATGTAACGATTTAATATACATTTAAAATAAAATGAATATAAACTTTACAGAAATTTAATATAAATTTTATAGAAATTTGATATAATACTCCATTTAATATAAATCTAAATTTTAATATAATTTATATTAAGTTTATAAAAAAGTTTAATTTAAATTTATATCAAATTGTTACATCATCACAATGTAATGTGTAGGTCAAAGGTCACCTGTCAGAATGAGTTTGATGGAAAGTTACTTCCTCTCCTCTCTGAGGGAGGCGGGCCTAGAAAAGATCCACAGTTCTAGATTATGAGCTTCAGTCTGTTTCTAGATTCTAGTTTGGTGTTTGTTTTGTATTTTAAAAAATCTTTTTTTTTAGACTCTGTTATTGTTTCTGAGTATTTCTTTGGTCAAACTGAGCTGCTGCAAAGATCCAGATTGAAAAAGAGTTCTTCAGTGACATTAAAAATACACTGGGCGGGTCAACAAGCTCCTCAAGCTCCACTCCAAAACGTGTCTCTTCAAACTCAGTCTTCATTCCTAATAAACTCCTCCCTCTCCGCAGAAATTATGTCTTAAAAAACCAACTCAGTTTTTAATTTTATTTTTTTTAAGTTTGGTCTAAAAACGTCAAAATTATGATTTTGACATTTTCTAAGCTTTATATTTGAGTTAACCCACTATATTTGCAGTCACAGGGTTCAAGTTATGTACTGTGGTAATATCAGCTCATAGTGACATGTCCTCACACGAGAAATGCTTTGACATGTTAACATTTGGGTTATTGACTCTGGTTGAAGTGTGCACTTCTTCATCCGCTCCATCACTTACCTGCCCTGTTTATCTCAATGATCTCCTCTTGTGCCAGGGGGCAGTCTCCGGTGCCCATCATGCTGCCGGATCCCACCATGCCTGGCCCGATTACGTTACCCATGAGCCTGTGTGGAGAGGCGGTGGCCATCGCCAGGGCGTCTGGCTTGCAGTAGTTTGGACTTCCTGGCTGAGGCGCTCTAGGAATGTGCTTGTTCCTCTTCTTGGGGAGCTTCTGCTTCGCCATGGCCAGAGAGTAGTACATGCCAAAGTTGTTGACAATGACGGGCACGGGCATGGCGATGGTTAGCACCCCCGCCAAGGCGCACAGAGCCCCCACCAGCATCCCTGACCACGTCTCAGGGTACATGTCTCCATATCCCAGAGTGGTCATAGTCACCACAGCCCACCAGAAGCCAATGGGGATGTTCTTAAAGTTGGTGTGGGCTGCAGCCGTGGGGTCATCTGGGTCCGCTCCGATTCGTTCTGCGTAGTAGATCATGGTCGCAAAGATGAGGACGCCCAGCGCCAGGAAGATGATTAGCAGCAAGAACTCGTTGGTGCTCGCCCGCAGAGTGTGGCCCAGGACCCGCAAACCAACAAAATGCCGCGTCAGCTTGAAGATACGCAGGATGCGGACAAAACGTACCACACGGAGGAAGCTCAATATATCTTTGGCTGTTTTGGAGGAGAGGCCACTCAGCGCCACCTCCAGGTAAAAGGGCACAATGGCCACAAAGTCTATGATGTTGAGGGCGCTGCGGAAGAACTCGGCCTTGTCGGGGCAGAAGATGACACGTGCCATCACCTCAATAGTGAACCAGATGACACAGACGCCCTCCACATACGTCAGCCAGCCGTCTGTGACGACTTCATACACAATCTGAGGAGCAAAAGACAAAGACACAACATTAACAATCCAGACCTCCCGTGTTGTCCGGCCTGTGAATGCTCACGCATGTGGATCGTGGGATTATTTGATGGTATTCTCCGCTGTTTCTGCTTAGAAGAAGTAGTTAATGAGTCTACACTTCTTTAATTTATATATTGTTGAGACAGAGAAATGTGTGTGTGTTGTGATTGTGTGTTTATTTTCATCTCTACAATCTCTTTAGATACAAAAACATGATTGCATTTGCTTTATTGTGAAAAACTGTTTTATTTTGAACATAAACCGGATTTTCTCATCTATCTTGATGTAACTTCCTGCCTGATTTGACGCGGTTCACTAGCGGCTCACGCACGAAACGATCCACTGCACAGAATTTCTCGGAGGACCACGCCAACAACTCTTCTTCAAGAGTTTTTCAGGTTGTGTGTCTCAATCATGTTCTCTCACTTTTTTTTAATGAATAATATATATCTTTTATCTCACAACAGATGTTTGGTGACATTGTTTTACCACACAACATATTGAACAACAACTTATTTTTTATTTTTCACAACATATTTTTTAAGGATTTTCTCTTGATCCATCTGAACGCTCTGGTTTAACAACTGAAGTTACTAATCTTCGTGTATGTTGTCTTGTATGTTATTCCTGCATTTCTTTTCTTTAGTTTTAAGCTGCGTTCACACCAGCCTCTGCAGCACGAGTTAAAGCAGACACGTTCAGTTAAAAACTATGAAAACGCGCTTCCAGCTTCCACGTTCAGAACTCTCACGATGCTTAAATTTCCGGGCTCCACATACGAAAGGTATGTTCAATGGACGTGCGTTGAAAGTCAAACCAGCTTGACCTTTGACCAATCAGGACCTCAGATTTTGGAGTGACATATGGATAGTGTCCTTTTAATTCATAGAAGTACCAAAGGTTTGAAAACTGATCACAAAGGAGAAATTAATAATCGTGGTTTGTGTCCACGAGGAATTCCATGACTCTTATATTTATCGGAATAGAGCTGTGAAAGAAAAAGCCTGGAGCAAGAGTCCTCAGATTTGCACCGTTTTGACATTTCACTCCAGGACTCATCCAACTGTCAGCAAGGCCACTTCAACCCAATGTGGTTTCAAAGTGGGCAGAATATGGAAGTGAGGTCACAAACCCAGATGTCAGCAGCCTTTAACAGGAAAAGAGTCATTTGAGCTGGTTTTCTACTGATCAAAACCTAGACGGAGCCGTAAAGTCTTACTTAATTCTCTAAGAAATTTATATGTGTATTTATGACCTTCTTCTTTTACCTATTCTGTATATTTTTGGCATCAATTTTCAGCCATCAATTTCTAAATTATTTACTCACAATTTAATAAATGCTAATTAAGTAATCCTTACTTTAAAACATGCTATTTCTTTGTTCTTTTTCTCCTCTTTCTCCTCAGCAGTCTTCCACTGCTGGGTTTTGTTATTTTAGTTTGGGGTTTGGTAGTCTTAGTTTGTAGACTTTGTTTATTTGTTTTCTTTAGGTAGTTTTGGTCAGGAAGCCATTATCAGAGAGCTGCTGACTCAGACGGTCGACATGAATGGATCAGCAGTCTCCATGATTTATTTTATGTTTGATCGAGGAGTCACTCTGAGACACGTGGATCTGGAGCTGCAGGTTGCAGACCCCTGAACTAGGATAATCAGACTTTTATGGAATAACTTTAGATAATTAATAAACCTTGCCCAATGTTTTTGTGTTGTGCTTTAGGATAACCTCCATTATGAACTGGAGTTTTATATATACTGTAAGATAGGTTGATTCATGTTTTTGCTGTGCATCAATTAAACATGGAGCATACCTCTTCATGTGTGACGTTCCCCACCGTCACGTTCTCCGTTTTGTTGTAGATGGTGTTGAAGGCCTCATGCGTCTCCAGGCAGAAGGTGGAGATGGAGAGGAGGATGAAGAAGAGCGAGGCCAGCGCCACATACTGCAGAAAGAGTTGCAGAAACAGGAGTGAAAATGCGCCTCCAGCAAACAAGACGCCCTTCCAGTTCCAGTAATGTGATCTGATGGTGTGGCTTGCAGCAGTACATTATCCTGACAGGAAGGAGCCTGCAGTATTTATTGAAGCCTCGTCGTTTTGTATTTTTTATTTTTTTTTGAGCGATGGGACACAGTGGGGGTGAGCGACTGCAGCATGAGCAGTTCTGAGAAGCTGCAGAAAGGGGGAGCAGTGAGCCGGAGATGTGAGTCCTGTTCATTCAGCAGGAATGGACTGAGTGCTGCTTCCATTAAGAGATGAAAGGAGGACAAAAGAATCTGTGAACACGAGTAAGAACAGCTCACGGTGTGTGATGGAGGAAGAGAGCAATGGAGAAATGGAAAGGATTTATTTATTCATAAATAATAAATGACACACAAATTGATTAAAGGTGTCAACAAATGCTGCTAAAGCAAACCAAATGATTGAGAGAACAATTCCCAGCAACACATATCCATTATTTGTCAAATCTAAACCAACCCAACGTTCTTGTGACAGAGTAAAACTTCAGACAGGATTTTATTTGAACCCTTTGATAGAAAATATACAAACTCTACCATAAGATACTGAGCAAAGAGAAGATGGTCAGTTCAGAAATGACAGTTCATAGAGTTATAGTGAAGCTAGATCCTATGATGAATGATGTTGATGACTGTTACTTTAGTTATTCCTTATAGTATCTATAAATCAAGCTATGTAGATAGAGGAAATGCCATTACAACATGATGTCATATTTAAAATTACAGTCTCACCTATAAATGACCATATAATTACATTGATGTTTGGCGGATAGATAAATTCATCTTTATAGAATTACAAGATATAACTTTTTTTCCTAAAAAAACTTCATTCGGAATCTCTAAATATGAATAAAAACCTTTAGTAAAAAAAACTAGTTGATTTAATCATCATTCATGCATGAGAAGTTTAAACTTCTTGGAGAAAAAATGTACGATAACCTGACAGTAACATGAAACAAAGCCTGAACATCATCCAGTTAAAATAACGCAAAAAATCAAACTTTAAGATTTCGGAACAAAACACAGAAGCTGAAAAATAAATAATAACAAAATTTCAATAGTACGATTATAGATTACTATAGACTATAGCCCTCCAGATCATTTTATTTTATTGTCACCGACGTTATCTTGTGCTTATTTCTAACTTGTATAATTACAACCAAAACATATTTTTATGGAGAGTAAAAAATTGAAAGTTATTTAATGTTTTAGATGATTTATTGTGGAATAATATTACTGCATTTTTATTATTCATAATTATGTAAAGAAGTTACAGTTTTAAGTTTTAAAAATTGTCATTCTGCTACCTTTTTGAACAATTTTCGCATTTACTATGATTTTTTTTGGCTATTTTGGAATTAGGCAACTATTTCAGCTAAGTGTTAGTTATTTTTGCTAATTTAGGCTGTTTTCAGGTTTTTTTTGGTCTATTATGGAGTTAAGCTAATATTTCAGCTACATGCTAGCTGTTTTTGGTTAATTTCTTTTCTTTTTAAGTTTTTCAGAGTGTTTTGGAGTTAAACCAGTGTTTGTATGCTGGCTGTTTTGGGTAATTTAAGCTTTTCTCAGTTTTATTTTTGGTCTATTTTGAAGTGTAGATTTTTGTTCAGATACATGCTAGCTGTTTTGACTACCAGTAATCTAAGTTTTTTTAGGGAGGCTAATTTATTCTAGCTGGCCATCAGCTTCAGCATTTTTAGCTATCAATTTCAGCATCTTCAGCGGCCAAATTCAGCTTACAGCATTCACACTAACATTATCACATGTAATGCTATGTATCCATTCCCTAATTATGTTAAAAGGTTACGGTTTAAAAGTTTTAAAAATGTTTCTTTTGTTTTTCCTGCGACCTCAGGTGTGTCTTGGATTTTGGTCCCTTGAGTTTGACACCCCTGGTCTAACGTGATCACGTCTCGTCTGAGGCTAGCAGCTCCTCTGAAATCTTTGATCCAGTTCATGTTCCTTTGAAAGCACATTTGTGAGGTGGAACACGGATGTCGGTCTGCTCTTGACATGGTCTGACGGTCACATGAAGTTTGCAGATCAAGACAAATTAATCTTTTAATTTTTTTCAAACTCAGTTCTGTTTTGAACTAAATATTTTGTAACTAAAATGCATTTTCTTTTTCTATCAAAGTGTTTTGAAAATGTCTATTTTTTACAATATTTCTTTTTTGCTTTAAATTACTGTATCAGTGTTCAAATAATAACAAAGCACACGTGCACAAACGTGTGTGTGTGTGTGTGTAGGTCAGTGATGAAGACAGACAGCAGTGTTGTTCCAACCCTCAGAGAGCACATCGAATCCCACGTCTTATTATCAAGGTCTAATTTAATATTGCTATAAAGAGCTGCCCTAGATCCACACACTTTTACACACTCCTACACGCATGCACGCGCACACACACACACACACACGTGTGCGTCTGTCATCTCTGCTGATTGTGTCTGGATTTATTTTAAATCAACAAACCTTGTTCCGAACTAGAGTTTCTGTGAAATTTTAGTTTAAAGTCCAATTGGGGCTGGGCGATAAAACGATAAATATCGCGATAGAACTTTTTTTCAAAAGAAAAATTTATATAACGCGATATTTTTGTTTTGAAGGGTTCAAAATGAACACTAGTTTAAATCACCAGCATTTTCACCTCTTAGGGAAGTAAAGTTAGAGGGTTAGTCGCCACATTGGTGTAAACTTCGTCATGTTTATTAACCGTCCTCTTGGTGAATTTCTTTCATCCCCTCCTCCTTTACCGTCTGCACGCTAAGTAAACAAACACGCCCCCACAGTCACTTTATATGTTCCTGAACATGTGGCAACTTTTGACAGGATCCAGTCAGAACTGGAGGATAAACTTTATGCTTTACTTACTACATCAACAGACACACGTGTTGATTTGGAGACAGCACCGTAGCTACGATGCTAATGACGCTAGCGAGGAGCTATGTGTGTCACATTTCTGGTATTTTCTATATAAAATAGTGTTAGACTTTAGCCACTTTTTTTTTTTTTTTTTTAACTTGTCCTGTCCAACATCTGAGCAAACAGATGCGGGCTGAGAGCCTCTTGTGTTGGACAGATTTCAATGTCACAACAGGGATTTATTGAGTATAAACCCCTGTTGTATTTCATGCTAAACTTTATTTATATTTATTATGTTTTGTTTTTGTTTTGTTGGAGCCAGTACTTTACGTATCCACCCACCAACTTGGCCAGTGACTCAGACATAGCTTTCGTCCCCTGTTTGGAGGTATTTCAGTTATTTAACATTTGACAAAAATCAGAGTAAAATGGACGGAAAATTGCACAGAAAACTGGAACTATTTCAAACCTTTTTTTACCACCTGAAGCAGTGCCAACAAGCAGGCTCAATCTCAGACTGAAATAAACGATAATCAGACCTGAACAGCAGATACAATACTGACTACCAGAAGAAATTATAAGTGTCTGCTTTAAGTTCCTTGCTTATTCTCAGGATGTTGACAAAAATATTAGTCAAATTCATGCTTGTTCTGTAAAACTTGAAAACATTAGAATTTATTAAGTGGAACTTATTGAACAATTTAGTGTTCTGTTTTACTTACGTTCTCTTTTGCTTTAATTTTCAGTTTAGTTTATATTATTTATGCCTTTTCTTAGTTACAAAACTGTTGCATCATGTTCCTTCAATGCATCTGTTGTATTTAAAGTATGATGGGAAATAAAAACTTAAATCCAACAAACCTGCTGTTGATAACACATTCCTCTCATGAGCCGCACAGCTTTCAAATTTTATGATTTTAGTTATTTGATTTATTATTATTATATAATTATTGCCTGGGGCCCATTTAAAGAAGCAGGTTTTGTGGAAACTCTGAGTTTGTGAACTCCAAAGTCTGTAAAACTCTGAGTTTTTGGTTTCAGAAAAAAGTGTGTGAAACCAAACCCGTTTCACGAAGCAGGATTCACTAAACTTTGTTTAACCTGCTTCTCAAAACGGGCCACTGATATGAATGAATGAATGAATGAATGAATGAAATTGTCTATTTCAAGCAAGCTGGTAAGAATACATAAAATAACATCTTAGTCAGTCACAAGTTGATCACTTGTAAGTGGAAGGAAGCGAACTTATATAATCCCACCCCAGTTCGACCATACCATTTTCTTTACATGAATTATCATATCCGTTCAAGACTTAATATCAAATATTTATACTCTCCAATCATAGATTCAGGTTATTAAGCATCTTTAAGATCAGAGATGAAATTAAATTTCAAACATCCACAGACAAGTTATGTATATTAATCAGTACCAATATTCTAAATATAATCGGACGATTATCATCAGGAAAACATCATCCACATTCATCAATGCCAAAGATTCAAGCTTATTCCGACCATCATCACCAGAAAAAATCACCCGCACCAAAAATCCAGAGCATACAGGATGATTAACAATCCTCTGAATATATTCCAGACCCTCGGCATGATTATTGCAAATGATTATTTATTGTGTTTATGATAATTATTAATTTTCATCAGAAAGAAAAATCATCTCCATTGTTCAATGCAAATAAAATAAAATAATATATATACTCATTAAAAAAGACAATTTCTGTCGATTGTTTTCATGAAAGAAGATCAGTCATAGATCACACTGGGAGAACGAAAGTAACAGAAAAATATCAAGAATATGTGCTGACTCAGTGATACATAAAAATCCAAGTCTATCAACAGGATTGAGGCGTCGTTATGACTGCTGACTGTTTATCTGGTCCATCGTCCTTCAGCTGATGTCATATCAAGTAAATAGTGTTCAATTTGTCAGCTGAAAATGAGGTCAAGGTTCACCTTCAGAAGCGCTCGATTTTCTTGAAATCCCATTTCACACGTATTTTGCATCCATTAAAGGCTCAGACATCTGTAATCCCACACTTCTCCAAGTCTTTCATACTTTTGATCAGTCAGGTCCAGTGGACCGAGTGGTTTGACTAAGATCCTGGAGTTCTGCACCCAAGAGCTTTGGATCTGTCGTCTCTCGGCATGATATTTCGACAGGTGATTATTTAGCTAAGCAGCCAAACCCTTCAGGTGTTTTCGTTGTTTCATCAGAGCTGTCTTGTGCTTTCGGTTCACAAACCTGATGAGGATTGCGGTTTATCCGAATTCTTTCTACAAGGAAGCGGATGACAGACCTCAATAGTATTTAGATCCAAGGTCTAGACATGAGGAATAATCCAACTTGGCTTTCCACGGTCTCGTCATCATCTCCAACAGCTGCGTTAGCATCCGTGTTAACGTTGGTCGCACCAGGCCGGGCAGTTGCATGAGGATGATGTTATTCATCCGTATTTGTTGATCCATGTCGTTCTTCTTCTCTCCAGGAGATCTTGCCGGTTATCTCGTTGTTCATTATCTACCTTTTCCTGTCGGAAATCTTCCACAAGTTGTAGCAGCGGTGATAGCTTAGCATCAAGCTCCAACAGCACTGATATGTTAGCATTCCAAAAAATTTTAAACGTGTTTTTTTAGCACAAATTGTGTAACCGCAATGTACTGTGGTCTATATTCACTGACCAAGTGAGCTTTGATGCACAGCAGTTTCTCTCCTGGGTCATTTCTAGGGCACTCCATTTTGGAATTGTAGATTTGGACAGAACTACAAAATGGTGAACGGGCTAAAAAGGGAGTAGGGAATAGTATAGATACAGTGACATTGTGACATAAAAAAATTCTATATTACCCACAGCCCCAACCTCAACTATATGTAATTTGATCTTTTTACAATTGTTCTCATATGATTATGCAATTTTTAGTCAAAATAAAAAAGTCTTTGTTAACATATTCTCTGCAGGACAGTTATTGGTCTATCTGTCTGTCTGTCTGTCTGTCTGTCTGTCTGTCCATCTACCTATAGTGTTTCAGAAATTCTGCTCAAACTTCACCTACAATTTTTATCTTCAAATTACATGTTTTTGCAACACAGTGGTCATTATTGGTAAAGCACAGGTGATGGTTTGATTGCTTTAGTCAGATATATAAATGTAAGGCTAAATTATACTTTTCTTTTTTTGATAAATCCTTTAATATCTACATGTTAGAGGAAATACTCTTTATTTGTCTAAGACAAGCATTACCAGACCAAAGAATAAAACAGGAAGTAAAATAATTGATAGTTAATTCTAATTTAGCGCCACTGACTGAAATATTAGCTTATTATAATTGCTATAATTATTTCTATAATTATGATCATTGTCATTAGTTACATTATTTTAAATGACAGTAACAAAAGTGAAAACAAATTTCTTTCATTTTTGTTGTTTTGTAGCCCAATTTAAAACAGTATCTTTACCTTTCCCTGCAACCTTTTACACCTCACCTGCCCATCGTTTCCATCACATGTCCTCACTCAAACTGACCCATATCTCTTTTTGTTTCTTCCATCAAGGGACAACATCATCCCTTCTTTTAGCTTTTTTTCTTCATCTTCTTCCTCTCGTTGTCTCTGTCATCTTGATTTAACATTTTTTTCTATTTTGAAAACAGAGAAAAATGTCCCTGTTCCTTCTTTTTTTTTGTATAGGTATTTTTAAAATTACATTTAAAATACTTATTCTTAAATATCCTTTACTGCCCTTTCAGCATCTAAAAGAGATTACTGTCCTTCATACACCAAGACTGGTGTCTATGCAGAGCTTGTCTGGGCTCACAAATGTTTTTGGATCAAAGATAAACTCCTTTTGAATTGTAAGTTGTAGCTGTTAGAATAAAGTATAGTATAGTGTAGTATAAATGCTCTAAAGTTGTAGTTTGTTTAAATTACATTTTCATTATTAGCATATTTATACACATGTTAGTGCGACATAAATAAAGTGATTGATTGATTAATTGATTATTTAAAGTTAATAGTTATAACCATTTAAATGCTTAGTGTAGATTTAAAAGTAGATCACACAATTCCTCGGTTACTACAATGATGCTAAACACAGATCACAGAATATTTCAAAAGTCTGCGATAGAAAGTAGTTTGTTTTTAAAAATTATCACAAGTATTAATAAAAAGTCCCCTTGGAATCATGGGTAAAATCATTACAATTTTACAGCTCTAGTTTTTGCAGCTTTAACAATGACAGGAAGTTTATATTTTCAAGACATCCAAATCTTTGTTTTTAAGTTAATTTGCCAATGCACATATTTTCATTTTTATGAATAATTGTGTCTTTTGAAGTCAATGCAAAGAGTAGTATGTTTTAAATTGCAAGTTTTCAAGACAGAATCGAAAGAAATTGTCAGGTTCTTATGTAACAAAATTCTGAAAGTTGGAACTGAAGGTTGAGATCCATGATTCCAAAAAAATATCACAGAAGAAACCAGCTGACACATCAGAAAAGATCTTCACGAGATTTTAGAGGATTTTCTTCATCTCTATTCCTTATATTCTCTATTATAAGTCATAATGACTATAAATGAAATCACCAAACAAACAGGGAGAATACCGTCCCTGGAAGAAACGTTTTACCAAACCCAAGGTACGGATTTAAAATTTAAGAGCTTCACACTGGACTGAGAACCACCCCGGCGAACACTGAAGGAACTGATGAAGCCAGAGGAACATCATTATTTACAGAAAGCACACATGAAATCCTACATTCCTCAAACTACAAACGGTCTGTAGGTTCACCTAATATTTCTCTACGTAAAGATCATAAATCTGACAAAGGAAATCCTTGCCAGAGCATCGCTCCTGCTCCTGCTATGAGAGAGACCTCAAAAACAATTCCCCCACGGGACACCACAAGGTAAACATTTAACAAAATTCCAATTCCACAAATCTCATGTGGACTGCAAGGGCGAACTTGCAAAACTTTGTGTGACATGCAACTGTAATAAAAACTACACTGTTGCTCCAGAAGCAAAGATCTGACTACTGGTGGTTCATCTGACCAGTAGTAGTGTAATGCATCTGTAGTTGGAGCACACCCACTGGCCGTTATCTTCATTAAACCAGTGACCACCACCCTCCTGTGCTAGTTGAGAGGCTCTGTCCCCAACTGCTTTGCAAAGACGTGTCACCCAAGACATCCAGACTTCAGGTCATCAAGGTGGTCCTCATTTATCTCCTCATTTAGTCTTTCCACCACAGGACTTTTCGACTGCCTCTGTTACTTCAGCTTGCGTGACGGACTAGTTAGCCTTCAAATCTTCTGGCCTCCTCAATCAGCAGGATTAAAAAAATCCTCAGTTGAGGTCAACAACTCCCTACTCACCCTGTGAGCTGAGCTGTCAAAGAACTACGTCCAGCCAATACCCCTTGAGACTTTAAACGAGTTTAGGCGCCTTCCCTCGCTGTAAGGTGGCATTTCATGTCTCCATGGATAAAGTCATTTTCCACAGGTTGTGCAGTGGAGGCACCTGACCAAGCAAGTTGACTCTAAGGAAAACGGCTAAAACCATCCATCCATCCATTTTCTTAACTGCTTTGTCCCTTTTGAGGTCACGGGACACCTGGAGCCTGACCCTGCCACTTCTGGGTGAAGGCAGGAGACACCCTGGACCTCAATCACACACTCACATTCACTACTAGGGATGATTTCTAGTAACCAATCCACCTTTGGTGGTTCTGGTTCAGGTCCCGGGACTTGAACCAGGGCCTTCTTGCTGTGAGGCAAGAGCACTAACCACTGCGCCGCCCGACTGTGCCAAAATTAGTAACGTAAACAGGGCAAAAGACTTAACAAAATGTTATAGTTCTTCAAGTACAGTAGATGGTCCAAAGTTGTAGTTGTAGAGTCTTCTGCACACAGCACCGCAGGGCTCAGTCAATAAGAGCAAATCCATTAGTCAGTACAAAGGTTCAACAGAATACACCACTGTGTTCATAGTCACAACAATCTCATGATGTTTAAAAAATCCCTGAAGAGTACTGATGTCTGACAGACTTACCTGAATATTAACTGATGCACACATAAGCTTGATTAAGCAAGACAGGAGCATTTATCAATTACGCCTTTATGCTCTTGTTGCATGAATTTATAAGTTATAAAGAAAACTGTAAAATCCAGCTGGCAAGTCTAAACTTATACCACAAAAAAAGATAAAGAGAAGGACACAAAGAGTGCTCAGGCTTTTGCTGATGCTGTACATATTAGTCTATTTGTCTTTCCCTTTGTTCCCAGTAATCTGACATGGCTTATGTTTCCACTGCCAGGTGTGTAGGCCAGAAGACAAAAGCTGCACCTGTTATGTAAGGAGTGTGACATTCTATCTTTGCAAGTCACTGTCAGCCTATAAAAACAAAAGGATGAAAAGAAGCAACATCAGGTTTGGTTTTTTACTTTCAATTTGCTATTTAGGTAATTAGAAATTGATGCTACATCTCACTTAATAATGAAGAGATGACTCATTATGTTTCTACAGTATGTATACAAATCATGACTTTACAAAGGATAAGAGCTGAAACAATGGAACAAATGGTCAGAGGGTACTTTCAGTCTACTTCCACCTACAGTGGCATTGAGCTAATGTCAAACCTCTTTGGAGAGCTTCTTTGGGAAAGGGAGAACAAACAAGGAAATAGAAGAAGACGAGGATTCAACAACTTGGAAAAAAAAGCCGTATTTTTCACTCATAATATTAGGAGTTCTACAGAAAAATAACAATTTATTTTTATATTAACTTATTTATGTGAATTTCATGAAATTCCTCTTCTTCTGCTCATCCGGGATCGGGTCGGGGGGGCAGCAGTTTAAACAAAAATGCCCAGACTTCCCTCTCCCCGGCCACTTCCTCCAGCTCGTCTGGAGGGACCCCGAGGTGTTCCCAGGCCAGCCGAGAGATGAAGTCTCTCCAGCGTGTCCTGGGTCTTCACCCAGTGGGACATGCCCGAAACACCTCTCCAGGGAGGCGTCCAGGAGGCATCCGGACCACATCCGAGCCATCTCAACTGGTTCTTCTGGATATTTAGGAGATCTCTCCAGGTGACTGAGCTTCTCAGCCTATCTCTAATGGAGCGCCCCGCCACCCTACAGAGGAAACTCATTTCAGCCGCTTGTAATCAGGATGTCGTTCGTTCAGTCATGACCCAGAGCTCATGACCACAGGTGAGTACTGGGACAAAGATCGACCGGTCAACCATACGTGAAGCTTCACTTTCTGGCTCAGCTCTCTCTTCACCACAACAGACCTGTGCAGCGACCGCAAAGCGGCGCTCCGACCTCACGCTCCGATCTTCCCTCACTCACCAACGAGACCCCAAGATATTTAAACTCCCCCACTTGCGGCGCCCAAATTCCCACCCTAAGCCTTGAAGGAAAATCTCTCAAAAGATTGGCAAGTGAATAAACAAAGCCTTCTAAACTTCAAAAGTTTTCAATAAATACGAGTGCTGCCAGAAACAATTATTGTAAAAGTCGGCTAAACACTGATTATTTTGTCCAATTAGTCAGCTAATCGGGTCATGCACAGAGTGGATGTAAAACACATCTTAACCAGCATCAGCTTTAAACTAACTGAAAACTAGATATGTAGCATTACCTGTGATAATGCTGTAAGCTGAATTTAGCTGCTGAAGATGCTGAAACTGATAGCTGAAATCACTGAAGCTGATACCTGAAAACACTTAAGATGATGGCCAGCTAAAATATTAGTTGAATGCAAAATTAGCCTAAAACTGAAAAAAAGCCTAAGTTAGCCAAAATAGCTAGCATGTAGCTGAAATATTAGATAAACTCAAAATTAGCCTTAAAAACTGAAAAAAAAATTTAAAGGCAGTGGAAATAGCCAGCATGTAGGTGAAATATTAAACTCCAAATTTTTAATAAATGGCAAAATAGTCCATAAAGCTAGCACAATACCATTATAACTTTCAACTTTACTACACTCTGACTCCATATATTACAAAGTAACGATTAATTGACTGTTAAATTAGTTGTCACCTATTTCAATATTCGATTAATCGTCGATTAGTCGTCTAATTGTGGCAGCCCTATTAAATACATTTGTCTATGTATGATGGCACTGAAGAGTAAATCTTAATCTAACTTGTTTTGGATTATTTTATTTAAAAACGATCATTTCAGTTATACTTTTATCCTTTTTTCTAAAGCATTAACACCATCAGTTAGACCTTGAATGGCAGGATTAGCTACAGGGTTGATGTTGTTCAGTAGAGCCTCAACTAACCTCTCCTGCTCATAACTAACACACTCAGCTACAATTTGACAGTTTCATGATCCTGACACACCAGCAGTCTGTTGAACTGAGAAATGTTGGAACAGGAACTCACTTCAATGAGTCCTAGAACAAACATTTATGTCATCTTATCATTTGATTCATGGAGAACAGTGGCTGTTTGATGTGTCGTGTTTGGTTTTTCCCCTGTGATACAGCGTTTAGGATGTCCTTGTTGCTCTGCAGAAAACACATAACCACATCACGGTGTCCCTCGGAAAGGTGACTTCTCTACAAATAGTCCTGCTGATTCTTTGCATACCATTTACTCTTGAGGAGGACGCAGCAGCAATCGGCAGGATTCAGCCACCCATGTGAAGCTTTTTCAGGCAGGATGGAAGTATAGCCGGTAAAAGGAAACATGAGAGCACAAGTTGCTGATAGGAACGGCTCATGATGTTATTTGATATTCTCTACTTTTTCAGGTTAAATAGAGGAAGTTAAAGTCAGACGACTTGTTTTATTCAAAAATGTCACATCTATACATGCAAATGAGTGTAAACACGAGTGTTGTTTGAGATTGAAGAACTAGAGGCATGACAGGATACAACCACATGTAAAGACAGTGAGAAGAAGTTCAGAAGATCAAATCAAGCTTATGATGGACAAAAAAGTTGTTTCAGTCTTGTTGCTCTAGTGTCTGCATGATTTCCAGATATCCAAGCCTGATTATGTGGCCAGAGCGAGGAACGTTGGAAAACATGAGGCCCAGAGTTGACTATTCCTGAAGTAAAGGGACCATTAAAAGTTACAAAAATGTAAAAAGAAGCTGCAGAGCTGAAGGCAAAAATGTCAAAAGTTCAAAACGTGAATTGACAAAACAAAAGATCCTGAACCTGAATCTGACAGGAGACCCAAGTTTGTTGGAGAAGAATGATCATTGCAATGATGAGTGGGTAAAAAAGCTTTAAAACATCCCAACTGGACGCGGAAGTATGGAGTCTCAAAAGAGCCAAAATGAAATAAATATATACACCATTAAATAAATAAATTAGGCCCGCCCACTGAGTTTGACAAGAGAATCTGACAGATTGCATTTTCATGGTGTGTCCACTTCCTGTTTCATGAAATCTGTCATAAAATCATGAAATAAATAAATATATTATGAAATGTTAAAAATTGCTTTTTAATGGCTATTTTAATATTTTAATGCCACATTTATTTCAACATTTAGAAGAAAAAGAATAGCTTTATTGATCCCGAAGGAAATTAAAAAACTTAACTAATTTATAACTAATTTTTAAACTAATTTATTTATTTATTTCAACATTTATTCATTTATTTCAACATTTATTTATTTAATGCCACATTTATTTATTTATTTCATATTCAATTTATTTATTTCAATTTCAACTTTTAACCGACAAGGGACAATGAAATAAATAAATATGTCATGAAATACTTAAATGTGCTCTTTTAATATTGTAATGCCACATTTATTTCAATATTTATTTATTTATTTCAATATTTATTTATTTATTTCAACATTTATTTATTTAATACTACATTTATGTATTTATTTAATGGTGTATATATTTATTTCATTTTGGCTCTTTAGAGACTCCATACTGAAGCAGAGGGAACTGGAATAGGTGTATGCAGTGATCCAATCTATTTAAACTAAAAAAGGTTTAAATAGTAATTTGAATGTTTTACTTTGTTTAGTTGTACATCATATAGTTTTAAAAGTATTGTTGTTTTTTTTTCTAAAGCCTGTCTTTGATTCTACAGAACAAGCTGTGGTGTGGTTGTGTACACTGTACTTTACAGTATTACTGCAGCTGAGAGGACTGATTTGAAAGTAGATTTGAGTACAATGGTGACATCTTCTTTAAACTATCATCGTTTCATGCTGTAATAGAAGATCCAGTAACACCTAATCCATCCACAAATGTGCTCTCTCTATCCTGACCTCAGGACATTTTGGACACAAATATTTGCCAAATCATAAATCAGTACAAATGTTTCGTCCTCATGAAGTATCCAACAAGAATTGTAACTAAAATGTAGTTCTGTATGTTTGGATTTACTTTGAAGGATTCTGAAAGAGTAGGAAGAATCAGTAATCCTCTGACAGATGCAGATAGTCCACAAAGAATCTACAACTTTCCATTCCTCTGCAGGACAACATGGAGGATCACAACCAATTATTCCCAGTCGCTCCTCTTCTTTCTGTCCTCTCTACCTTCTTTCCATCTTTGTTCTGTCATCTTTTTCATGTCAGTTTTTTTTTTTCCTGAAACGTCCCCTGAGTGATTTAAGACCAGTGCCAGACCTCCGGAGGCAACCAGAATGAGAGCAGGATAATCGAGGATAATAGCGTCCGGAAGGATGGATGGATGGATGGAAGGAGAAAGACGTCAGGATGTTTTTACAAAAAAGACAGAAAAACAGCAGTTTGATTAATTAATACAGAAGAAAGGAGAATCGTATTTGTTGGATTGTAATATAGAACTGAAGAAATCATGTTCTCCTCTGGACAAAACTGACTAGTTTGAAATGAAAAGGACATCAGCAATCAGGTCTGTTTCCATCCAAACACGTGCAGCCTCCAAATCTCTATGGTCCACATGTGGCCCGGGGGCCGGCCCTCCGTGTAATTGGATCCGGCCCTCCAGATCATCTTATTTTATTGTTATCAATGGTCTGATGTTATATTGTCCTCATTTCTAACTTGTATTTAGCAAAATATATATTTTATGGAGAGTAAAATACTGAAAGTTATTTAAGGTTTAAGTTGATTTATTCTGGAATAATATTTCTGACTTTTTATTATTCATAATTATGTTAAAAAGTAACGTTTTTAAAGTTTTAAAAATTGTCTATCTGCTAGCTTTTTGGACTATTTTGGCATTTATTAAGATTTTTTAGGCTAATATTTCAGCTACATGCTAGCTGTTTTAGCTAATTTAGTTTTTTTTATTTTTATAGGCTGTTTTAGGGTTTAGCTAATATTTACATGCTAACTGTTTTAGTCTATTTTAGGTTATGTCCAAATTACCCCCCCCATCACTACATAGTGCACTAAATAGTCCATTTGTCATTCTCTAGTGCTGTCCGAATCCACTAAATCCAAAATCGAGCGCACTTATAATTTCCAAGAAGTCTTTCCAAAAACACCTGCTTGCTTCAATGCTCACTATAGGGAATTTAGACCAAAATGCATTGTGGTTGAACAACTTAAAACAAAAACTTGTTGAATAAACCATCTAAATTTTCACCATCAGAACACAGTGGAGTCATAAATAAACCTTGTGAAATGTTTGCATCTATTTACTTTTTACTTTGTGAAATCGGTGACATTCTTGAGCCCTTCAAAAGTAGTGAACATCGTGTCCATATGACCTCTAAAATCCAGGGCTAGATAGTTTTTAGTAGTTAGAGGTTGGGGGGGATTCTGACACAACCCTAGACATTTTCAGCTTTTTAGGCTATTTTGAAGTCAAGCTATTTTTCCAGCTAAATGTTAGCTGTTTTGGCTAACCTAAGTTTTTTTTTAGTTTGGTTTTTTTGGGGGTTTTTTTAGGCTAATTTGGAATTTAGCAAATATTTTAGCCGGCCATCAGCTTCAGTGTTTTCAGCTATCATTTTCAACATCTTCAGCAGCCAGATTCAGCTTACAGAATTCAAACTAGCATTATTGCAGACAATGCTATATATCTAGTTCATAATTATGTTAAAAAGTTATGATTTAAACATTTTTAAAATGGGGTTTTAGAGTGTTCAATACATGTTTATCCTGTTCGACCCACGACCTGAGGTGTTTTTTTGGATTTTGGCCCCTAGTGTTATTCAGTTTGACACCCCTACCACAGTCAGTTTGTCCTTGCGCTTGCTTTGCTCCATGACAACAGGGCCGGACTCGGCCGACGCAGTGACAAGGTTCACGGTCTCTGAGAGCTGGACGTCCTGCCAAGAGAGAAGAGCGTGTCCTTGCAGGGAAGGAAGGACACGCTGAGCTTTCCATTCTCCTCAGATTTGGACGAATCTAAGAGCTCATCGCCGGAACGCGACCTCCAGCTTGCCTCGGAAGGTGAAGCGTCTAAGTGACATTAGTTGCTACGAAAACACGGCGACATTCTCCCGCGCCGCGCCTGCAGGAGCGGGGGCTGCAGCCCGCGCCGTCAGAGGATTTCCATCAGGAGACGCTGGGTGAGGATTTAGGTAAACGTGTGTGCAGCACAGTGCAGATTCATTATGGAGTCTACGTGTGTGCAGCATTTTTCACAGAGTTGGGAAAACCGCAGCAGGTTTTTTTCCTGGTTGTCAGCAGTGAGGCATTCTTATTGTTTGCTCTCAGAAATACACAGAAATATCCTTAGAATGTTTTTCCTGCTGCAGTGTGCTAAAGAGGGGCTACCTGCAAACCAGCAGAAGCTCCCAGCGTTCTTATTAAAGAACAAAGCTTTGCTCCAAAAAACCATCCTTGATGCTTGTGCACCTCATTGCTCATGGATGTGTGTAATAAAGTAATCTGCTTTCTCTACAATCAGCACTTTCCCCCCCCAAAAAAGAAAGGAAAAAAGCACGGCTGCAGCTTTGTCGACAAACAGATTTCTTTCACCGGGAAAGCGAACAGATTGTTCCTGAACGTGAAAACGTGTTTGAACTGAAATCAGGATCTTCAATCTTTGACGCGTTTCTGCAGAAACCTGCGTCTGCAGAGCGGGAACACTGTAGCAGCGCGGAGTGAAGCAGGAGGAACTGTCAGCCTGCAGCCGGGAACACTGCAGTTTCCACTTTTCTCAGGAAATGAATGCAGCTTTATGCGCGGCTTCATCGGTTTCAACCAGAACTCTTCTGTTCGTGCTAAAATGTTTCCTCCTGTCTCTGAGAGCTTCAATATCACCAAAGTGTCACATGACACCAGTGTCACTGTGGTGTCCTGTGACTGTAAAATTCACCTTAAAAAGAACATTATGTCTAAAACAGCCCCTTACAGGACATGGATTATACTGTGTAAGCCAAAACCAAAGAACACATGTCCACAATGTAGATGACTCTGCAGATGACTGCTGTCCCGCTCTGTGATCGTGTCCGCACCTTACAGTTCTTCAGCACCTCCAGCTGTTCTACCTGAAGGTCTGTCTTCACTCACATGTTAAAGTCAAGGCCCGGGGGCCAGATCCGGCCCTCCGGGTAACTTCCTCCATCCATATTTATTCCATATTGAAAGTTATTTAAGGTTTAAGTTGATTTATTCTGAAATAATATTCCTGCCTTTTTATTATTCATAATTATGTTTTAAAGTTACAGTTTTAAAGTTTTAGTTTCTGCTAGCTCTTTGGGCTATTCTGGCATTTACTGAGATGTTTAGGTTATTTTGGAGTTTAGCTAATATTTCAGCTACATGCTAGCTGTTTTGGCTAACCTACGTTTTGTCTTTTTGTTAGGTTAATTTGGCATTTAGCTAATTTTTTGGCAGTCCATCAGCTTCAGATTTTTTGATTATCAATTTCAACATCTTCAGCTATCAGTACTAGGATCTTCAGCTGCATAATTCAGCTTCACAGGTAATGCTATGTATCTATTTCATAATTATGTTAATCAATGCGTCTTTATTGGGTATGAAAAGAGTTCCCAAAAATGACAAACATTTCAAAAATAATTTGTTTTGTGCCCCAAAAGCAACATATGATCACATATATATATATATATATATATGGATACAGATTATTCTGAAAGACTTAAGAAGAGCATGATATAGACCAGGGGTCTGCTGCCTGCAGCTCCAGAGCCACATGTGGCTCTTTTATCTCTCCATTGTGGCTCTTTCATTAAAAAAAAAGAAAAGTTTCTAACTGTCAAAAAGTAACTATAAAGTAAGAAGTGAGAAAATCGTAAAGAGGGAAAACAGTAAACTAACTCAAACTTTAACTCATTTGCAAACAGTTGAAGAACTCAAGTCAAACATTTTGACACATTTTTGTGCGTCCTGTGCTGCACTATAAAAAAAAAACAAAAAACAATGGATGTCAATAAGTACAATCACTATTAAGGTGGTTTGGAATTTTGAGCACATTTTCTATTTTTGAAAAAAATGCAGGAATTTTAAGTGTTTGAAAAATATCCCAGAGGTCACTTAAATAGCTTGGATTTCATTTTGGTTTGTTAGATTTACATGTCTGGCAGAGATGCAGCAAGAGAAGTGAAATTAACTATTTTGTTTAATCACTGCTGACATTACACTTTCTGCTTCTACTTTTACTGCATTGAGATGATCATATCTGACAGGATGTCTTTTATTTTGAAAGGAACTTCTGAAAAAAGCTAAAAAAGGCTATTTTCTTTTAATGTTTGTGTTTTATTCATGAAAAATGAACCTAAATCGTTTATGTTTATCATAGTAGTGACAATAGCATCAATACAAATCTGTGTCTTATTTTTTTAAAGGAAGACTTTGTGCTCCATACTGGGTTCAGTGAGAAATCAAGCTGAAAGGTTCTTTCAGAGCTGAAGGTTGCAGACCTCTGGTTTAGGCTCTTTAATGTTCACCTTTTAACTACAGACTAGCATCAACATCACCAAAACAAATCAGTCACGGTTCAGCTCCAGTCAAAAGTCACATTTATCTTGAGCCCTTCATTCTTTTTGTCCAGATTCGTCAGTTTTCATCAGTTATATTTTTGGAATGAGAAGAAAGAATCTAACTGGAGCTTTTGGCACATTATGCCACCATGGATTATTTTATATATATATTAAGAGAGAGAGAGAGAGGTTTATTTTGTATGGTCTAATGAGAGCTAAATGGAAGATAATGTTGTGAGGGAGTCTTTGAATCCCCAACAAATGTTGGTGCTGCAGAGCACCTCAGGTTTTATTTATCAGTAAAGTTGAAATCCCGTTGGGAAAAGTCCAGCCACTCCTGCGCATGGTTTGATTTCTAAACTTCCCTCACGGGTGTGGAGGTCTTAACAGCTCTTCATCAACTAAATGCAGAAGATTTTCTGTCACAAAAATCCTCCTGGAGGTCAAACTCTGGGATTGCTTTCCTCCTTCGTCTGCTCGGGTGCCACACAGGGACTTGAGTGACCCAGATTTGCCATCTCAGCTCTGAGGAGCACGGAGGGGAACAGAGTGAACATGTAAAGCACTTTCACAGGACAGCTCGGTTAGCGGAAACCTGCCCCCTGCATCAGCTCGCTCAGCAGTGGGCATCGGGGTGGCTCAGCACATTCGTGGGGATTCTAGCGCGGTGAGCATTCCAGCATTCAATGACAAACGCAGCCGCAGTAGAGAAAACACAGGAGAACCCAGGATTTCATCAGAGCTTCAGCTACAAACAGCCTGTAGACACATGAACAGCTATTCTTCCTGTTGAATGTTTTAAGATGTTTCAAGTCTCTAACTGGCACAGTAGAAAACTATAAACTTTCAGTCATTTGGTCAGTTCCTGTCATGTTGAGTTAAGGGGAGGAAGGGAGTAAAGGTGAGCCTGTTTTACTGGAGAAAATAAAACACTTCATCTGATTCTGTGTTTGTATACTTTGCAGTGAGTATCAGGTCCCATTGAGATTCAGACTCTTATTTTGAAGGTTTGTCACTTAGCTGCCTGTCAGTGATGTTTCATCTGTTTAGTTTATGTCTAGACTTTCTTTTTTAATCTGGGTAAATTCATGTGCGCAAAACTTCATGAATCCAAAATTACTGACTGTCACGTTTCACACATATGCTGGGATGAACTAACATCAACTTTGTGCTCAGTTTTGCTAAATATTAGATAAAATAACACAAACTGTTATATGACAGATTCAGACCACAAAGAACCCAAACTTGCATCTAGACGACGAGGTAGAACTTTATTTTACAAATAATCCCAAAGGTTGAATCAAGTCAGATGAGTCCGCCAATCTGTTTTCAGAATCTCGGGGTTGCTGGAGCCTGTCCCAGTGCCCGGCGAAGGCAGGGCACACCCGGAATGGGTCGTCACTCTGTTGCAACCAAACTCTGAAGGTGCATTCACACCGGACGGTTTCAATCTTAGGTCAATTGAGCAGACGCAAGTCCCGCCAAAATTTAAATATCTGAAGCTTGACGGGTCGCCAAGTCGTAACTGCCAATCAGGAACTCAGCTTTGGGCATGTGACATATTTAGTGACTCGTCCAGGGGGTTGAAGACTAGTCTACAGCGAGCGTTTCTGTCCTGAACTTCCATCTTCTTCCTTAATCCATTGGAGCCGCTGGTTTGCAGAGCTCATCCGGCTACTTTGGGGTGAAGGGGTGGGGGGAGCGGCGTGCAGAGGCTGTCGGCTGAGGCCGCAAAGAGACATTAAAGGAAAACAGAAAAGATCTCCTGATTACATTTTTTCTCCTCGGGTTAATACGAGACAGACACCCTTCAAGCTCAGTCACAGGGACACAGAAACACAGTGGAGGCGGCTGTCATACAGACCCAGCCCCCTGTACCAGGAAAGTCTTTTAATAATAATCACATGAACCCAAACATGGACACATGATTACCGATGTTTTTGTATTTAATAAATCTTATTTCTCAACATCACTTGTGTCTTCCATACATTCTAATTGTGATATCCACAGACAGCGTTCCTTAAGATTCTGTCAGATTGTGTTCTGTTGTGTATATACTGTGTAATCACTGAACATATCAAGCCCTCCCCCCTCGTGTTCCAAATAAGTACCTGTTGGTTCCAAGAAGGTCAAAATCTCATAAAATTTTGTTACAGAAATTTTTTGAAGATATTTTATTCTTTATTGCAAATTATTCTTGATATAAACTGTCCAATCAGATGCCTCGGTAAAAGCAGGTGGTGCTCTGCGATAATGCTAATGTGAATGCTGTAAGCTACATGCGGCCACTGAAGATGATAGCAACGATGGCTGAAGATGCTGAAAATGAAAGCTAAAATTGCTAAAGCTGACAGCCAGCTAAACTATTAGTTAAATGCCAAATTAGCATAATAAAATTGAAAAAATCCTAAATTAGCCAAAATAGCTAGCATGTAGCTGAAATACTTGCTAAACTACGAAATAGCCTAAAAAACCTTAATGAATCCAAAATAGTACAAAAAACAAGCAGAATGCAATGATAACATTCAACTTTACTACAGTCTGACTCCATATAATATGAAGTAACAATTAATCAACCATAAATTGGTCGTCGACTATTTTAATAGTCGATTAGCCGACCAGTCGTGGCAGCCCTACTGACCTTACGTGCCCTTATCTGTTGCATTGGTGTTCGCTACGACCTGTCGCATGCACCATGGCCGTAGAAAACATGTGCATGAACATTTTAGCTCTATGGGAGCCTCTATGACCTTGATATTTTGTGCAGGAAACCTCTGCGCCCCGTACAGGTTAGCCCATTTGTAATCGCTCGTAATCACCTGTGACTGAGGATCCATGGACTCAGGCTGGAAGACTGTTGTAGTTCCAGGTGGACAAAGTTTGTGTCAAAGTTACACATTTGAGGTTGACACCATGGAGGCTTTTTACTTATGATGCCACATCATTGGGGGGGGGGCTCTTATTCACGGTCAGAAAATGAAATGTCTCTGCCGCGTTCTTCTTCTACTATTCTTTATGTTTGCACCACATTTGTCCTCCACATGTGCATGACTGGGGAGGTTGATCCACGTGTACTTAAAAAAAAGAGGGGGGGGCTAAAAGAGCCAATCTGAGGTAAATGACTGGATCGATTGGGGGGGGGCCCTCAGTGTGTCCGGATCAGCAGGAAAGAAAACGAAAAAATGAGTTTTGCAAAAAAAGAAAATGAGGCTCTGCAGAAAGTGACCCCCCCATCCGGTTCTCCATGTTCTGCCTCTTACTTACCCGGAGTTGGTTCCCCAAACGAACACCTCCCATCCTGCCTCCCTCCCCTCCCCTCCTCCTCTGCAGCAGACTACAGCGCAGTCAGCTACTATGGGGACTGCAGTGCTACGCTATAGCACAAGCTGACGGGTGGTGGGAAGAGCAGGTGGGGAGGGAGAGGACATGCAGTGGAGAGCTGGCGTTGGGAGGGGGGGGGACTCAATAGTGATAATAAGCAATGCAGCACTTGGCTTTAAAGCGTGGTAATAAAACACAGAGCTGTCAGTGGGGGGGTCAGGATACGAGGACGGACGAAGTGTCTTCATGAGCGGGCACACACAGAGGGGTCCCCATCCTCACCTCAGCCTGCAGAGACACCCCCCTCAACGTAACCTCTCAGCTTATTGACTGCAAAGTCATTTCAGCTGCCCCCCCCCCCGTCAGCCAGAGGGGGGGGCTGCTGTGGCTGGCATGCATGATGCAAAAGCTGCAACAGTCCATCCCAAACGGCACGGATCCCCTCTGGAATCCAGTTTGGAAATCTGGCACATCATGCAGCCTTCAGGGATCTGCTGTTTGACGGGCACCAGGACACGTGCACGCTCCTTCATCAGAGTCTCAAGGTCACTGTTGGTTCCTCCTCCTTACTGTCAAAGTTTCTGTCAGGCTGACAAAGTGTTGCAGTTGTAACAAGAATCCAAAGAATTACTGTACCTGAGCACTTCTTCATAGTATGGAGCCTCGCTGCTATGTCACACTCAAGCCTTCAATGAAACATCTCTAATCACAAGGGACAGCCCACATAATGTGAAACACACTCCTGCAATAGTTTATGAATGTATTTGTCACACTTATGCCTGTAAATCTGCGCAGGCATTCGGATTCTGACTCAGCAGTTGAGCTGCCACAAACGACTATTTTAATAGTGGACGAATCGGGTCATGAGCAAACTGGATGTAAAGAACACATCTTAACCATCAGCACTGGTGAATGGAGACACACCAGGTGTGACGCTGTCCCTAAGACACCTGTGGAAGTACAAAAGTCCAGACTGATTCTCAAATTAACCCTTTAACACCTGAAGCGTCACCGGTGACGCTAAAACCCCAAATCTCTAACATACTGTAATTTTTTAACAGTTAATACAATAATTCCAGAAGATTCTGAAGCAAAAAGTGACTCAACAAAGTAAATAGACAGCACAGTTATTTAAAGAACATAAACACTGCAGCTCTGGTGTTAAAGGGTTAAATATACCAGCTCTTGGAGTCGAATTTAAGGATCTTTCTGATGTAAATGTACTTTTCTGTTCAGGATAATTGATTCTCATTCGCCCCCATGACAATTTTTTTCATTTTAAAAAAAGGTTTCCATTACTGTTTTAATATAATTATGAAGTTTTTAACCAAAATCCCACAACCTACATGTCTTAGGTGCTCCATAAAAACATCCAACTATCTGGGTAATGTCCAGCCGTATGGTTCTGATCCGGATGTCAGCTCAGATCTTCATGGACAGAACTTCCTCCAAAATCCTGATTCTTTCTCCTTCCAGTTCACCAAAGACTCTTTGATGTTTCTTGACGTTGCTGTGATCAATCCATTCAATCCATTGGTTTCTCAGAGCAGAAAATAATGAAAGCTAACATCCAAATGCTCTTTCATTCATTTACAATCCTTTCCAACTGCGGTCAAATGAGCCGCCGTTCACATTTCCGTGGTCACATCAAGAAGCTCCGTGGAGTCTGTTGGAGATTTTCCAGCGTTCTCAGGACTGCTACCGTAAGTATTGGATGAAAGTCAAAGCAAAAATCCAGTGATGCTGATTGGAGCACAGAAATGTGAACGGCGGCTCATTTGACTGCAGTCAATGTGAAGGTAGCATCTTCTCTTCTCCAGAAGCTGAACTAGACACGCTAGCCGGACCAGGTGAAGGTTTAGTGCGCGTGACAAAGATGGTTAATACATTTGTTAAGCTTTAAAGTAGTTTATTAATACGGTCTTTGAAGACAACGGTCTCACTTTAGATGTTTATGAATCTTACCAAGTATGTTAAAAACCTTATTGTTCTTATTATGCTAATAAATGTTTTACTAACAACTTTTAAACACATTAATAATGTTAGTTAGTGTGTTAATAAACTTATTAAGGAATCTTATTATAAAGAGTTACCATTGTTTTCCCTCAACTGTTATTCAAGCAATAAACACTATAAGCAACATTATATTCTAGTAGTCATAAAAGTCCATTTCTAATACTGGGCAAATGCTTTAAGGCCTAAGACAATAATACGTCTACATAGGCGATGCTGTTACAGCAACAATCAGGGGCTGTTTAGACACCCCCCCCCCCCCCCCCGACCACTCCCCCCACATCTCACTTCACAGTGTTAGATTTCTGCTGATTCATGAAAAACTTGAAGCTCATTTGAAGCCTCACTAAAAGCCTTCAAACCTATCGGTAAGTTAAAAGAGAAACACAAATAATTCAATGAAACAGCTACATTTAAAAAAAATAAATCAAAAAGAATTTAAATGAATTATATTAAGCTTTATTAGTTTTAATCATATTTAGACTGAAAAATAATTAATTTTCTTGTCAGTGGAGTTTCATCTTTCCATCATTTATTTTAACCCCAAAGCAATCTATTTACTTAGATATTTGTAAGTATTAGTAGAATATTGTGTTGTACATAGTATTATAAACTGTGTCATATTGTACCTGTGTCTTTCCACGCGTGTACCTGAGTTCCGGTCTCAGTGACATTCATCTGTTTACGGGTTTGACAACAGAAATCCTGGAATCAAACTGAGGGAGTATTCCGACTGGAGAAGTCTGTTGGTCCAGACCGAGTCCAGAACCTTCTGTTCAGTCTGGTTTCACACTGCATCCACTGACATTTCTGTTTTGAACAAAAGCTTGTAAACAGAACCATGTGACTAATTATCTCTTCAGTCATTGGTCAGGAGTTGCGAGGGTGCGGCAAACCAATGAGAGTAGCAATAATGGAAGTCCAGCGCTTTGCGACTCTTGTCAGGAAATTTCAATTATTCAAACTTCATACTTTGCTGACCGATTCTGAATGTCCGTATCAGCATCAGGTACAGTGGAGAGGAATGCTGCAGGCCGGTTACCGGGGAGACGACGGAGAAGAAATGCTGAGAGTGTTTTTATGACATATCCTCCTGAGTCCCAGAAAAAAAAAAGTTTTGGAATTTCTTTTTTTTTTACATCACATCAGTCTTTGGGGTGTTAAAAACATAATTCCAACAAAAAAATTCAAAACATGTTTTTATTTTTTGTTTTATAGCATGTCTTTGGAGAGGACATCTGGACGTTTATGGAAAATATTAACATATGAACACATTAACAATTTTTTTTTACACTTACATTAACACTGTGACATTTAGGACTGTACATTTAAACTTTAACCCTTCTGAACTTAAATTTTAGTGTAAACTCTTTTACTCCTGAGAGAAATGACACTTGACCAAGATAATGTCACATGGTAAGCAAAATGGCACCAGTCGACATGATTTGAAGCAGTACTGCCTATGGCATCTCTGGTGTCTTCCAACAGGCATGAATCTTAGGAGATGGACAAAGAAATACTGTTAATTTCTGTAATTAAAGTATTTCAGCTTCTTGCTTACTTTAAATATTTCTATTGACAACATCATTCCATCTAAAAAAATATCTCAGAAGCCTACATGTTAGTTCTGGCCCATAGCTGACGATGAGTCCTCGCCTCCGTTACTTTGTCGTCCTCTTTCTCAGTCGATAACGACTCTTCTGCACTCTCTACCTCATCTGCATCTATGACTCTTGTGGAGTCTCATCATCTGACAAGTCTATGTCTGAATCTCCATCAAGGATTTTGTAAAGAATTTCTCTGTCTCAGTCAGTGAGCTGGCTCAATCACATTGTGATAAAAAGGTCGAAAAAAAGTTAGCAAGGCCGGATGTCCTCTATGGAGTACATACACAAACAAGACATTTTTCATGTGGAAAAAATAAATAAACTTCTCAGAAAACTCACCTAAACTATTCCTAAGATAGTTATTTACTGGAATCAATCTGAATATTTAACTCACAAAACTCATAATTTCAGTAATATAAACTTACCTGTCTTCTTCCCATAAAATGTGCTTGCTGCGATGGCTGCCATTTTGAAGAATGAAAAAAGGTGTTTTGTCAAGATCCCACCCCCAAACATGTGATATCATTGGAAAGCCCCTGGATGTCCTCTGTAAGGGCCAGTAAGATTTAACACAATGCCATCTATGGTTTCAGAGATACAGACCAAAAACTAATGTACCCCACAGAGGACAAAAATGAATGGCTGGGACTCAGGAGGATATAGTGCAACTTTTAACGTGATGCAAATGTGCATCACGTTAAAAGTTGTTTCAATAAGCATTCATTTACCCAACCACTCTACCATAAGGCCACTGAGCTGGCCATGTGGTAGAGTGTCCGCCCTGAGACTGGAAGGTCGTGAGTTCAAACCCAGGTTGAGTCATACCAAAGACTCAGAGCCTCTCTGCTGGCCACTCAGCATTAAGGGGCTGGATTAACCACCAAATGGTTCCTGAGCGTGGCTGTGTCTGCAGCTCACCACTCCCCCAGAGGAGGGGTCAAATCCAGAGAACAAATTTCATACACCAACATACATGACATCTAATGGGTCTCATTGTTACTCTACGTTTGTCCGTGGTTCATGGCTGCTTGTTCCTACTCCGTTTACATCCCATAATGCCCAGCAGCGGTGGTCATTGGTTTAGTTGTTCCACTCAGAGCATGGAGATTATTCAAACTGAACTCAGAGTGAACCAGAGCTCAGAATGAGCTCTGTGAAGCAGTGTCTGCTCAGTCTGTTCACCTGAAGCTCCATGCATGTGGGCGGAGCTTCTATTCTTGTATTTTAAGGGGTAGTCCAGATAGATTTGGGATTTTCAACTCTATTTTTAAGCATTCTTTTCTCAGTTTTTGTAGATTTAGTCTCAATACATGTAAATGTGATTAGAAACTACATGTTTTAACGTTTTGCTTGTGTTCAAAGTTTAAACATGTTTTGTTTTTTTAAAAGGCTTCAATGACCAAATGTTTTGATGTTGCATATATAAATATTGTGCGTGTGAAGTCCTTTATATGCTTATTGAATATATGATTCAGAGCGTTTCCAAAAATTAATTTAGCTTTAATTTAATTTATTTTTTTTACGTTTGACTGATCCGAACAATGATCCTAACCGTGACCCTAAAAGACCGTCATTTGATCCGAACCGTGATCTTTGTGATCCGTTACACCCCTACACTGAACGTGCTGTAAAATTTTACTAAACAGATGCTTAACGAGTAACCAGACTTCAACACACGCTGAAATCAGAATTCAATTTAAACCACATTTAGACTTGTGGGCAAATTTTTCCAGATTGCACAGAAATTCCACTGATATCAGCTAAATAGTGGGAAGCATCCTGCACCCTTTAATATGGTCGTCTACGATACGATGAGTTGAAAATCCAACTTTTAAACAGACCAAGAGCTTAGAGAAAAATTCTGAGATGATTCAAACCAGGGCTGGGAATCACTGGGTACCTCATGATACAACGCGATACATGGCTCACGATATCGATGGTATCGAAATATTACAATAATATATAAAAAGCATCTCTAAGAACACGATATATAGAAAAATGTGTATTTTTTAGGAAAATATATTCCTATTTTTTTATAGCTTGAACACAATCATAATAAACAACTTGTGTTTAATTTTATGCAACAAATAATTGACACTTTTGTGCAAATCAGTAATATTATGTATGTGACAAACATCGAATGATTGAATTTAAATTATCTGTAAAATTCAGTGTAAACAACAGTAAACATGAACAGCACCGACACTACTTGGTGTAAAATTGTTGTAAACGACAGACCAAAAATTAAATAATTCAAGTACCGGTAGCTGCCAGACTATCGGTGATCGCGACAGCCAGTCTTGAAACAGCGCCCCCTATCTGCCTCCAAAGGAACGTCTCACCGTAGAATGATGAATATAATGTTTTAAAGCCTCTTCAAATGAAAATAAAAGATCGATACTTGATGAGAACCTATAACCCCCACTAAATGTTGCGATATATCACAATATTTTGGCACACCCCTTATTCAAACTGAAATGGAATCCATCTAACCCTTCCGTTCTCCTGGGCTCGTTTGCATAAAAGTGGGGTCATCTGGACCCTACAAGACAGTGCGCTGAACTTTTTTTTTTAATGATTGTCAATCTTTACTGGTGTCCAATGATGAAGTGTTGTCCACATTTGTCATAGAAGGGCCAACGCCTCAGTGTAAAGGTGGGGTCATCTGGACCCCATAACAATCTGAG
Organism: Oryzias javanicus; assembly: GCA_003999625.1. Classification (NCBI taxonomy): domain Eukaryota; kingdom Metazoa; phylum Chordata; class Actinopteri; order Beloniformes; family Adrianichthyidae; genus Oryzias; species Oryzias javanicus. Next base: position 1,746,354 of record CM012444.1, read on the forward strand.
CAAACTCGTCAAAACACAAATACATTTCATTAAAACTTGATGAGAATGAACATTATTGTGCATAAAACATGACGTATGCAAACATTTTACAGCTTAAAAATGTATTTTTTAATACTTGATACATTTAAAAGGAAGACCAACCAAACCCTGAGCTCACTAACTCTTAGGTACAAATATTATACAGGCTTCACCATACTGCACGACTGCTGTAGTTGCGAATGATAAACTGGCCCTGAATCAGTTAATCCTCCAGATGTGAGCGGAGGAAGACTCCAGCGTCTGAATTGTTCCTGCTGCTGTCCAAAAGCATCATCTGACAGGCATTCATCACAGCACAGCAGCAGCAGACAGACACCACAGTCACCTCCAGCACATTCAACTGCTGGTTTTAAACCTGATTAAAAACAAGACTTGGGTTTGGTTTTACCTTTAGTCCTCACACTGCAGTTTTCAAAAGGTTTAGTCAAATAATTGTTGCAAAAACAAAATTTTTTTTTCTTGTGTTCAAATCTGTTCAAATCTGAAATTTGTCACTTTCAATTAACTGAACCAAATGTGGATATTTAAAGGATTTTTGCTTCCAAATAAAGTGGCAAAAAAACTAAATACGACAAAATGAAAAAATATATGTGCATGCATTTAAAAACAGACATCAGAAATGAAGACTATTGAAAAAGAAGTCCTCCTGGTTTAATTAATATGTTTTAACATAATGTGTTTTTGACCTTTAAGGGCTGCAAAGTCAAACTCATATTTTAGCAAGTTTCCTGCCCAAAAACACTTTGCCGCCTGGGAACCAAACCTGCACTCTTCCCCCCTTCAGCTCTGCATCACAGCCGCCCAGCACGGTCTAAGGAAACGTTTGCAGATGAGTTTTCAGGGTTTAAAGCCGCTGACTGAGGGAAAACATGAACCCCACTAAACGGCTGACGGCAGAAACCATTTTCAAAAAACATTTCAGAGTGAATTTACATTGAAAAGTCAGCTGACACGGTGGCCAAAGTGCCCATTAGCAAGAAAGCTGCTGCCCCCCCCCCCCCCCCCCCCATCTCTTAGAGGCTTATAAAACAGGAATATTGAAAATCACATTCATCATAAGTGTTCTAACCGGCTGCATCAAATATGGTTTGAAGTAAAACAAATATTTCCTAAATGTTAGAAAACTAAATAAATGATTGTAATTGAGCCATGATGATGTAAAATGTTGTAAAATTCTCACATCTTTTGTCAGTGATGTTGGAAACCTTATATGAAATATATTAGAAATAAAGTCGGTAAAGGAGTTCAAATTTGTCAAAGATGAAATGTGTCTTTTATAAAGCTTCCTGTCGTCTCCACTTTAATGAATTCCATATTTTATTGGTTGCACAGAGGAGAGGTCTGACGCATGCAGCATCTGCACTGGAGCTTCTCCAGGAGAAAGAAGAAATGATCAACCAGGTTTGTAAAGAAGACCCCTTTAAATGAAAACTTATACCAATAATGTTAGAGATAGGCAACTGACTAATACCAAAGCATATTTATGCTTTTTTTATTACAGACAAAGATGGTGAAACTACTTTCCTGATCTGAGCTGGAGTCTGGATCTAAACTATATGACTGGATAACTCCAGTATTGCTCAATATTGTTAGGTGTGAGGGGCTGTAAGCTAGTGAAAGAGGGGGATTTCATGAGAGTTCAGAGTCTGGTTACTTCAAACCACAAAACACATTTTCAGCTAAATTAACAACCAAGCTGCAGTGGTAAAAGAGAAAGAGAAAATATCTGCAGAGTTAACGCGTACGTCTACGTTTGAATCATTTCTATTCAGGATAAGAACTAAATGTCATGTTGTCGCTTGTTAATTAAGGAATGGTTCTTGATCTGTTAATAATTTAAACAGTCATCTCTATACTCGCATGAATGACCGTATTCCGTAACCCCCCACCCACCATCACATACACACATGAAGATCACCGCACGCTAAACATTTGGTTTGGAACAGTCTGCACAGTGGATGGATTGATAAGCATCTTCAGTGTTTGAGGTTTAAACATTTCCATTGTTACGGGTTTTAAAAGAAAACTCAGAATTATTAATAACGAGTCGCTGGTAAACTGGATTGCTCAAATAAAACTGAATCGTAGAAACTGCATCAATCGACTCGTGTCCTCAAATCCTCTCCCGACATAAATAACATTTCCTCTGGATTAATCCAGCCTCCTCTCTACATGATCCTCTATGAATAGACATGTCATTTTGGTTTCTACTGGTGGAAACGTGACGTCTCTAATGTGAATGTTCTCTAAATGTTAATGAAGAACTCAGATCTGAACATCTCTCACTTTAAAAAGGGGCGGAGACCGCAGAGAACTCTAAGTTTCCTGAAGAAAACCTGCTCCAGACCAGGTTTCGTTCACAGACTCAGTTGCCATAGTAACTGATTCTGAGTTCAGCTTAACCCGCTTCTTGAAACGGGCTTGGTTTCACCCACTTTCACGGGTTTAAGTTATCTCTGTTTCTGAAACCGGAAACTCAGAGTTTTACTGAATTTAGAGTTTGCGAACTTCGACAACTTAAAATAAAAAAAAAACCTGCTTCTTGAAATGACCCCCTGGGCCACCGTAGTTAATCCCAAAACACCAATAATGTCGAAGTGAATAACTGACTTTTTGGCCTGCCATAATTCTTCTACCATTCATAATACCACAGTGAATCAGCTGATTCTGAATTCCCTTTTTTTCTTTGCTTTACTCCGATATACACAATATTACAAACGTAGAGCGCTCATAATGAGAGAGCTGCGGCTCGAAGCTGCTTTACTCAGCGGTAGTTTCCACTGATAAATGTAGATTGTGCAAACACTTTACAACAGCACAGCGCTGCAGATCTTTTACTCCGCTTCAGAATCGGCTGGAATTACGTTAAATTTAACATTTTTAAATTTAAAACTTCTAACGGTTTAAAAGTTACGGTAAACACGTGTGCACGTGAGCACAGACCCAAACTGAAGAACTCAAATGTACATTCTGATAAAATATATAAAAATGGGGCTTCAGAAGAGAAGGAATAGAACGTTTCTTCATCAATGAACACAAGCCAGAGAATGAGAAATTACAGTATCCATTAGTGCTGCAACAAACGATTATATCAATAGTCGACTAATCACTTGTTCTTTTTTCCGATTAGTCAACAAATCGGTTCATGAGCAAACTGGATGTAACGCACACATCTTAAGCATCATTAGCTTTAAACTAACTAGAAACTAGATCTACAGCATTATATAGTGAATGGTAGTGGGAAGATCGTAGTTCCAATAGCTGAAAACGCTGAAATTGATAGCCAGCTAAGATATCAGTTAAATGCCAAGTTAGCTGAAAAAAAACTGGAAAAAAAAACTTAGGTTATCCAAAACAGCTAGCAAGTTACTTAAAAAATAGCTAAAATTCAAAATACCCTAAAAACTGAAAAAACCTAAAGTAGTCAATATAGCTAGCGTATAAATATTAACCAAACTCCAAAACAGCCTAAGAAAAGCATAAACTAGCCAAAACAGTTAGCATGGAGCCAAAATATTAGCTAATCTCCAAAATAGTCTAAAAATTCTTAATACATGCCAACATAGTCCAAAAAGCTAGAAGAATGCCATTAAAACTTTCAATTTTACTACACTCTGACTCCATATGATATGAAATAAAAACGAATTGACTATTTTAATAATCGATTAGTCATCAATTAATCAACTAATCATGGCAGCCCTAGTGTATATATAGATAGATATATATAACAACATGCTGATGATTACACTTTTTTTTTTAGGGTTTAAATTTGACAAATATAGTTATTAAATCACTGTATCATGGTGTTAAAGATTCCATATCACCCAGCTCTATTTGTAATCTGGATGACTAACTTACAGAAACAAAGGTTTCTGCCCACAGAGCTGAAATTGAGAAGTTCATAATCACATTGAGAGTCAAAAGCGGGATGAAGATGCTTTATTTTCTGTCCGTCTTCGCTAACGTAAAGAGTCTGTCAAAAACAACAGAACAACAGAACTTCGACGGACTCCGGGCTCATCCACTCGCCCTTCCATCTGCAGGTTCCTGCTTTCCACCTCAGTCTGCGTTCCAGTTCCTTTCTTCACCTTTACCTGAGTCAGAACAGAGCCTGTACGCCGTCTGTAGAACGGAAACTCAAGAGACAATCTGTGTTCTTACACTCCAGCTAAGATCACAGCGTTTCTCCCACGGGGAAAGAGGAGTTTGGAAAGAATTACATCACTGAGTAGTTTACTGTGGGAAAAAAAAGAGCTCAGGTTTCCCCACAGCTGCAGAAAAGACGGATCCATCCAAACACGAAAAGCTGAGGTGGGATCCGTGCACCAATGAGCTGTGTCAGTCCATCAGAAAATGAGGAAATGGGGCTGCAGGAACATCCCGCTCCACACTAATGATGAGTTCGGACGCACGCGTCTGATCTAATCTGATCAAAACCAAGAGAACTTCAGAGTCCGGCTTCTCTGCCTGCATTCGCTTCTCTCTGCGCCACAGGAGACAAACTCTGAGATAAGATGAGTCCTCGGCCCAGAGAAATCTAAAATCCTTCGTTCCGGTTATAGAAAGCAGAGTTCCAGTTCAGTTTAGGAAACTGGAAAAAGACATGAAACAAAAAAGCTTAGAGGTGTGAAGTGGTGAGATGTTTTTCTGTGCTTGGTTTACTATTTCTGGTTTCATCAATTCACAGTGATAAATGTTACAATAAATCTGTGTTCTGAAAAATTTAACCAAATAAAATAGAAAAGATTCCTTCAGATTTCTGATCATAAATAGTTTTCTTTGTTTGAGACTGAATTAGTTTAAAACTCAAACAGACCCTTTGGCTTCAAAAATGAGAAAAAGAAACCAAAAATAATCTATGGAGCTCCATTTATGTTTTGCGGAGCTTTTATAAAAGATTCAAACATTTTGGAAGAAGAAATTCTCCTTTGATGATTTCAGAATAAAAGCAGGTATCTCTAAAGACTAACTGCAGCTAAGTATTAACAAAAAAGAAAAAAATATATGTTTTAAGGTCTACAATGATTCACTTCATTTGGGAGAAGAAAAAGCCTAAACATAAACTGGTTTATGTGGATCAGTATCTGAGGCGGTTCAGAAAACTGCAGTGAGGATCTGCTGCATGAAAGATCACTATTACAAGAGAAATCAAACAGCAAACATAACAAAAGCTCATGGCAGTTTTCCTCCTCATTCCTGTCGTTGTATTTTATTTGACCCTTTAATTCACCAGTTCATGTTAAACCAAGGAAAGGCGAGTGATCTGCGACACTTCCTGAGAGTTCAGATCTCCTGCTGGTCGAGCGCTGAACGGCGGAGAGTCAGACCAGAACAAACATGACTGCATGGATCTGGAGGAGCTTCATTTGCTTTTGCTCTTCTATCACATTACATCTACAAATATGCTTTGTTCAGTCAAACTGCTCCTCGTGTGATGTTAGATGTTTACAGAGCATTCTCAGTAGTTTGGACTCAGTTAAATGGAATGGAATTGAACGGAATTAGTTGGAATTGTAATATATTACAAAAGTAATTACCGTATTTTCTGGACTATAAGCGGCTACTTTTCCGAGCTTATAATAAAGGTGTGGCTATTCTGGAGATGTTTCTTCCACCACTAGGGGCGCTCTGACCAGAACTAGAATCAAAAATAAGATAGACAAAAAACTATGAAAAGAAGAATAGAAAACGCTTCTTTTTCTTTAGCAGATAGAACACGCAACACAAATTAACAGGTAATCATTGTCAAATCCTTCATCATGGAAACCACAAAAGAAGTTCGTATGATATAAGGTTTAAGTTGAAGGTCATTGAGCTTGATATCTGGAATGCAAGCTTATGATAGGTTCACAGAGCAGAGCGCCGCGGCGTCCGCTCTCACACCAGGCGCAATTTTCAACAGGCGCTTCTGCTAGAGATTTTTTTTGTTTTTGCCATCATGGGTAATAAGTTAATAACTTAAAAATGTTACCTCATGTTTCTGTGAGAAAGAACCAAGTAGTTAGTAGGTCTACAATCCTTAATTTATCTGTTGTTGAGACAGAGAGAAGAGTGTGTGTGTTGTGATCGTAAGTTTATGTTTATTATTATCAAAATTTGGTTATATTTTGAGAATAAACGTATTTTCATGTAACTTCCTGCCAGTATTGACGTGGATCGCCCGCTGCACGGCGTGCACGGACCGCGGCACTCCACGTCTGGTGTGGACCACACCATTAACAAGGGCGTTGAATGGAAGCGGCCTCCGTTCCGCTGCGCTTCCGCATCCAGTGTGAACCAGGGGTTAGCTTCAATGAATCTATGTGAGGCGCTGGAGGAGGCATGCACATACATGTACATTTACAGTACAAGATTTGAATGTACATGCAGTAAATCTATAATCTTTTAATATAGATATCTGTGCTTTATAGCTCGTGCAGCTTGTGTATCATTTTTTTTTTGAGCGGATGCAGTTTATATGCAGGTGTCTCTATAGTCCAGAACATTGTACAATGTAAATAACTTTGTGACATTTTGTATTTAAAACAAAACAAAATTTCTTAAAAAGATTTATAAATGTGTTGAGAAACATTAAAAATTATGTAATGCAGATTTTGTTATCACAATAAATATTATTTTATTTGTAGATTTGGAGTTCAACTTAACTCTTTTTCATTTGTCTGCAGCATCTCATTTTATGTAACTATAACTTTGTCATTACAGTAAACCTTTTTGAATAAGTAAATTAATTATTCTGGTGAGATTTTCTCCACTTTAGAAGATCCATTTTGGACTCAAAGTTGGATCATTTAGGATTTGATTTGGACTCCAGATCCTAACACTGTAAAAAGTGAAACCTTGAATCAATAAGAAACTTATGTAATTTGTTACATTTAAACATATTTGTTTTTATGTAATTAATTTGTGAATGAAGTAAACCATCAAAACATTTAAATGTAGTAAACAACAGAACTTTGATACATGATCCAATCTTTCATTTTTTACAGTGCAGACAAACTGAATCAAAATGAAATCTACTTTTCTAGATATTCTGATCTTTTTCCCCCAGAAGAAAAAAATGAAACTTTTCCATATTAAAATCCTCACTTTCCCTTCAGTTCTGAATGAACAGGACAGCATTCATTAAAGGACACAGACTAGGCTCCAGTTTGTGTCTTTAGAGAAGAGCAGGTTTGAACGAGAAGGTCACTTTGCAGTCTGATTCCTTGACCCACAAGGACCTGAAGCGGTGGTCCCGGGCCGTAGAGTGGGGGGAAATAAATGGGTTTTATGGGTGGATTTGAGAGAAACGAGGAAAAGTACAACTCTTTTTTTTATGCACTTTTTTTTTTCTTTAAAGACATACTTTAAGCTGCTGGAGTTTCCTTTTAAATATGAAAATAACTTCGTTGGAATGTTTAGTCTCCATTCACTTTTTGCACAGAGTTTGGAAGTTGTCAGGTGAGCGCGCGCGCGCTGCCTAATCGGAAGGATGCCTCTGAGTTCCGCATAAGGGGGAGGGGGGGTGAAGCTGCGCCCGGGAAGGACCCCCTCCTTCATTCAACACTTTCATGCACTTTTACGCACAGCCAGAGGCGCAGCGGCCGGACTGGCTTTGGCGCGCGGCGCACCGGGGGGCGCCAGGTCTCGGGCCACTCACCCGGGCGTATTTGGAGGAGTAGGGGTCCTCGAAGAGCGCCCACATCCAGGGCTGCCACACCTCCCACCGCGTCGCCCGGCGGCCGTCCTCCTGCATGCACAGCCGCTTCAGGTCGCCGTCCGCGCCGCCGGTAAGCGCCGGGTCGTCCTCGGGCGCGTCCGGCTCCGGGGTCTCGAAGCTGTCCAGCGCCTTCCTCTGCGTCGCGGTGCTGCCTGTAGTTCATCCAGCAGCACGCCTCCACGTCCGTCTCATCGATGCCCCAGAAGGCGAGCTCCTCCTCGAAGAGCGGCCCGCACACATCGCTGGGACAGTGCAGCTTCCCGGTGCGGTAGTAGTTGAGGATGAAGGCGAAGGTGGCCGGGTGGCGGTCGAAGAAGAACTCGTCGGACTTCGGGTCGTAGTCAAAGTTGCTGAAGGCATCGGGCTCGGTCAGCCAGGACAGGCGCGTGCCCGGCAGCGTCTTCAGGGTGCTCCGGTAGGTCTCGTGTCGGATCCCCCCGCAGTTGATGACGATCTTCTCGCTATCTGACGCCGAGCAAGTCATGGCTGCGCTGGGGCATGCTTCGCTCTGCTGCTGCTGCTGCGGCCGCCGCTCCTCTCCATCCACCTGCAGTGTCTGCGCTGCAGAATGTCCGCCGCGGCAGCGAGTCTCCGGGCCAACAGAGGAGGACAGAGGAGCGCAGGAGGAGGAGTCTGGGAGAGAGAGAGAGAGAGAGAGAGATGGGAAGGAGAATGGGGGGGTCTTTATGAACAAGGTTTCATTAGCGCCAAAGTCAGACTCAAAGATCAATGCTTGATAGTCAGTCCCCTTGTCCTGGGCTGAGCGGAGGGAACAGGAGGCGGCAAAGACGAGGAGTCTCTGCAGTAAACCCTCCTGCCTCCTCCTGCCTCCTCTGCCTCCTCCTGCCTCCTCTGCCTCCTCCTGCCTCCTCCTGCCTCCTCCTGCCTCCTCCTGCCTCCTCTGCCTCCTCTGCCTCTGCTGCAGGCTGCTGAGATGATCTCCTTCATGAAACTCGACAAAAGAAACCAGATCGAGTCCCAGCATCACCTGGAGCGCACAGAGGATCAATAATGAGCTGATTTCTGATCAATACAGCCTTATTTGAAGATCAGAAGAATAAAACATCAGGTCAGCTGAACGCTTACAGCATCACCCGATCATAAGATGAGATCAACTCGAATGTGAGGAAGTTATTTCAAAAAAGGATTCGACTGAAAGACTGAGCAGTTCCAACGTCCTTGTGGATCAGGGGTCTGCAACCTGAGGCTCCAGAACCACAGGGGGCTCTTTGATTAAAAAATAAATAAATAAATAAATAGTCTTTCATTTTAAATAGTAACTAAACTAAATATATATATATAAATATATATAGGTATAAAAGTGAAAAAAGTCAACTCAATTAATGAATGACAACATTTGGACAGGTTTGTGATCGCCATGTACCACAGAAAATCAATCTGAGGTCAATAACCAAAATGTATAGTCAAGGGTTATTAGCCCTTAAGGTTAAAAAAATACATTAAGGGTCTTGAATTAACTCTGATTGAATATTGGTTTGCCCGCATATGCATTTAGAGATGCACCACAAAGTTGAGCTGCCACAAACCATTATTTTAATAGTCGACTAATCTGGTCATGCACAAACTGGATGTAAAGCACACATCTTAACCATCATTAGCTTTAAACTAAAATCTACATATGTGATAATGCTAGTGTGAATGCTGTTAAGATGAATTTGACGTCTGAAGATGCTATATTTGATAGCTAAAAATGCTGAAATCGATAGCTGAAATCCCTGAAGTAAATAGCTAAAAACGCTGAAGCTGATAGCCAGCTAAAAATACTGGTTAAATGCCAAATTAGTCTGAAAATTTTTTTAAATTATGCAACTAAATATCAGCTAAACTCCAAAATAGCCTGAAAACAAACAAAAGATTCTAAATTAGCCAAAATAGCTAGCAGGTTGTTGAAATATTAGCTGAACTACAAAATAGCTAAAACCTTAATGAATGCCAAAATAGTCTAAAAAGATAGCAGAATGTCATTCTAACGGTCAACTTTAATACACTCTGACTCCATAAAGAAATGACTAATTGACTATTAAATTAATCGATTTTAATTGTCGATTAGTCGTCTGATTGTGGCAAATATAAACTGTTTTTTACTCATTACATTATTTTTATTTATGCTATAGAAATGATCCTATCTGACACAGGGTGTATTTTATTTTGAAAGGAAGTCGTAGGAACCTTTGTCAAAAGTCATAAGCTATTTCATATTTTACATAAATCCTATTTTTTTACATTGATGTTCATTCATATGTAGTAGCAACAATAACCTAAATATAAACTAGTTTCTTCATTCTCTAAGTGTTGAAGGTTTGTTCTAGTTGTTAGAACAATGTTGTGAATAATGTAATTTTCTCCCAGATTTTGGGATTGAAGAGTCAATGGTACCTTTTGCTTAAAAAAACAATTACAAAGTCTCTAAAGCAAATCTTTAAAGATGTAATCAGAGCCCTACTCTGATGCAATTGCTGTTTGTAATGATGGAGGAAATATATAAAGATAGTGAAGATTAAAACTGCATTTCTGAGTGTTTCTCTATATATTTGTGAATCAGGAGCAGATGAGAAATTACTGTTGGAAAAAGCTCACATTTGTGAGACAGAGAACAGTGTGGGCGGAGCTAAAGCTTCTGATGCAGTTGTGAGCGATGCTGCTGGTGCAGAGTAAGCCTGCTCCCACTTCTCATCATGTATCTGTTTCCAGGCTCTCCCACTAGCTTACAGCTCTCACATCCCCAAACTAACATTATTCATTTATTGTTTTGTTTCCCTTCAGCTTATTTTAAAAGCATCTCATTCAATGAGCTTTATTTCATCTGATGTTGAGATTCTCTACATGAAAAGCAAAAAACAGCAACTAAAAATGTCAAAAACAAGCAATGAAAACACACTTATGAGAAAATCAATTGATACATAATTTAAAAAAAATGAAAATGAATGTGAAAGACATTATCACATAATTGCATGCCGAGTAATATCATTTCTATCCAGCCGTACAGGTTAGATCCAGATTCCAGCTCAGACGAGGAAAACAAAGACGTTCATGGATCTATTCATCTGTCAGTGGATTTATCAGAATGGAGCGGAACAGAGAGACTGTCCCACCTGGAGCATGTTCTATGTCACTTTTTCCAACAGCATTTTCTCCTGAGTTACAACTTGAATAAAGAAACACTCAGAAATGCAGTTTTAATCTTCATTTTCTTCATCCTCCTAAAAATGCCACAAGAACATGTTAACAATATTGATCGGAGTGCGTCTGTGAAAGGAAACAGAACTTTGCTGGGATTTGATCACTTTCCCGTTCCAGTCAGAAATTCATCCATTGAATAGTTTAGTTCAGAACATGGTAACCAACATATCGGGGATTTGGCGTTCTTATTTTGGCACCCATTGAAGCATGAAGCAGACAGTAGATAAATGCTAAAACTGGTGTTTGTACAAACTGCTTGAGTAGTTTTTTAGACTGACAGGGAGGAAAGATATTCTGACACTGTTGATAAAATGCTGATGGGTGTCCACATTTGAACGAAGGTCTCCATTGTTTCTACTCCATAGCTCCTGCAGCAGTTCACTGTTTAAATCCTGTTTTTGGAGTTTCATCCAATACTGACGGTAGCAGAAAATCTCCACCAGACTCCACGGAGCTTCTTGATGTGACCACGGAAATGTGAACGGCGGCTCATTTGACTGCAGTTGGAAAGGATTGTAAATGAATCAAAGAGCATTTGGATGTTAGCTTTCATTATTTTCTGCTCTGAGAAACCAATGGATTGAATGGATTGATCACAGCAACGTCAAGAAACATCAAAGAGTCTTTGGTGAACTGGAAGGAGAAAGAATCAGGATTCTGGAGGAAGTTCTGTCCATGAAGATCTGAGCTGACATCCGGATCAAAACCATACGGATGGACATTACTCAGATTGATGGAGGTATGATCAGGGGCAGAGCTCCAATAGCCACACCCCCCCAGAGGAGATTTTGTAAACAGAGGCTTCAGATCAACATAAATCATGTCTTTTTAAGACATTTAGGTTGTGGGATTTTGGTTAAAAACGTCATAATCATCATTAAAACAGTACAGGGAAGATTTTTCTTTTGTTAAAAAAATGTCATAGAGGGATTTCAGTAGATTTGAGGCACTGGGGGTCCCGTCCCACTTATCACAAAGGGGGTTTTGGTTATAATTTGTCGTTTTTATTTCCCACCACGCTCCGAGCACAGCCCCACTTCGACCTGGGGAGCGGGAACACCCGGCAGCAATCCTGCAGAAAACTTAATGGCGCAGAAAACGTTGGTCTGGATTGCAACAGAAATGCTGCGAGACGAGCAGCGGAACAATGACTTCATCCCACCGATGAGTTTGCAGTGAAGCTGCTGGTGTGCAGATCAAGCCTTCAGGTTTCAGTTACGTCTGATCAAATCCATTTAAGAGGAACTAACTAGTTATTTAGCAAAGCTCTCCTTTGCGTCCTGCACCTCTGACAACACTCATCTGTCCTCTCTTCTCTGCATCACTTCCTTCATCTTTCAATCTACTAAAGCACTTCGCTTAATTGGAGCGGTGGGGGTGGGGGGGGGGGGTATGGCCAGCATTTCATGCCCACTACACATTTTCTCTATCTCACTTTTTTTTTTCTCTTCCTTTCCAAGATGGTTGCTCCACCACGTCAGGGGGGAGGCGGGTGGGGGTGGGGCATAAGCAGAACCCGTATTTGCTGAGCTCCACAAAAAAAGGGAGAAAATGCTGCAGACCCAAGGATCATTAGTGTTCTCCCATTTTCTCACTCCTTCTCTCACACAGGGTATTCTCTCCATCTCCCTCTCCACCTCTCCCCATAATCTGGCTGCCTGTCCTCCCCCCCTCCCTCACATTGTCTCTGTGCTGCAGAGCCAATGTTGCTGTGTCGGCCTGTTGAGAGCAGCCTGCAGCACTGAGAGCTCCACGCCGTACAGAAGCCCCCCCCCGCGCCCGTATGCACCTAAAACTGTCATCATGATCAGATCAGGGTTCTTATCTTTTTCACTCCTCCCAGTTGCAGCACATGCCCGAATCCACCGGAACGATCAGCTGGTCATCAACCCAACTACCTGCCGCATAAAGGGGGGGAGGGGCTTGCTGGCTCCATCCCTCTGCAAGATTTATGGCAGCAACCAATATTTAGAAGGCGGTTAATCTTTTTTTTTCTTCTCATCCTCTTCCTTGTGCTGCAGCCAATTAAAAATACTCCAGCAGTGAAGGTTATTATAAACATGCTGATGGGGGAGGGGTCTAAAAAGTTTTGGTTGAAGTTCAGCAAATAACAATTTGTTTATGTTAAGACAGCAACAAGGAGGTGAGGTTTGCGTTACCAACAGGCAAACGGTTGGATCCAGGTGCAGTTGGTGTATTTGAGGACAACAGGAATGAAGCACAGCTAGAAGACCACAGAGCTAAACCAGGGTCAGCATGCAGGGGTCAAGCACAAGCAGGGGGGCGTCAGAGAACAAGCAGAGGAACATCGGGTCAGGAGTGATGCAGGCAGAGGGGCACGAACAACAGGTGTGTCTGAGATCATGCAGGCGGATTGCAGTGCATGTTGGGTAGTTTGGACACTCACGTCACTCATGAAAATATCCCGGGAAAGAGGCGGGTGCAAGGCGCCTACTAGCCGGAAATCTGGCGCTGCTCTGGCTTAAAGCCGTCTAAATGACTACAAAATGATGCATTGTGGGAAACGGTGTTCTGGTAGTTCTTGTACTTCGGCGTGATGCTGATCAGAAATGAGAGGGGCTAAATGAAGGAAATCTGCGCATTTTGTTACAAATTCTGGAAAATGATGTAAAAATGAACAATATTTTAAATAATTAGTTGTTTTATGTGTTATTGTTGCCTATAAAAGTTAACTTAATTTTAATTTTAATAATTTCTCTGGGACAATAGATATTAAATTAAACCAGTGGCTATTTTTCCTCTGCTGTCCACGAACAGATGTTGATAATTACCATTTAAAACATTATAGTAAAGTTCATACATCCAACAGAATGTTGAGGACATCCCCGACTTCCTGTTCTCGTACAGTCTCGCTCTTCGCCCTCATCTCAGGTCTCACCAATGATCAAACACACCTGATACTGCTGGGAGTGATTACTTATGGAGAACAACTGTGGGGCTCCTGGGAGTGACAGCAGGGGCTGATGGGAAATGAAGTGTGTGAAGTGTTAGAACTCTGGAGATAGTTCCCGCTGAGGACCAGAGGGGGAGCGCGGGGACTGATTCATGACAGTTTGTCTCTGGGAGTCTCAGAATCCGTCTCTGCTGTTTGCAGATGACGTGCTCCTTCTGGCTTCTTCAGATCAAGACTTTCAACTCGCTCTGGAGCGCTTTGCAACTGAGTTTACAATCACTGCATCCCAGTCTTAAGCTAGGTTGTTAGGTGTTCAACAACTCTCTGAACACGGGTTGTTGAATGTGTTTTTAACATGATGGCAGAACCACTTTTTGGGTTAGGAAGTCTCCCCCAGGTAGAGGTTCCAATAATGGTGCAGCGGTAGGGGGGTCAACTCCTGATAGGAAGATTGCAGGTTCGATTACCTCCTTGCCCGCCCATGTTTCAAAGTGTCCTTGGGCAATGGAGCAGCAAGCTGTGAGAGCGGCTGTGGATGAAGAGATTTATGCAAACTGAGGTTGGTGATTTTACAGAGGAGATGTGGATCCAGCAATTCTGCATGACACTCTCAACTTTTGACGAGCTGCTATTGTGGCATCTGGTTGTGCGTGGCTCATTTGATTTGAAAACGTGCTCTCATCGCAGTTTTGTGAAATTTGTCAATTTTGATTCTCAAAAATCACTTCCTCCAAACACAAAAACTTTTTTTTATGATTTTTTTTACATTTTTTCTAAACTGCTTTGTTTCGAGAAGGGAAATTTATTATTGTAAATCCAATGTGTGCATTCTCACAGTCAATTGACGTTTAAAACGATTGTAACTTTATCTGCTTTTTGCTGAGTACAATACAAAGCTAGTTTTTTAGGCACAGTGATAGTTGGAGCTCTTATTTTCTTAACCTCCTGAATCTGAATTTATTTCCAATGAATTAAAATAAACAGTGATTGAATGACTAAAATGTGTGGTCATACCATCTCATCTGATCCGTCTACTGCACGTGTGTCAAAGTCAGCTCTCTGAGTAATCATATCCGGCCCACGAGATCATTTTATTTTATTGTTATTAATGACCCAATGTTATCTTGCGCTTATTTCTAACTTGTATCATTTTGACAAAATATATTTTTATGGAGAGTAAAATATTGAAAGTTATTTAAGTTTTAAGTTGATTTATTTTGGAATAATATTCCTGCTTGTTTTTATTCATAATAATGTTTAAAATTCACATTTTTAAAGTTTTAAAAATGTAGTTTTACAGTGTTCAATAAATGTTAATCCTGTTCTGTCCGTCACCTAAGGTGTGGTTTAGAGTTTGGCCCACTGAGTTTGACACTCCTGGTCTACTGTCACTGTTCAGTCACGTCATCCATTAATCTTCACCTCTGCGACCTTTAGCAGGTCAAACACAGAGCATATCTTCATGCTGTACTAGATCTGCTGGACCCTGAAGCAGCTTTAGACGCGTGTGTAAAAAGTGTGGCTCAGTGACTTTTGCCAGGTTAGGGTTCCTTTGACCCGTGGAGACCAGACTGCAGCTGCACACAGGAGGGACAGTAACTGGTGAGCCAACACCTCACCCATGAAAGAGTCTCTAGTTAACCTGCAAAGACCCAGACCCATTTTATCTCAATCCTGGAGTACTATCGTTGGGTGATCTTCACCCATGATGATGTTGCT
Organism: Oryzias javanicus; assembly: GCA_003999625.1. Lineage (NCBI taxonomy): Eukaryota > Metazoa > Chordata > Actinopteri > Beloniformes > Adrianichthyidae > Oryzias > Oryzias javanicus. Next base: position 1,761,926 of record CM012444.1, read on the forward strand.
TTTTCCTGAGTGTTTTGGGTCTCTGGGTAAAGTCTCATATGTCCCAGGAATGGGTGGACCAAAGGCCAAGTCTCCAGTGTGTTTTTTTTTCTCAAATTCTTAATTTTTTTGTAATTGTCAAGCATGTTTTTAGCATTTTTCTATGTTTTTATTTTCCATTTTGCTACATAAACCACAGTTGAACATAAAGGAAAACTTATCATGCGTTTTCATATTTTGATACTTTTCATTGGGTATATTATATTAGTTAAAATTATGATGGTGTAACTTTCTATAGTGAAAATGTTCTGGGGATAAAATAAAATCAATCAATAAAAACCATTAACTAACTTGACCACGGAAAACATTTCAAATATTTTTCCGTTACACCGATGTGTTCCTGTAGGAGTTAAACGCCATTCAGACATCATGCTCACTACTTGTTTTTTTAAACTGCAAAGATGAAGTCATCAATTTCATTAAATAGCCAACGAAGTGAAAATCCAATCAGTAATTCACTATTAAAATAAATTACATTAAAACTTTTTTTTGTTTTTTGCAAAAAATTTGCATTGTGGTCTGTATTTGCCAATGTAGTTAGGAACCCCCTTTTTTTTTCTGCAGAGATTTCTGGGAAATTTGGGAATCGTTCACTACAAAATGACAAACGTATTAATAGTTTTCTACAGTTTACTATCAGAATAGGTCAAGATTTGGTAAAAAGAATAAAAAGAAGACTTTAGTCCACAGATCATAGGACTGTGTTCTTTAGAGCAATTGGATTTTTATGTAGAACTGAAGAAGATACTTGGATGAGCGGTGAATCTCCTTAGATAAAATCTTTCAAGTCCAATCACTCTGAAAAGCAAAATCCTGTAAAGACATGACTGATAATCTCCACACTCAAATGTCTAACTCCCTCAGCCAAGCATCCTGCTTGTTGTCCAACTAATCCCACATAGCGTTTTTATTTTGAAAAACACTCCTGACCGGGAAATCCGTAACAGAACTGACAGAAACTTCTGTCAAACCAAGTGAACAAGAGGTTTCCGTTCCTGGACACTCCTGCTCCAGCCTCTACAGGGAGATATTTCAGGACAAAACCCAGCTGACAGGAGCTGAAAGCAAAGTCAGATGACAGGTGTGGACTGTACTCTGAAGGCTGCAGAGGAGGTTAAACTGGATGCATCAGAGGCTGTGGGGGGAACTGACCACTGCAGGTGAAGCCATGGCAGGTACATGATACCTACAGAAGTCATTAGAGTGGGAGAATAGGAACAATGTAAGGGAAGAAAAGTGATGGTTTTCCTCCCAGACATGAAAGGCTCTGACAGGAGAGTGTTCAGGTTTTTCTGACCGGGTCCTGGTGCTGTCTGTGGTGCTGAAACCAAAGAAGCTGAGAAAACTGGCTTCACATGGTAGAACTGAAGCAGCACTGGGGCTTTCTGATCTGTGACCTGCACTGATTCATCTGTCATGAATTCTGAATGAATGAAACAGTTCAAGGCTCTTATTTATAATTGAGCACATGCATTAATGTTGCTGCAGCATGTGCTGAGAGAGCTGCAGATGTCTCTGTTCACGCAGGTTGAAGCTCTGCAGACAGGAGTTCACACAGATAAAGACAATGAAAGAAAACATCGCTTTGAATGGAGAAAGACCTAGGCTCTTATCAATGAACTTTAGAAATCTTGAAGCACAGGTTGATAAACTACAAACACCACACCAAGGAGTTTCTATGTTCACCAGCGATTGGTCAGAGTCGATCTGAAGCAGCGTTCCTATGGCAACCACTGTCACCAGTCAGGAGTGAGCTTGTTGGAAGTCCACACCCCTACATCAGATAGCAAGCTGAGGAGAATCTGTCAAACATTTTGAGGTGGTTGGTTGGAGACACCACGCTTTTACTGAGACTTCTGATTGATCACATTTGAATAACTTACACTACAGGAAAAAAATGCTAAAAAAAAGAATGTATCAGGGCAAGAGTGGTTATTCTGTCTGATGGAATGACTGAGTAACAGCTGTTTATGTCTCTATAAACTCGTATGGGATTTTGGCTTTTTGGAGCCAGCAGGTACTCACTCAGTCCAGTTCTCTATATGCAGGCAATGAATAAAACACCTGAAAGAGCGGATCCAGATGTCTGGTTGGTACATACTGGGTCATACTGGGTCGGGAGGTCAATTAAGCTTTTTGGTGAGAACCATTTGAAGCTTTATGAACCACCAACAGAAGCTTTATTTTCACCCTAAAGTTGTGTTCATACTGGACACTTCAACATGTTTAGCCCGTGGTATTCACACTTCACGAGAAGGGAGGGGCTTCTTCTTTTTCTGTTTACTAGCGCATGTCCACCACCTACAGTTAGAAGAGTCTTGGTGTGAAATGTCAAAACGGAGCTAATCTTGCAACTCTTGCTCCAGACTTTTTCTTTCACTGCTACATTTTGATATATGAAAGATTTGGTGTCATAAACTGCAGCCGGGAACAAACCACAATTATTGATTCTCCTTCAACATCAATTTTCAAACACTTAACATTTCCGTAAATTAAAAGGATCATACGTCAAATCCGAGTCTCTGATTGGTCAAAGTTAATTAGTGTTCGATGGTAACACGTTTTGTGTGTTGCAAAGCAACAAATGAACACGAGTTTTGCAGGAGTTGAAGGTCGACGTTTGAGCGCGCGTTGCCGAGGGCGGAGTGAATGTTTACAGTTACAAATGCCTTCAGATTATATCATTTTAACCTGTCCTGCAACAAACACAACTGACTGTCTCTATTTCTTTTTTATTTTTTCTCAATGTAGATGTAGAAATCAACTGTTTAAATGGAAATGAAACACAATTTTATTTTTCTTGACATCTTTTTTTCATTTTGAGCAGTGGTTGTTACTGCAGTTTCTTCCACAGGCTCTGTCCTGCTGCTCTCATTCTTTATAAATGAGACCCATCAAGCTTCAGCTTGGCATAAAGGGGCAGTGAAATCCTAAAAATCCTCACCGTCGTGGACCGTGGTGGAGCAGAACCTTCAGCTGCAACGTTGCAGAACAGATTGACTGGACTCCTCTGTGCAGTGCAGCTCCAGTTTTCCTGCAGAGTCAGTGGAGAACAGGGACATCTAAAGGCCAAGCAGGAGAACTGCTGGCCTCAAAATACTGCAGTCCCCCCCTTCCCCCTCCCCCATCTACGTTTTTCCAGCTCTGTCCCAAACGCCGGCTCTGACTGTTTTCAGCCCCTCTTCTCTCGTGATAAAAAGATAAGCAGGATAATTATTTACGACGGGTGACGACAGTTAGAAGAAGAAGAAACGGGAAAGTATTGCAGAGGTCAGATTAGGAAAAGTACACTCTGTACTCTGACAAGTGAGCTGTCCATCACGGCCACACACGTTTAGCATCTTTAATCCAATCAACCTGCAGTCTGGTTCCAGCTTCAGGCAGTTTGACGAAGGCAGAAACTGAAGCGGAAGTTGATCGGAACATTTTGATTTTTCTCAGTTTATGGGTAAAAAAATATTGCACAATGTCAAAAAGAAAAGTGGTTAACACTCCGAATGCAAAGAAAGGATGTGACAATTAAATACGCTTTAAAATAACAGGATGCTCCGAAACATTTGAAATGTGACAGGATCAGGAGTCATCATGGGATGGGGCAGCTGAGGGTAAAAAGCTGGATGTTCATGTTCAAATGAAACATAAAACTGACATTAGCATGGACTTGAGTCTGTCGAAAAACATTTATTCTCTTTTTAAAGAAAAGTGTCAAATATTTACAACAGTTTCAGCTGTATTTATTTATTTGTCCATGTGGAAATACAATTATTTTTTAAATTACCAGTAAGCTCATGATTAAAAAAACAAATGAATATTTTTATTGTTGTGTTGATTTGAAAGTTCTGTTAAATTAACTAGCTTTTTATTTTACAAGTTTTTTCTTTTTGAGGTTTTGTTCATTTTGTGAGGCTGAAAATACACAAAATACATCTTGATTTTTTTAGGAAAAGGATAACATGACATTTCCTTTTTAAAATTCTACAAAGCAACATTTTGAAATCGTGATAAATCATAGAAGTTTGTGATTACAGTAAACAGTTAGGGTTTTAACTTGATAACCCATTTCATCAACTATTTAAAAAAACATTTTTTAATCACACTGTTCTATTGTTTATATGGCCTAACATCACAAAACTATTGTCTCATCGGACTTCACACCGGTTTGTCCAAAAGCAGAAAGTCGGTCATAGAGTTGATTGTTAAACAAAACTATTTCTCACAGCCTGAAGGCCTCTGTGACCTCTGTGACCTCTGATGTAGATGTGGGCTTTTGTGGTCATTCATTTGTTTTAATGTTGAACCACTGAGAGACTTCCTGAAAGAACCATTAGAGGGCGCTGTCTACACCCTGAAGTGGCTGCAAACTTGATCCATTTGTAGATTTTCCAGTGCAATTCTGGATAAAGCCCACTCCACCACTAAGATGGATGACATTAGATCATCTATATTACAGGGGAGGGGTCTTTCCTCTATCAGTGAGAGAATGCTCGACAGTTTTGTCTCGATTGATGCTGCAACAGTTCCTCAAATGGAAACCAAAACCTGTTCTCTTGATCCCATCCTCTCCTCACTTTTTAAGCCAGGCTGCTGAGTATCTCTGCTCTCTTCTCTGGAGTCTTTCTGCGTCCCTAAAGACCGCTATGGTGAGGCCCAATCTGAAGAAGATCGGTTTAGACAACAACCACTGACCCGTATCCAACCTGTCATTTTGAAGTAAAGTTTTAGAAAAGTTTGTTTTTACTCAACCTAATGATTTTATTAGTGAAAATAAGTTTTTAGAAAAGTTTCTTTGTGTGGTCAGTCGGGCGGACTGGTTGGGGACGTTTGGGCGGGGGGTGCTGGGAATGAGCGGGACGTACTCGTGTTGCTTGGACCCCAGCCAATAGGAGGACAGGGTGGACAGAACCGTCAGGTCACTTTTAAAGGTAATACTCGGAATCTTCTTTTTCTATTTGTTTCTGAGTTTGTTATTAGGAGGAATTCTATGGGGTAAGATAACTGTCAAAAAGAAACGTATTCATAAATAATATTTTGTATTCATATAAATAAATTTGTATTCACAAAAACAAAGTTGTGCATACATTTATATTTTGTGTACAACTTTACAGAAAAAATATGAATACAACATTTAGTTTTACATTTAACATGTCTCTTTTGAATACGACTTTTCTTCGTTTAGAATACGACTTTCCTTCGTCTTGAATACGAATTTCTCCTCTCTCAAAAATACGTCACGGGGTCACAGACTTATCCATCGAGTGCCGGAACATCGATGCGCATGCGCGTTGCGACTCATTCATTAAACTACGATGACATGAAAATGATCTTAATATTGTAGGTCTGGCGGGGAAAATAGAAGTTACCAGTCAAGTCCTGCCGCTTATATTTTTTTTATTTTGACAACAGTGGAGCATATTAACAACAAAACGGACCCGGAAGTGGTGGCAAAAAAAAGAGCTCTGACTGAAAACGGCAGACGAGGCGGGGGGATCCCTGTCTCTCCACTCGCCCAGTCGCGGCATGTTAGCATGGGGATCCCCGCGGGGTGGGCGCACCCGCTCCGGCTCCTAGACAGTCCAGATGTACCCTCGCTTTCACCCAACACTACTCGAAACAGGCTCTAGCAGCAGCGTGACCCAGATAGAGATAGCCGCTTGAAAAAGGATGGGAATGACACAATCAACCAAGCTAACTCGGAGCTAAAGAAGGCTAACTGTCGGATAACTCCGACCTTAGTAAGAAAGAAAGATCAGAAGCAGAAAGAAAGTTGGGCTTTCTGATCCTACTGACTTTGTTTCCTATGTGTTTCTTTGTTTGTTTATGCAGCACCAACGGTCGGCTGGCTCCGTGTTAGCTTAGCTGTTTTTAATGTCATCATTCTCTTATTTTCAACTAATTTTATGGACATATTTTCTTTTCCACCTAATGACTGGACAGACATGTCTGCAACTCCCTTTGGGCTGTTTATCACCACTTCTGGGTATAAACTATCCGCTGCTACATTGTTTACACAATCAGCTGACAACCACAAAATGCGGTCAGAGATCGATGTATTTTTTATTTTATGTTTTATTAAATTTTCAACTGCTTTGGCTTTCAAGATAATGTTCCCGTTATGGCATCAAAGTCATTTTAAATATATATATATATATAATATATATATATATATAATATATATATATATATATATATATATATATTATATATATAATATATATATATATATATAATTCATGTTTTATGTTTTATTGTAAATGAATAGACACGCAAAGCTGGATCAATCGATGTTCTGGCACTCGATGGATAAGCCTGTGACCCCGTGACGTATTTTGAGAGAGGAGAAATTCATATTCAAGACAAAGGAAAGTCGTATTCTAAACGAAGAAAAGTCGTATTCAAAAGAGACATGTTAAATGTAAAACTAAATGTTGTATTCATATTTTTTCTTTAAAGTTGTGCACAAAATATAAATGTATGCACAACTTTTTATTTATGAATACAAATTTATTTTTATGAATACAAAATATTATTTATGAATACGTTTCTTTTTGACAGTTATCTTACCCCATAGAATTCATCTTCTTATTTTATTGCACGTGTGGGGAACGGTGTTTTATGTTTTCATCAGCACTTTGAGCTCTTCCTGTTAACATGAAAGGTGCTATATAAATAAAATACATTTGAATTTGAATTAAACAGACTGAATAAAACTGTTTATCCCTGTCCTTAGACTCTCCTTTTCAGTAAGAAAAACTCCCTAAAAAAACAGATTCAGGAAAAAAAGAAAAAAACTAAAATCTCTGCACAGTGTTTATAAATGTGACTGCAGCCTCCCGGTTACAAGTGCAGCAGCGCTAAAAACATTTCATTTAGTGGTGACATTTTAGCACGTCATGGTCACCATGAACTCACCATGCAGAATTTGTCAAACTTTTTCATCGTTTCAAGTTCAGCCAATTTTCTCAGTTGGCTGTTGTTGTTTTTTTCCTACTTTTAATACACATCCCTACCTTCTTTTGATTCTTTTCCTCTCATTGCTCCTTAAAAGAGTTCATCTGCAGGTGACCTTAGTGTTGGAGCAGACAGGTGAACTGTCACTCCTAACAGACCGAGAGGATCATCAGACCAAACCTGGATCAGAACATGAACGCCGAGTCGGTTCCACCTGATGGAATCAGACAACAACTATCTAAAGGATTTTATCACAGGTTTTCCGTGGAGTCTCTTCTGACTCTGTTATGTTTAAAGAAAGTCAGGTTGTAATGACATTTAAAAATAGTTTTAAAAACAGTTTTTTTGGTTGTTGTTTTAGTTGTTCAGCCACAAAAAAAGGAAAGTTGTCAGTTTGGAGCACAAATATTCCCGTTTCCTTTTTCCCGTTTTGCACTGATGACAAATTTTATTCAAAAAAACAAACGCTGAAAGCTCTGCAGTGCAGCCTCACCGCACCAGAGTGCTTTTGAGCAACTGCAGAGCAGAATACTCTCCGTGGTCACATTTCTCCCCTTTTCATGTTCCTTTAATTTGTAGTGTATAACACAATAAGATTATTTGATAAAAATAATATGTTACAACATTAGTAAATAGGAAACTACAGTGGAGGGTTTGGGTTTTGTTTCTCTGAAGATTTCTACATCAGAGATTCACTAAAAACATCTTGGTGTTTGTGAAACTTGTTCCTGCTTTCTGAAAACTAAAAGTACCCGAACACTTAATTAAGTTTCATAGAAATTTAAGTTTCTTTTGTTTAAAAAAAAAAAAAAAAAAAAAAAACAAAACACCAAGTTGCTGAAATTAGCCCCAAAATAGTCCAAAGAAAATCCAATGTCAGGATCACAAAATTGTTTAATGAAAGTTTTTCCTAAAAGTTTGTGAATTGCTGCTAACTTCTGTCTTTTCTTTTTTAAGAGAGTTTTGCTAACATTTTTATAAATCCATCAAACTGATGTGAAAACAAACCAACTCTCCTGTGCTGCTATTTGTAGAAGTCTTCTTGTTTTTGTGATGTAAGAAGCGTTTTGATTATAAAAATGTATCTCTAGATGAAAATAAAACTAAATTAATGATATTTTCTGGTAATAGAAAGGTTGGAATGTTAAATTATATTTAGATAGTAAAGAACATAAAACATAAAGTTTCTAGATCTATAGATATTTTGTTTAAAATTATCAATGCTTTGAGCAAAAGGAGTTTGTATTTTGTTTATTATTCATTAGTTGTTCTGTATCTTTCATATTTGGGGAAATGCAGGGAAATTATCACAGAATGTCTAGTTAAATTACTAAAAAAAGTTATTAGAACAGTTAATAGAGCAGGATAATGTGCACCAACTAATTATTTATTTTATTTGACTAAAAGTTTCAAATTAAAGGAAATTGTTTATAGAGTTAAACATAATTTAGTTTCAAAAATGTACAGATGCCTTATTTTAAGGATTAGTCAGTATAATTTAAGAGGACTTGATTATTTTAAACAGGTTACAGTTTAAGCTAATGTTAAGTTGAGATGTGTTTCAGTTCTCAGAGTAAAATTATGGAAGGAATTTAGTGATGAATTAAAATTAAATACTTAGCTTTTGCAGTTTAAAAAAGTTTAAAAAATAAGTCTATAAATGATTACAATACACATGTAAAAATATGTGATTTAATTGCATCTTATATATATATATATATATATATATATATATATATATAGTGAAACTGTATATGCTCATGCACATTTCTCACACTGAGATAAGTCGTACTTCAATGATCAATTATTTAATATTTACAATTACTGTTAAGGATTCTAAAACAGAGTTGCACAATTATTGATTAATAATTATGAATGCTTTTTTGGATGAATTCATGTTATCTGATGAACTTTAAGTCAAATACAGCAGAATGTTAAAGTTTAACAGCTCAAAGAGCACACATATTGCTCTACAAGGAAGTAACTCTATGTGCAATATTTTTATTATTCTTCAATAAACATATATATATATATATTTTTTTTTTTTTTGAGAACTTTATTTACAGATTTTTTTTTGTTTTGTTTTGTTTTTTTTTACAAAACATTGAGCATATGAAAGAGGAATTTGTACCAACGAAGAGAAAAAGAACAAATTTCACAGTCATACCAACCAGTGTCATGACCGATTGGAGTTTAACCCGAAACGTTAAAGAGATATTAAACATACAATAACAGACAAAAATAATTAGACATTAAATCATGTCTCAAAGTATATCCCAAACAGACACTAGAAAAAGTAAAATAAATAAATGAAATAAACTAAATAAGAGTAAAAAGAGTTATTGGAAAGAATGAAGGAGGCCGAGTATCCTTCATTTCATCAGTATCAGTCTTCAGGCTGACAGAGATAGAAAGGCTACAGCGTTTGTTTGACATGAAGTCAGGACTTGCTTATTTGGAAGAACTCCAAAGACTGTTGTTTATGGGTTAGGGTCTATAGTTCTGCTGCATATATGTGAGATAGCATCAGATCTCGATCCCCAGAACCTACCCAGAGCTGTGCACGACCAGAACATATGACTTACTGTGGCACCTGACTGACTACATCTCAGACATCTATCATCAGAAGTTCTGTATGTCCTTGTCAGTTTCTCTTTTGTTAAATAAGCATGTTATATGTGGGAGAGATGTGACCTATAGAGATAGATTGGAGATTGGAGAAGGTTTAGCTGGATAAGATGGAAAGTGTTTTATGACGAAACTACGGACCTGTAGATAACTGAAAAAGTGAGACTTGGACATGTCAAATGTAGTACTTAAATTTTCAAATGTCACAAAAGAGTTATTAACTATTAAATCACTAAAAAATACAATCCCTTTTCTGTGCCAGGTTTCAAAGCCAGAATCACACAGAGAAGGCAACAATACCAGGTTTGAGAGAATGGGAGAGTAAATAAGAGTTTGTTTAAAACCAAAATGGCGGCGGCATTGAAACCAAATTGAAACCAAATATTTAGAAATATTTATAAAGTTTTTAACCACTGGGTTTGTGAAACTCATTTTCTTAGTTGTTGTTAATGGAGCAGATAGATATGAGATGGGTGAGTTAGGGAAACTAGAACCCAATAGGACCATGTAGACCCCCTCCCTTCTTTAAAGGTGTGAAGCCAGGTGCAGTTTCACAATGTTTGCTGACCAATAATAATACATAAAGTTTGACAAAGACAGACCACCTTCAGATTTTGAACATTGTAATCTAGATTTACGGATTATGGGGCATTTTTGATTCCAAATAAATGAAGACACAGTTCCATCCAACTTTTTAAAGAATGTCTTAGAAAGAAATAAGAGCATCATCTGGAACACATACATGAACCTGGACAAAACCACCATCTTGACACCATAATGTTGATTAATTTCTCAGTTCTGTCTTGTTTTTTTCAGAAGTGGAGAGAAGTTATAATTTAATAAATTGGTATAATTTTTTTACATTTTCACACCAAGGTAAGTAACCGATTCTTTCTCTATTTTGAGAGGGAATTTTGAAAAATCCTAATTGTTAGCCAGCCGATTGACTGGAAATAGAACGTTTTTACCTAGAATTAACGGGTATCTGGATAGAAACCCAAAACTATCAAGTAGCTTCAACATTTCTGGAACAGATGTCTCAGGGTCAGTAATATATAAAAGAAGATCGTCTGCATATAATTACAACTTATGGATATAATCATTTTGACTAATCCTGTGAATTCTCTTATTATCCCGCAGCGCTATTGCTAATGTGTCAATTATGAGATAGAAAAGTAATGGGCTCAGGGGGCATCCCTGACGGATGCCTCTGTGCAAGGGGAAATAGCTAAAGACCGTTTTATTAGTGCGAACGGCGGAGAAAGGCGATGAGTATAGAATCTTAAGCCACGTTGTAAATCCGAGGCCAAATCCAAATTTATGTACTGCAGATTGTAGTTATTCCCACTCTTTCTAAGCATCAAGTGAGACTATCAGCTCAGGACGAATCGTTGAGAGGTCAGAGTATAAGATACTGAACAAATACCTGCAATTAAAATATGATTGGCGATTAGGGCTACAGCCCGTCTGATCCTCATGAGTAATACAAGGAACTATGTTTTCAAGACTCAAGAATTTTTGTTAGAATTTTGTAATCTACATTGAGTAGGCTAATTGGTCTATAAGATTCGCATTTTTGAGGGTCAGGATCTTTTTTTTGAATGACAGAAATTGTGGCTTGGGACAGTGCTTGTGGTAATTCATTTGTATTGTGTATTTCTAGAAACATCTCACAGAGTCGTTTCACTAATTTATTAGCAAATTTTTTTGTAGAAGTCTGACGAAAATCCATCAGGACCTGATGCCGAGCCAATGGCCTTTAATATTCCAGATGTCGATACTGGTCTGTCATGGTCATGATGTTGATCTGAACCATTTTTAGAATGTCCAGTTTACTCAAAAATGAATCTATAGCTATGTATATTTAAGTATTTTTGTTCAAAAATAAATGAGAGAAATACTTTTGAGACAAAAAGCTAAAAAAGTTCTTTACCAATTTAACTACACTTGAATAAAAGAACAGAAAAGTGAATTATCGTCAGAATGTTTGTGTATGTTCTGACCCGGTCTACCAAGCTCACAGAGTTACTGGACCTCTCACCAAATAAGTTGGGGATTCCTGTTCTATAGTGTTCCAAACTCTACGGCTGTAATATACTTGTGGCCTCCTGGTGGCACTGTCAGCACTTTCAGAATCAGAATCAAGAAATTAATCCATATTCTTGATTTTCTCCTTTTATTTCATGACATGCAGTAAATTCTGTATTTGGCCCACGGAAAGGGATCCATTTAAGTTTGGGCACCTCTTCTCTAAATAATCAAAAAGTTCAGAAAGATATAACGTAAAGCATACCAGCTGTAGCTTACGGGGCTACCTCTTTAATTTGTTAAACAAAGCGAAATAAATTCAAACAAAACCTGTTTGTTTGATTTTATTTGAAGATTAATGTTCTGTCTCAGCCTCATCATCAGAACACGTTTCAAAAACTCACTCTTTAACTTTAATGCACCATTCCATTCCACAATAAACCCTTACTTAAAAACATTTTTAATATTGTTTGATAAAATGTTGGTCATAAAATATGAAGTTTTTTTTTTAAACGGTAAGTTGAATGTTTTAAACAGCCACATGATTTTTTATTGGTTGTTATTTCTCTCTTGAAATTCATATTTAGAAGTTTAAAAGAGGAATAAATGGAATCAGTGAATAACTTTAATGGTACAAACATGATTAATCATAGAAAATATCATGTTCAGCTGTAATGTGGAGCGATGGGACGGTCCTGGCTCCGCCTACATACTCCCACCCCCACTTCCTCAGTCCATCCAGGACCACTTTGTATATACGAGTGCGATATAATCTGCGCCTGAGCAGTGCGAGGTCACAGACAGGGTCATTACTTCAGTCTGCTCCAGCTGACAGGACCACCCCTCTCCTCCTTTTTATACCCCTACTCCTGTTGTGGGCCACACCCCATCACCCAAACTCTTCTCTCAAGCTCTCAGCCGCCCCTCCCTCGCATCTTTCCCACCACATCCAGACCTTTAGTGAGTTAGAGAACTGGTTTTTCATAGATGGAACTGGTTTGTCTGCATGGCCCTGCAGTGACCCTGACATGTCCGGGTTCGGGACCCGGTGCTGCTGTCGGGACTGCTCTGGGAGAGGCACGGCGGCGCTGCAGGCGGTCAGGCTCTGCCTGTATGAACGGCTGTTCTGGTTGTGAAAGTGCAGTGTGAGAGTGCCGCCACCATGAGGCGCCACTATCCAAGCAAACCTGCACAGGCCCCCACACTGCTCTTCATCTGAGCTGTTCCTGATCTATCACTTATGGCAAAAAACTACAGCGGAGCTCTGAATCTAATGACCTGAGGTCTCCTCAGCTCAACCAGGATCGATGTGGTTTTAACACATGAGGAGTTTCTTCAGTCTGTTAAAGATGCATCATTTAGGATAAGACTGAACAAGAGTAGACAAGAATAAGAATGTATTGATGCTAGAAAAGTTTAAACATGTTCTCCGTACAGAATATCTAGTGTAAAACTCTAAAAGAGAACAGCACAAACAAAAATACAGACATCCAGGACAACAGAAGGCCGGGCGTGTGTTTGACTGGAGTTATGGAGTCTAACAGCCGTGGGAACGATGACGCCGTGTCATCATTTGAGGAAAAAAAACAAAACAACAACAGAGACTGAAGCAGTGAATCCACACCTACATATTCAAAGACTGAGGAGCATGTGGGTAATCAGAGGATGTGCTGATTTACTCCATAAAAGCAGAAGCGTCGGGTTGGTGTGCCAAAACAACCCCTCCCTGAATGAACACAGTCATTTACATATCCTGTTTGACCCCCTACTGAACGTCTTTTAGATCAAACAATCTTTTGAAAGTACAGACAGGTTCAGGTCGACTGAACTCTGAAAGAGTTTAGATTAGAGGTCAGAGCTCTGTTCAGGAGTATTCTGTAATCCTTAAGCATCAAACTCCTAAAAATAAGAATCAGCTTGATGGAAACGATAGCAGAAGACATAGCATTTTAGTAACTGTTAGTTTTTCAGACATTGGTCCAATCTTTCTGTGTGTATCTGAGATCAACAGATTCACTGTCAATACTCAAGACCGTTTTGCGAGCGCACAAACGTGTCAACTCGACAGCGTGAGAAAATCCTGTTGTGTGTCAGGAAGTGGAAGGACTCAAGCGCAGGAGACCAGGCTTGATGACAGGAAGTTAGAACATCTAATAAATTAACCAAAACATAACAACAATCTAATGAGGCCAAAATGGTGAAAGAACAGATGACCTGACAATGGAAAACAAGACACTTAAATACACTCAAGTCTATGAACTACATAAATACACTAGTGGATGACTAACCTGAACATGGTGAGACTAACGCGAGGGTCACACTGGACACGGAAGCGCCGCAAAGCAATTCACACCAGACACGCATTTTTACGCAATAGTGGAAAGACGTGTTTGCTTGAGCTTTTTCTTTTGTCTTTGCCATCAGGGTTAAGTTAATAACCTAAAAATATGACCCCATGTTTTTGCTAAGAAGAAGCAAATAGTTAGTAGGCCTACAATCTTTAATTGTGTGTGTGTTGTGATTTATTTTCATCTGATACAATCTGTTTAGATACAAAAACATGATCACATTTGTCAATCTCTGTGTTTTATTGTAAAAAATTGATTATATTTTGAAAATAAACCAGATTTTCTCTTATATGTTGATGTAACTTCCTTCCAGAATTGACACGGATCACTCGCACACAGAAAAGACCAAACAATCCGATGTGCCTTCCACGGAGGGCCACGGCGCACCGCGTCCACCATAAGTTTACAAGGGCACTAGAGTCTAGAGTGAACCAGGCCTAACAGGGAAAACAGAACATGAAAAAAGCATCACAAAATCCCAGGCATAGAATCATTACAGTACCCCTCCCCAAAAGGGCTGATTCCAGATGCCCAAAACCCCTGAGAGGACGGGATCCAAAGAATAATTCCATTGGGCTCCTGCAGCCCAGCAGAATTGAGGGGTGACATGTGAACCCTCCTCAGGAACAGACATGAGGACCAGTCCCAACAACTCTCCCCAGAGAAGGGAAACATGAAGGGGTGCAGCCCCAGCAATCGTCCTCCAGAACTTTAATCATGACCAAGGGGGATGAACGGCGACCTTCGTCAGGAACAGGAAGTTTCAAGGATTGCCCCGACAATTCCCCTCAGGACCAGAATACCTGGATGTGGAAAGACATGACATGAAGATGGCTGCAGGAAAACCTAGGAGACTTGACAAAGTTCTCCTGGGTCCAGGGTGGTCAGGTCATCCTGTCAGGGAGTGGTGGTGGAAGCAGACCAGCCTTGGCGACAGGAACAGAACCACTATCACAACATGTGATCTAGCACAGTTTATTAAAGACTAAGGATAGATTATATTGTCAGAAACAGTGTGAACGCAGCCGGTCCCACTTCTGACACCAACTCCTGATCTGTCAAACAAATCTGGTCTCAGCTAAACACTTATGATAAAAGTAATGAGAAAGTGAGGTCAAAACATAAATTCACAATGCAAAAAAGTGCAATTACACCTGAACATGTTATGCAATAACATTTATTTTCTTTGGTTGTTCAAATATAGAATCATTTTGCATTATTTTCTTGTGTTGACTGGTGTTGGACCCTGTGGTTTTTGTCTTTAATGCCACCGTCCAGATAAACAACCTTCACAAATAAAGTCACAAAAAATTATTCTGACATTGCAGCTTCAGCAATTCTGTTTGAGCGACTCGCTGTCAATCATGATGTGAAGACAGAAGCCAAGAAATATCAAAAGTGAATGCCACAAAATCACGGATTTCTGTCAGATGTCAAATAAATATTCTTTTACTTCAACACAAATGAACCCAAATTAAAGGAAAAGAGCTTGAAAATATGGAATGAAAGCTATTTTCCCTGTTTATGTCTGTTGCTGGGTTTAACGCAGAAGCTTTGACACTTCAGCGTCCTTGTCTCTCTGTTTTCAAAGGTGGTATTTCTTCCCACATTCTCATCGCCGTTAAATGAAACGTCGTCTTTAACTGAAAGCAGAACCAGCTTCACAGCTGATGGAAAGTTCCTCGCAATGCATTGAATATTTACAAGATGTTCTCCTGATGTTCCAGGAAAAAATGACAAGAGGATGTCTGGACTTGTCAAGATGGATAGAGCTGCAGAATGAAAGCTATTTTCCCTGTTTATGTCTGTTGCTGGGTTTAACGCAGAAGCTTTGACACTTCAGCGTCCTTGTCTCTCTGTTTTCAAAGGTGGTATTTCTTCCCACATTCTCATCGCCGTTAAATGAAACGTCGTCTTTAACTGAAAGCAGAACCAGCTTCACAGCTGATGGAAAGTTCCTCGCAATGCATTGAATATTTACAAGATGTTCTCCTGATGTTCCAGGAAAAAATGACAAGAGGATGTCTGGACTTGTCAAGATGGATAGAGCTGCAGAATGTTAGAATGCAGCAAATCTGACTCGAATTGATCGACTGATCTCTGGATAAAGAAAGGTTCTGTGAGAAACATTTGAGCCAAACATTTAATTGATCAGGTTAAACTTTATCGTTATTATATTCTGGATTTACACTAAAGTGATGTTTTTTCCATGTGGAGAGATTCAGGCTCTGCTGGTGTAAGCACACAACAACTTAACAAACAAAATATATTTAATGCAGGTAGAAATCTGCTGTGTGCTGCAGTCTCCTCCCTGATGGGAGGGGCCAGATGAAAGGTTGAGCAGAATGAGTGGAATCCTTACTGACTCCCTTCCTGCATCTGCAGTTGCTCCCGATGATCTTCTGAGTGTCTTTTCCTGCCTAGTTGAGATCTTTTCCTTCAGTATCACATTGTTTGGGTTTCATTTCAGTAAATTGAAACCAAATAAAACAAAACAAGACAAAAAAAAAACATAAAGATATACAGATATGTAACAAACTAAGGATAATTACTCAAGAAATGATTGGAATGTGCATACATCCACTTACACTTCTACTAAATAATTCAATTACTCTTAATCATAAATAGACATAATCATAAATAGACAATACAGTTTTTATACAAATAAAATATGTCACATCAAAACCAAAATTATTAATTTAGTCAAAATGAATCTTATTAATTGATTACTTGATAGTGGGAAGAAGCAAAATCATATAATCCCACCCCTGATGGTCTTTATTTAATTTAAAATATATATTTACAAACAGTATCATTAACCACTAGCGAACTTTTAATCAGTTATGCATACTTTATCAAACACAGATTCAGATCATTACAAAATCCAGAAGTATCAATTAATCAAATGACAAAAATGAAGTACATATTAACTAGGGGTGTGTTAAAATACTGATGTTGCGATAAATCCTGATATTTAGTCCTGTGATTGAACCTCGATGGGTTCTCCCCAAATATCCATCTTATATTTTTGTTTGAAGAGACTGTAAAATGTTACATTCAGCATCCTCAACAAATATTTAAATATATTTACATGTGTGCATTACTTTTATTCTTTTTAATTTCTTTTTCTTTTTCATATTATACGTGTGTGTGTGTGTGTGTGTTGCATTGAGGAATCATAGCATTGTACATTTTTTCTCCTTTTCTTTTATTGTTGTTATTATTATTTCTCTTTATGCTCCTGTGTCGTGTTGCTGAATGTTGAAGACACTCTCTGCACCTTAAACTAGAATTACCCCTCAAGGATAAATAAAGTTATTGCATTGAATTGAGTTGAAATGAGTCCTTTGCTGAGACATTTCTTCTGAGGTAGATAGGTGGCGCCGTTTCAAGACTGGCTGTTGCGAGCGCCAATGTGTCTGGCAGCTACTAGAATTATTTAATTTTTGTTCTGTTGTTTACAACAATTTTGCACAAAGTCCTAATTGTTACCATTTTACTGATAATTTCAATTCAATTGGTGTCAATGCTTGTCAAAACATAGTATAACGGATTTTAACAATGTTGTACAGAATTGTTTATTATTTGTTGCACAAAAAAAGACACAAGTTTTTTGTTTTGATTGTGTTCAGGCTAAGAAATAAATGGGAATTTATTTTCCTAAAAAATATGTGTTCTTCTACATAATGTGAGTTATTAGAGATGATTTTTACCAATTATCACAATATCATGATTTCATCAACATCGTGTATCTCATGGTATCACCTTATCGTGAGATACCCAGTTATGCCCAGCCGTAATCTTTACCCTTTAACTCCAGAGTTCAAGTTTTTATGCTCTTTGATTTACTGTAACTTTTCAACCATTTGCACAACAATTCCAGTAGATTCTGAGGGAGAAAAGCAGCTCAACAAACCGCTTTTTTCCTTCAGAATCTACTGGAATTATTGTGTTAACGGTTGAAAAGTTAAAGTATGTTAAAGATTTTGTGTTCAAGCGTCACCGGCGACGCCTCAGGTGTTAAAGGGTTAATTGCAAAAGAAGTCTTGACATCTTTTCAGAAATTGTTATCCAATAAGCACATATTGTTTGTCAAAAATAACTTTTTTCTTTTTGCAATATTTGAGAATGATTATTGCAAATTACATAACAAATTTGTAATAATTTGCCCTGTCTGTGTTTGCCCACATTGGCTTAGGTGGGGACTTGTTGGTCTGGGTCCGTATGCTGACCAGTCGCCCGGCGGACAGCAGCAAGTTAGAGAGCTCCACTGTCCAGCGAGCCACATCACTGAGTCCCCACTCAAGCCAGTGTGGGCAAACACAGGTGGGGCCACCATGGAATCTGCGGACAAACCCACCTGGGGCCCAAAAATTCAGCCCAACGGTAAACCATATGGGGCCCACATTGAAATGCTTGCTGGGATGTGATCGTCAGACATGCCATAGAAATAGTTTCTTCCGTCTGGGACATTATGTTATTTGAATGTTATGTATTCCTTCTGTCGTAATCGCTGGTAGACTTCTATCTTTCAGGTCTCCAAAGAGTCGTAGTTCAGAAATGACCCTGAATCCTCTGAATTCTCTTTGCTCTCTTGATGTCAGCTTCTTCCTGGCCCCTCTGTGAGCTTATTCATCACTATACCTCCATGTCATATAATTCTTTAGGTCATAGAAACCATTATTTCAACAGGTATGTTGCGCCTGGTTTCCGCTGAGCGGTCCGGTTTAGAATGGTTCGGGCAATTCAAGTGAGCGTTTCCATTGAGCGTTGGACCATCAGAGCACATGCGGGGTGTAGACCAATGATCCTGTTGACGTAAAACCTTTCCACCAATCAGTGGGTTAAATCGTGTGACAACAGAAGCTAGTCCATTCCAATTTTCTATGGACCAACAAGGGACCAGAAATGGTGCCAGTCGGTCCTTCTTAACAGGTCCACTTTGTATTGGAAATGAAAGAAACCAGAACCGCCATCATACAGGCAGAGCCTTACCGCCTACTGCGCCGCTGTGCCTCTCCCAGGAAGTACAGTCTGGTCCGGTCCGGTCTGGACCGCTCAGTGGAAAAGGGGCACTCGGTTTTATTGTACTATTAAAAATATGTTTCAGTGTTTTAAATGTTTATAGTCTTAATGTTTAGAATATTTTTAACCAACTGTGGCTGCCTCTTGGCCTTTTCTTAGTATGGAGACATATTTAGCGCAGTCTAGATCAGGGGTGGGCAAACTACGGCCCGGGGGCCACATGTGGCCCCTTAAGATACTTAATCTGGCCCTTCAAATTAAAATACATTGAATCAAAAATCCTAATTATTGTTTTATTTTCATTGTATTTCTGGTTTCTTCTCATGAATGGTGTTGTGTGTGTGTGTTTTTTTCTGAGTCAGAAGGGGATTTTTCAGATTTCTTTGAGTTCGCATTTTCCTCTGAAGAACATTAACCCATTGGATCACCAAAAAGAGAACAAAAATCAAAATTTAGAAATTAAAATTCCCCAATTTTCTGTTTTTAAATGAATATATGTGAATTTTAATCCAAATTAAAGCATGTTTTTTTTCTAAATTCCATTTTATCTTTTTAGTTTGAGGTTCATTACCAAATCTCTCCTTCCATCTGCTCCTTGTACGGCCCTTATGCCAAATTTTAGAACCCTTTCTGGCACACAAATTAAAAAAGTTTGCCCACCCCTGGTCTAGATGAAGCTAAAGACTGCTGATGAATATGAATCCAGGTCAATCTCGATGTGTCATCTTATTTAAGGGGCCATAAGATGATTTTCTCAAGTCTTTCAGAGTAAACTATATCCATATATATGGTCATATTTTTTTTTAGGATCACTAAAAAACAAATTATTTATGAAACATACGTTTTTTTGCTGAAGTAAAACGACTCGATCTCTGAGGCTCCGCCTTTGTCTCCCTGAGGGTGCCGCCCACTTCATGACATTCTCCAAGACCTAATGTGTCACACACAAAAATGAGGGGAATTAAAAAAAAACAAAATTTGATGTAGGTCTACATACTGTGCAGCTCAGGCGTTTGCCCCCAAAATTTGGCACAGACAGAATTGTGACACTACTGGGTTCATTTTGCGGTAAAATTCGGTCAAAAAATACAGACACTATATGAACATTTCAGGATTTATTTAAATGATGACATCTCCATATCAAAAATCCTCTCTGCTTTCATGCAGATCCATTTACCTTTCTGCTGTTACTCAATCATCTACATTTAAACCAGTTCTCTCAATTTGTTCCTCACTTTTTCCAACAGGAAATATTCTGCTCCTGTTCTCCTGCCGTCTTCCCAATATCTCCGTCTGCTCGCGCTATTCTCGGATACATTTAGGATCATTCTCAACACGTCATGGAGATTTTTCACCAGCCTATTAGCTCCACAAAGTCACAACTCAGAGCACTCACAAAGCTCACTGTTCACTGCTAGCTTGAACTGCTAGCATTGCAGAGAGAGTGTTTGTGTTAGCCTGAGGGCGGGAGGAGACTCTTCCTGGAGGGGGCTGTCTCACTCTGTGACGTCAGATCGTGAGGATCCACCCGTTTATGTGGGTATGGGAGGGACTACTGTAGAGAGAGCAGGTTTTTAGAGGATCACTCAGAAATGCGTGAACAGATCAAAATACCGCTTTAGCATTCTTTATAGAGAGGAATGAGCAGTATATTACACGTTAAAACTCAAAAAGTTGATTTTTCATGGTATGGCCCCTTTAAAACCCACAATAGTTTGATTTGTACAGCACGCTTGTTGTATGTAAGAAAATTACAACAGCCATCCAGAGAGGCTAAACCAAGAGAAGGCAGTGTTTTTGAGACTACACCAGAAAATGAGTTAATTTTTTACACAGGACATTTACAACAACTCAAGGATGCGAAGTAAGAAAAAAAAAAACAAAGAAAAAGAAAAACAATGGTAAAACCACCATGAAATAAAAACACATTATTACAAAACAGATCAAAACTTACAGGTTAAAAGCTGTAAAGCAGTGAAAAAGTGTGGATGACGAATCTTCAATAGTCGGCTGCTGGATAGTTAGTGTGCAGCAAATGAAGATAAAAGAGAAAAATACATTATTTAGAGCTTTACAAGTAATTTATAAAACCTTAAACTGCACCATTAAACTAACAGGGAACCAATGCAGATCAGTGCGCACCAGGGGGAACTGCTCAGTTCTGATCAGCCAGCATGCAACTGCGATTATACCGTCTGCAGGCAAGGAAACAGAGACTGATGCGAGTATTAATAATGCAGCTGAAAACACATTTTAAACACAAAGACAATCTGCTGCTTTCCTTTTTTTTTAAGTCTCTGAATGCACAGAACTTTTTTGTTGAACTCTTGTGGACTAGAAGTGCTGCTCACACCATTTATCCTTGGCTTCCCAAAAATAAGTAACCATGATGGAATCAATTCAATTCTGTTTATTTCTAAAATTTCTAAAATTACTGGTTGGATTAGGGCTGCAGCGTTTCATTTTAACCACAAGCACTCATCATGTCAAGCCAGGGTGCACATTGACTGTGCCACGCCTCTTTCAGCAGCTGCATCATTTTCAAGCATCTGGTTTTCTGATACGAAAAATAAGAATGAGAAGAAATACTCAGAAACACAGTTTTAATCGTGAATTCTTTTATACAGGTCCTCTATTATGAGAAAAACACAAACAAAACCATTTTCACTGGAGTGGATCTTTAAAGAGTCGCCGAAACGGATCATCTGGCTCGCCCTGACTCACACTTTCACTGTTTTCACTTCATGGTAGGAATATCTTTCTATTGCAAAAACTATACCTACTTCTGTTTTGTAGGTTTTTTAAATTTTTATTTTTTTAAACCATGCCTCCGCCAGCTGAACATGGACCTGCAATCCTAAACCTATCTGAAAATTCACAAAATATTCAAACAGATGTTTGAGGCTGCATCGCTCCTACTGATGGAAGTGTCAATAAATTAGGTTTTAGAGAATATCTCCAAAATGGGAGAGTGTTACAGTAAAGTGTTAAATTAAAAATAAGATCCGATCTGATCGTGATTGTGTCAAAAATACACTTGTGATAAACTCAGATTTTGGCTTTTTAACAAAACCTCCTTTGTCTCCTAATTAGATTTCTCTTGCATCTCAGTGCAAACAACTGTAACGAAGGTGAGCAGGTTTTTTGGGTTTTGAACCTCAAGCCTGTGGTTTTACAAGATAAAAACAGCTTCCTGAGAAAGAAAAAAAAGCCTAAGTGCTTCACCTCAGCCAAAGCAGTTTTGTGACTTAACGCCCCAGAGATCCAATTTAAAACACCATCATAAAACTTCAAAACATGAAGGTACGGTGCAAGCAGTTTCTGTTTATGGATAAAGCATCTTAACCGCCCAGCTAACAGGAAGCAGAAGTTGGTTAGAGGTGTGCACGGGTTGGGGGCGCCGAGTTAATTGGCTGTAGAGAATCTACTATGGAAAGAAATGACTGTTTAAAATTGCTGAAAGGCAGAGAAACTGGGACATGAAACGAGGAGACGAAATGAGAGGAAGAGGTGACCTGTGGCCCCCTGGTGTCATACTGGAAACAGCCAGGGGGGAGCCACCTTAAAGCTCTGCATAAAGACGTTTAAGAGACTGGAAGGTGCCAGCATGGCAGCCAGGTAGCTGCTGATCTTTCACTTTAACATGTGTTTGACCTAG
Source organism: Oryzias javanicus (assembly GCA_003999625.1). Classification (NCBI taxonomy): domain Eukaryota; kingdom Metazoa; phylum Chordata; class Actinopteri; order Beloniformes; family Adrianichthyidae; genus Oryzias; species Oryzias javanicus. The sequence continues at coordinate 1,784,600 of CM012444.1, forward strand.
AAGAACATTAACCGTGGGCCTGTTTCGATGTCCTGCAGCTCCCAGGAGAGCTGTGCTGGGAAACAGCTGATGCTGTCCACACTCAACAGCATCTCTCCTTATAACTCTTTCACAAAATCAAAATAAGTTAATGTTTAACATTTGAAAGGAAGAATAGGAAAATTACCCCAAAAAATTTTGGTTAAGCTTTCACGTTTAAAAAAAAAGTCATCCTTTAAATCCCAGTCATTAAAGAACATTAAATCATGATTAAAAGAATAGATGAACACGGAAACAAGAAACAGGGAACCAAAAAGAAGCAGAAAAACTTTCCCTTTCATCATACCTGGAGCTCTTCCTGTACAGTTAGGACAAGTGGATGTTTTTCTAATATTTATCAATTTTTATCATTATTCTGTTCCAGTTCTTAACAATTTTAGCACCTATAGAATAACTTGTTTTTGATTTAAAATTGTTTAAATGTCCAGGTTTTACGTACTTTTGGTTTTATGTATTTATTTTAATTATTTTTATGTGGGCTGATTTTAAGTATGAATGTTTTGCACTGACCAGAGAGCGCTTTTAGTTTCGTTGTACCTGTGACAATGACAAATAAAGATATCTATCTATCTATCTATCTATACAGTGATTTCAAATGCAGCTAAAGATCACGTGGAGTTTGGAGTTTTCCATTTATTTTAGATAAGATCTGAAGTTTTTCACAAGATTTTTCCTCTGATCCAGTTGAAAAAAGAAACACATCCTATAAAAATGGGAAGAATGAACAAAATGAAACAGAGACGTAAAAAAAGTCTAAAGCGCATGCATCAAAGTCAAAGCCCAGATCATTTTATTTTATTGTTATTAATTTCATTGTTATCTTGCGCTTCTTTCTAACTTGTATAATTTTGACAGAACATATTTTTATGGAGAGTAAATATTATAAATCATTTAAGGTTTAAGTTGAATTATCCTGGAATAATATTCCTCCCTATGTTTATTCATAATAATGTTAAAAAGTTACATTTTTAAAGTTTGTAGTTTTAGAGTGTTCAATAAATGTTTATTCTGTTTGGCCGTGACCTGAGGTGTGTTTTGGATTCCTGTGTTTTTGAGTTTGACCCTCCTGGTCTAAAAGACTAAACAAGCTCACAGTCACAGCAGCTTCATGTTAAAGAGTTCTTTACTGATTTAATCATAAGTTTCAGATGCTGTGTACGTTACAACAAAAAATATATCAGCAAAGAATTTAGTTTGAACAAATGACCCTCTTCCATTCTTTACAGTATCTGTGAGGTAAAACCATCATCAGGGGTAAATATGTGAAACTGGAAGGATCTCATTTGAACCTGCAGCTCATGGTTAACTTTTAAGTGGAAACTTGACTCCACTGACCTCAGCAGGTGATGAAGGGTCAGCATGATTGTCAAAACAAAGGATGAAAACTCTGGAGTCCTTTTCTAAATCATTGCTGTTTTTTTCTGTGGTTTTAAGAAGCTGATAAACCTGAACTTGGAAAAGAGATGCGTTCTGGTAAACAGACTTTTGGAGAACATGCATTCATTGTCAGAAACCACTGAATCTGCCAAAATCAACCCGGCAACACACACAGATGATGGCGTCGTTTGGGGGCCTTGACACAACACTCCACTCCACAACACCTGGGATGCACGTGATACAGAAGTGCCAGAAAAACACCTGTAGGATGTACTCCATGCCAAATACGCTCTGATCGTCTGATGCGAGGGACGTGAGAGGAGAATGCAACTACTGCTTGAACAGGACTAATGGGCATCCTGTGGAGGGGTCTGGGTGGGGGCGTGGGGTGGGGGGGTACCCTTACATGTTGTTTAAGTGTTCACTACAGCATGCCGCCTGCAGCATGCTCGTAGGGGTAAATGTGCATGAACGTTTACGGGTTCTATGGGTGGAGGTGTTCCAGCCTCAGGAGGAGTTTAAATGTCTTGAGGTCTTGTTCAAGATCGGAGCATGAGATTGACAGACGGATTGGATCTTCGTTCCAGTACTCACCTATAATCAGGAGCTCTGGGTCATGACCAAAAGAACAAGACCCCGACTACAAGCAGCCGAAATGAACTTCCTCTGGCGGGTGGCTGGGCGCTCCCTTAGAGATGGGGTGAGAAGCTCGGTCACCCGGAGAGAGCTCGAGTAGAGCCGCTTCTCCTCCATATTGATCAGAGCCAGTTCAGGTGACTCAGACATGTGGCTCAGATGCCTCCTGGACGCCTCCTCGGGAAGTGTTCCGGGCATGTCCCGCTTAGCAGAGGTCCCAGGGAGGACCCGGGACACACTGGAGTGGAGTCTCTTGTCTGGCTTGGGAACGCCTCGGGATCCCCCCCAGAGCAGCTGGAGGAAGGGGCCGGGGAGAAGGAAGTCTGGATGGATGGATGGACGGATGGACGGACGGACGGACGGACGGACGGATGGATGGATGGATGGACCAACATCCTCTGATTGTAAAAGAAAAGCCTCCAATGCAGCATCAAAATACTAAACATAGAGCATAAAAAGCTGGTTTAGCCAGAAAATCATTCCAAGTTCATCCTTCAAGATGCCGTGAACTCACAACGTCTCTTAACGGATGAGCAGCACCACCTGGTCAGCAGTAGACAGTCAGATGTTGCAGGTGACCTTAGTGAGTCTCAAAGTGTCGTTTGCAGACTCGCATCAACACACGGAACTACTGTCAGAGTTTGTGACAGACCAGGAGTGGAGCCCCACCGGTGACAGACCACAACCGTGACCAGAACCTGAGGACCTCTGACCTCTGACCTCTGACATGGTTTAGCAAACACCACACAGCTGCAGGCCCGTTTACCAGATGTGAGGGAAAACCACTCACAAGCACATCCACCGCTATGACCGAATGACAGACGACTGTTGCAGGTGACTCGGCTGAGACCAAGACACCAACGTAAACATGTACAGTACAAGACCATGTGACCTGGACACCAATGGACTGCGGTCCTGTTCACTGATGAGTGTTCGGTCACTCGGCACAGACATGATGGTCGTCCAGGTGAGTGATATGTCAAGGTCAACATGGTCCCTGGGGTTCACTTTGGTGGAGGAAATTGACAGACATCACCAGTCAGTGCAAACCAATCTGGTTATTGTAGATGGTTCAGTTACTGCAAGTTCTTAAAGAGACATCATAGATACATCGTCATACCTCAATTCCACCAGAACACCCTCAACCTTCTGTTCACGGATGACAGTGCTCCACCACATGAAGCCAGAATAGTCACAACTGGATTTCAGGAAGTGGGAGTGGCTCATATGGTTCAACCTCTGACCTGAACCCCATGGAAGCCATCTGGGAGCAGCTGATGCAGAGACCTGGAAGTGACCTGGAAGTGACCTGGTAGAACTGTTTGTAGCGATTGTGGAAAAGTGGAATGCCTCAGAAAATCCTGAGTCAGGGAGGAGCACGAGACGCCACTGTCAAGCTGTCATTGCTGCAAATGGTGGAAATACCGGCCATCCACATGATCAATGCTTTTCTTTTCTTCAGGATGTCTAAATTAGTGTCTTATTTTGGGGGGTAATAAACATCAAATTCATGAAAATGGTGTTTCTTTTCATCCCTTATTAGTAAAGCCATGGTAGGGTAATAGGGGACTTTAACAGATTTAATTAAAAATCATTCAGGAAAAGCAATAATGTCAATAACAATATCACTATCTTATTATGAGAAGTGTTGTAGAACTAAAACAGGAGAAGTCAAAAAGATAATCACACTTGAAAGTCAAAAAAAGAAAAAAACAAAAAACTGCACGTCAGAGGAGTCTGTAAACTACTGGAGATGCAGCAGGAGAAGTCCGTTATCAGGATGAGGTGGACAGACATGATGGAAAAAGATCAGAGTAAAAAACAAAATGATCTGAGGTAGAAAACAAAACAGAAGAAAAAAATATTAAAGGAAAAAAATATAAAAGAAAAATGATCAAAGGACAAACGGGAGAAATATTAAAGGAAAAAAGATCAAAAGAAAAAACATTTCACACCAGGGACTTATATACTGGAGGAAGACGTAGAGACATCACAAAAAAATGACCCCACAGTAGGATAGATAACGTACTGGAGTTCACTCCCAACCTAAACAATATCTAAAAACAGAAATCCAATCATGAAATGTAAACTTTAAACCTATATCAGCTCAAATAAGATTATGAAGGAGAAAATAGAAAAACAACAAATTAATGAGACCATAAACTGCAGGTAGTTTATTCATAATTTATTCTTAGTAGTTTATTCTTTATAAATTATGTATTGAATGAAACGTTTAAACTGGATTAGTTTAATGAACATCTGCTGTTATCCTGAAATGCAGAAATTATTAATGAAGGTTCAGTCTGGAAAATAACTAACTAACATTTGTTTTGATAGAAGCAAATCAGACTAAATATAGAAAAATCTAATACAACCTTATTCAGGAAACATAAAGAATTGTGGAAAAAGTAAGATTAATTTAGTATAAAACAGAGATTTAGAGTAAATGAGATTTTTTATTTTTTGTTGTTAATACAAATAAACAATTAAGATAGAAGCCTTAGATTACATATTTACAAAGTCTTGATGTTTGAGGGAATTAGGACACAATAAATGCTTGGTGGTAGATTACCGTACTCTGTATACAATAATCTATCCGTATTAGATTTATCATATCTTTTTATTTGGTGACAGTCAGAGGAAATATAAATAAAACTGTAACCAGAAATGTTGCAAGAAAAGCTATATGAATTCTTCATCACAATCACAAGAATGATTCATTACAGCAATCAAAACTAGCTTCAGTTTCAGGAGATCGTTCATCTATAAATGTCGTTCAAAGCAGAATAAAATAAACCTCAAGGTTACACACAAAACTGATTTCAAATAAAACATACAGATTTTAGTTTAGGAAGTAAACCAAAAACACAATTTGATTGGACAAGTGATAGGAAGTAATGGAAGGAAAATAATGAAAAATGATGAGTAGAGCAGTAAAAATGCAGAACTGGAACAGGTTTCAAGAGGAGATGAGGAAGTACTCTAATTCTGTTTAGTGATACTGCACTACTGCATGATATCTTTTATCTACCGATAAACAAAATACTATGTAATGAGACTGAAAGAGACAAGGTCTGAAGTTTAAGGCTTTTATGGTGAAACTCGGGACAATATCAACAATTATTCCTTCAAATGTTTTAAGCAAGAGTGATAAGTTTTGATTTTAGAAATACCTTTTCTTGAAAAAATATCAAATAAGAAAATAAAACGTCTACATTTTATTTAAAATCATAACATAACAGAAATATTGCAGTAAAAAATAAGTAATGTAAGAAAAGTATTTTGCAAACTTTTACTTTGAAAGTGAAGTCAGACAGATCTGACCACATCTGATACATTTTTAAATGTGTTTTAAATGTGTAAAACGATCCATCCACACTTAAATATGTTTATATTTTCTAACACATCCGACTGGTTTTAGAGCAACACTTCAGATCCTGGTCATGATCTGCTCGGTTCTCAATGGAACGCATCGTGAGAGGACGGATCAAAGAGGAGGCAGCAGAACCTTTGAGCTGCTTAGAGAGAACAGCTCCTCCTTCAAGTCTCCTTTCCTTTCCATGAGCTCCAGGTGAGTCCCCTCCTCGACGACGGACCCCTGCTCCAGGACGATGATGTGATCCGCCTTCTCCAGAATCTTCAGCTGACGGATCACAATCTGGACCGTATCAAATGGTTAACATATACGTTTAGACAAACCAGAAACATTAAAACCCTTAAGAAAGTGATCTCTGCAGAGGCTGGACTTCTTCTGACACTCCGTACAGATATCAAATTTCTGCACGAGAGAACTGAACCCCAGCATTATCCGACTGACAAAACCTTTTTCTTACATTATTGCATCACTGAATGTTTCAGAAACACAGAGTCTGTTGAGGAGCAGCAGATCAGACAGTAAGTGCAAACATCCCATCCACAGCTGTTACTGAGTTCCAGTCTTTCACTGCGTCTCCCTTAAATATAAGATCAGCGGTAGCAGAAATGTTAATAGCAGCACAGTGAAGGGCTACTTTAGCACACATGTGGTCTAATCTGTCTTCAGTCTGACATAATGAAAAGCTGAGAGGCATTTAGGAGCCCCCGTCACACCTGCAGCCGAACTATGTTAAAAGCAGAGGAGAGCAGGAATGACGAGCCAAGACTTTTATCCTCTGGGCAGAAGGCTTCAGCTCCCACTGAGGGGAAGGCGCTACAGCAGGTCTGTGAATCCACCGTTTACACATTCAAAGAAATGGCCATCTGCAAAGAGATGAGCACAATAACTAGAGTAGAAGAAGAAAAAATCTCCTTCAGAGGCAAAATGTGTCTACAAATATTTTGCCAAATTTCCCAGAATTCTTCAGGACACCCATCTACCATGTTACTTCCTTAAATTATTAACCCTTTAACACCACAGCTCCAGTGTTTATATTCTTCTATTTATTGTATTTTTTTAATTGTTAGAATGATAAACATAATTCCAGCAGATTCTAAAGGAGAAAAGCAGTTTGAGCTGAATGTTTGCACAATATTTATGGTTATTTAACGACAGTTTTGTAAAATTATGTTTTATTTCCATTTAACTGCACTTATTTACCACCAAAACCACAAAAACTTGAACATTACTAAGTAGCGATTAATGTTTTGCTTTCTAGCTTTATTATTGTTAATGTTTCAATGTTATTAAAAGTGAAAATGAAACCCAGCAGTACGTATGTAATAGTTTAACTCTCATATGTTTACCATCAAGATGTCTCGCCACTATTGAGGGCTGAGATTGAGCTGCAACTGGTAAAGAATGTTAAATCCAACAAAAACCCAATAATTATTCTTATAGTCAAATTCAGTAAAGATCATTTTAATAAGGCCACGTTTGCTGTGTTTTACTGATGCCCTATAAAAATGACTAACAGTTTACTTCAAAGCCTTTTTTGTCTAATCTGTGTACTGAGTGAAACTGGGCGGGGAAGAAAGAAAACCATAAAAATGAAGAAATGGGAGGAAACTTCGACTAGAAGCAGATGCAATGACCAGGTGGAGTCTGAGAGGAAGACAAACTCCAAAGTAGTCACCAAAGCTTAATGTGACTGTGCTTTACCTTTCTGTCTCTCCCTTAAAGAGTCAACGCAGTTACATATCCACCTCCATCTCTTTCTTTAAATGAAATGATACTGCTGTCTCATTTGTAGAACCTGTTTTGCTGCAAATCCTTCCATTTCTGTTCCCCTGCCTCACCTGTTCAGATCTCCTCTCCATCCTTTGTGTCCAACCTGTTACGTCCTCATCGGCCCTTCGTTTGGCGTTCTCCGCCTCCACCGTCACTTTCAGCCTGTGCTGCATCTTGTCTTCTTGTCTACTTTCTTCGTCATCTAAGCGTCTCTCTTCCTGCTTGCAAACCTTTTTCTCTTCTATTAAATCAAATCAAAGCACTCTTTATTTATTGGTAACACAAAGAGCTTCATAAAAGAAAAGAAAAAGAAACTAAAGTTAAAAACCAGAGCTGTCACTCTTTCACCGCACGGTGTGGTAACACAAAAGAGCTTCATAAGTAAAGTTAAAAACGCTGACTGCTCAACATTATTTTGTAGTTTATGAGGCAGAAATTAAAGGATCTGGATCCCGGGCATCTGTTTCTGGGATCCCGCACCCCCAGAACCCTCTGGTACCAGGTATACCGGCGCGCTCCGTGTCCCGGTAGCAGACCTGGATGGGAAGCAGTGATCCATATTAGATCAGCCAGCTGGTCACATTTTGACCCGACACTGCTGCGCGTCCGGTTCCAGGACCGTAGCGCGTCTGGTACTGCCTCCAGTATCAGGTGTACTGCCGTGCTGTCCCGAGAGCAGATCCGGGGGGGTGTGTCTGGCTAGGTTGATCCTACTGGTTCATCCAGCTCTTCAGATTCTGACGAGAAGGGTACCCCCTTTTATTTCTCTCTCTCTCTCTCTATTCACAAAGCTGTCTTCCTCCTCTTCTCCATTGGTACCTGTGGGTCAGCAACACCTGAGGTGGTCGTTGTTAACGTGTGTTAAGACTGAATTGGTATAAATTTTCTGCTTGAAAGTCACATGACCGATTAGTCTCTGGTTTGACATCAGATTTCCTCCTGACACAAACCCTTTGCACTTATCTGGACTCCGGACCAAACAGAAGCTTTGGATTGTGTCCCATGAAAGTTTACACTAAGGCAAACCTTAACCATCCATCGGGAAAATTAAGTTCCTAAACAGAAAGGGGGGTTTTCTAGTTAACCCACAACTAGACGGGTAAATATTGGCTCGGTGAAAACAAAGCACCAGACGCTTTTATTAGGAATGAAAGTGTGAATTCTTCCCTTCTCCCTCCATCTCCATTTGAAGGAGCATTTTTAGTGCAAGTGTGTCCGAAATATATATTTTTAAAATCCGACCCTCAAAGCAGAGGGATACAAATTCCTCCGTCGGGAGGGTAAACCACATCACACTGAGAAGCGTGGATGGGCTCTGAAACACAGAAGTTTACATTTAAATGTAAGTCATGACTTTTTAAAGTCATAAAACCGCCGTTGTTATGTATATTCAAGCGCTAACGCTTATTGGTGACGTCATCGAACAAAACTGAAATCTAAATATGAGACACAATTTTTTTCCTAACTCTCCATTTGGAGGGCTAAATGAAGGGGAAGGGAGATGGGAAGAATTCAGATTTGACCTTTGAGTCAATTAAGCCCAACAGAAAAATTGTCTCATAAAGTCCAAATGATTAATCTGGTACAGAAACTTGAGACTTGGACTTATCCTCACTTCAGTCTCAGTTACAGAGACTTGACCTTGAGGACTTGAGACTTTAAGTTCAGGACATGGAATGATGTTGATTTGTTTTGCCTTAGTGCTGCAATAATTTACCAACTTTAGAGTCACCCTTTAATCTGCATCACATCAGGCACTGCAAACCTCAAGCAAGAAACTAAAACAACAAGATTAAGATGAATTTCATATTTAAAAAAAGTTGTCTTGAGGGAGGTTTTGGATCCAGGGCAGCAGTGTAAACAGAGAGACTCTGTCAGACTTCCCTCTCCACAGACACTTCCTGGTACACCCTGAGTTGAACAGATGCAGTCCGTCTGGGTCTTCCCCAGAATACCTCCTCAGATGTAAATCCAGAAGTGAAGGGAAGCTATCCTGCATTATAAGAGGATAACAGACTCACTTTTGTCTTTATAGGAGCATTCAGCCACTCTGTGAAGGAAGCTCATTTCAGTAAAATGACAGTTTTACAGTCAGTGCACCTATTTGTCTGGTCTATCTCTCGTTCAGCTCTAACTTAGGGAACGAGAGCCCAAGGGTCTTTCATTGCTCCACCTAGAGCACGAGCTTCCCACGCATGTGAACAAGCCGCCATTTTCCTGTCAAGAAGCTTGGCGTTGGATATGTGACGTCTAAACCTCTACGTTTTACTCTGTACAGAGAAAGATGCCGCAACACAAGTTTGAGATTATCCTAAAAACCTGCAATAAAGTGGAAGGCAAGACCTGAACGGAATCAACATTTATTTCAAAGCCATCCAGAAAAACTAAATAAGCTATATTCCTTTTTCAGTTTTAATAGGAAAATGCACAAGGTTGGTCAGATCAGTGATTCAAACCCTGGGTCACAGAGTGGTACTGGGCCTTCAGAAATAACTCAATCTACATTGTTTTTCTGTTGTAATTCTTTTTTTTTTTTAATGTCCAGTTTAGTGACCTTTTTGTTGGTTGTTTACCTTAAACGTTGGATGAGGCTGATGGTTGCTAGAACGCTTTTTAAAGATTACATGAAATCTAGAGTATAAATGAAGTTTAAAGCAGCTGCAGATATTTTACAGAGGATGGAGATAAACTTTACCCTCAAAAGTTAAGAGAAACTGGAGGCTACAGAAAAGAAAAATACCAAACTCACACTGCAGCCTTGTACAGATCGATCCATAGAAATATTGTCTGACATTAAACCGGTCTGTGGCCTGAAAAGGGTTTAGGACAATGAACAAAAACACACTTGTGATGTGATTCTAAAGCCAATCAGTGGTTTGGAGTCCAATGAAGCCACAAACCAGCTCAAGTCAGAACAGTTAGAACCATAGCCTTGAATGTTCTAATAAGCAACTGGATGAAACAGAAAAAAAAAGATCAAACTGTGTGGGACAGGGGCGCACTTTTGGGTAAGTGGCTTGATTCTGATCCCAGCTTGGCTGAAATTGCCACTGTGGACACTGAAGATCCAACCAAGGAACCTTTAGGCTCCAAAGACAAAGTCCCTCTTGAACGGTTATGGAACTCGTGTCTATTAGAAAAACCAGTTCTACAGACCAACTGAAGGAAAACGGACTTTAGTATCAAACGTCTGTATTTAAAAGTTGAGAATCAAGTTTTCATGGGGAAATGGATCAATGTCTTTTCACTAAAAACACTTCAATGTACATTTTCAAATATTTTTTGATTCCACTTTGAATCTAGTAGAATTATAAACAGAATTAGATCAGAGTTTCTGTACAGTTTGTTTAAAGACGCTGAAAATGGCGTTCTCTGCTCAGCTCTTCATTTCCAGCAGCCAAACCTTTGATCATAAGAAAACAACAAGTTGTCAGGTTGATCATAAAGAAACCTCGACTATGTCCCACATTACAGCCTCATGAGAAACACCTGCTTTAGAGCATGCAGGTGGTAAGCTGGGAGAGCCAGGCCTGCAGACAGATGTTGCTCTCCTACCACATGAAGAAACATGTAACTACACTTTACCTCTCAGAGGGACAGTTTTATCATCACATCAAGAGGAAATAAAGCCATGAGGATAAATAGTTTTGATCAAGGAAAATGTGCCAAAAATTTGTTTTTTTTCTCTCTTTTTCACATTAAACCCAAATAAATTCAGTCTAAGCATCATTCTATTTTCTAAACTTGCTTTGTGACTATTGGGAGTCACTTGGTTATTTACGTCTGCATGTTGAGTAAAAAAAACAAAAAAAACCATGCACCCGTAAGGCTAATTGGATTCACCAATTAACCTAAGAAACATGTTTTAGGAATGTTTAGAGCTGGAGAAAACCCACAAATGCACGAGAAAAATATGAGAATTCCACACAGAAAAGACATGGCTAACAACCGCCCCCCCATGCAACAGAACAGCTTCTCCTTTAAAGATAAAGATCAATGTTTCTAAGGTTTCTGTCTTCTGCAGAGGAACACATTTACATAAGATAAGCATTTGAATATCAGCTTGAGTTTACTTTGTGCTTTTTCCAGTTCATGTGTTCCCTTTTTTAAATTTAAAATCAAATCTGAGTAAAACGTACGAAACATAAACCAAAAGGAACAGTATTTTTAGAACAAACACAGAAAGATTATTTGTCATTTTTGCTGAAACAATTTTTTGTAATTATTTACTTCAAACACCTTACCTTTTTTATTTTGAACTTTTCTTTAAATTCCTCCATGACCTTTTTTATTATAAAAATATTCCCAGTAGGGTTTTACTTATGATTAGGAAGTTTCTAATCAAAATCCCACAATCTAAATGTCTTAAAAAGACATTTTTCATGTTGATCTGAAGCCTGTTTCTAAAATCTCCTCTGAGGGGGCGTGGCTTTAATGATCCCTCCTGTCTGATTATAATATCTCTGTGTCTCTCTAGCATAAATCTTCATAAAAACTTTCATCAATCTGGGTAATGTCCATCCGTATGGTTCTGATCCGGATGTCAGCTCAGATCTTCAGGGAGCCAACTTCCTCTAAAATCCTGATTTTTGTTTCTTGACGTTGCTGTGATCAATCCATTCAATCCATTGGTTTCTCAGAGCAGAAAATAATGAAAGCTAACATCCAAATGCTCTTTCATTGATTTACAAGCCTTTCCAACTGCGGTCAAATGAGCCGCCGTTCACATTTCCGTGGTCTCATCAAGAAGCTCCGTGGAGTCTGGTGGAGATTTAACATCTAACACTTAAACACAACACACTGTAACAGGATACTTCCAGCAGATTCTGAAGAAGAAAAGCCGCCGCTGGAATTACGTTGATTTATAATTAATAATTACAGTAACTTAAAGAACATGAACACTGCAGTTAAAGAGTTTAGTGTAGCTGTTTTCAATCAGTGATTGTGTTCTGATATTTTTAAGGTTCTGTCACTGCTGTTGGGATGTTCTGGTTGTTTCCTGTGTGTTGTGTTAAAATAATAAAACGTCTTTGTGGATTCTGACCTTCCTGCTTCTGGACCCTCAGTGATTCCCCTCAAGAGATTTCTTAACAGCCACAAATCTTTCAGGACAATCTGCATCCTACAACTACAGCAAACATTCAAACTGAGTCACAGTTTGGGGTCAAGTCAGAGTCAGCTTAAAGTCAAGGAAATATTTGAAAAGTCTGTTAAACTCGGCATTACTAACTATAAACTTGCAGTTATTATTGAACATAAAACTATTGTTGTGAAACCTGAATTAAAAAAAAAATATCATAAAATTAAATAATTAATAAATTAAATAAATGTTTGCAAAAGAAGCTGTTTTGTATTTTTATATTTGTTCTGTGTGTTTGTCTGTATTTCTTTTTCAATTTTAATGTTAAGTTTAATTCTGGCATCAATCAGACTGATGAATTGAACCAATCAGCTGATAAGGCTGCTAACCATGGTTGATAACTCTTGTACAAATGGACGCAGAAAAGGGAAAGGTACAATGTCCCCTCTTATTCGTTGGGGTTAGGAATCGGAGACCTCTAAGAATATGCAGAATCCAGGAATTAAGGGAACACCCCCCCCCCCCCCACTGTCTAAGAATGACTGTTATTGAGCCATACTCATCAAAAACACTCGGATTGTGCTTTGCAAATATTTACCAAAGAAAATAGAAGTATTGCTGAACATTTTAATTCAGCAACAAAAGACTGTACAGCAGTCATAGCAACAACATACTTTTTGTTTGGGGAGGCTAAATTACATCCAATGAATGTACTTTTTAAAATTAAAAATAAAAATCAAATGTCATTTTTATAGACATGCCTTTCTGTAAGTTTTTAGAGAGTCCCCCTGTAGGACGATGGGAGGATCATCAGGTAGTTAAACGTCTGGATAGCAGAGATCTGGGACATTTTCAGTGGATATACCTTTAAAAAGCACACCGGAAACATTATCAGGTCGATGTATTTTAATGTTTTTAAATAAAGCTCAATGTCATGTGAATTAAAGTAAGATGAATACTCCGATGGCTTGAACTGCAGCGCTGTTCATATTCCTGCCAAAATGGCCGACTGACTGCAGGAGTCACGTGGGGGTCTGGAGCTCTGTTTGCTACTGGGACATCATTTTCTTTTTTTTTTTTTTGTATCTCTTTTAATGTTACAATGATGTACTTTTGGTTTTAAGACTGCTTTCCAGTTTATTATTTTTTGTATAGTGTCTATTTTCTACGATGGAGTATTAGTGCCACCAAAAAAAAAAGAAAGTAATATTACGAGTTTTTTACTCGTATTTTTACGACTTTTAATCTTGTAAAAGTATATGTTTTAATCTCGTAGATTTACAACTTTTTTCTGATAAATGTATTAAAGTGGAGGGGAGTCTACAGTCCAGCGAATTTAAGCCGTGAGCTGAAACAGACCGACCAAACTGTGAACCGTCTTGGATTTCATCAGGTAACCTGAATGTTTAAAATATTTCAAATGTTTGGAAGTTCCTTTATTTGATTTACAGTTTATTAATGTTTTATTCGTTGATGGTGTCTTACAGGATCTCTGCAGATCCTGTTGATGAAGCCGTCGATATCTCCCAGCTGTCCACTTCACGTCATTTCCTCTAATGTTGTTTTGTGTCGAGACGGGACGTTTCATTTGGAGAAGGAGGCGTCCCGAGCTCTGTTTACATTCTCTTTTGGTTTCTGCGCATGACAGAGACATGACGTAAGGTGGTGAAAGGAAATGAAAGACGTAATAAAGTGACGATCCTGATGAACGTGTATCCCTGAGCTCTTTATTTGACATATGGAACTCCTCACTACCGACACCAAACCTGGAAATAATTTGATTTTGAATCGCTAAAAGGTTCATTATTTCTTTGTTTTTAACACGGATCTGGACATAAATCTTCACAAGATACTCCACGTCTTTCATCTTCAAGCACGGCTCTGATAAACAGACAACTTTGGTTCTTTCCTCACTATATTACGACTTTAAATCCCATAGATTTACACGTTTTTTTCTGGTGAATTTACAACTTTAAAAGTCGTAAATTTAACCTATGACTTTTAAAGTCATAAATATACGACTTTATTCTCTTAAATTTACGAGATTTAAAGTCATTATTTTAAAAATATTTTTTTCTTTATAAAGTGGCCATAATACTCCGTCGTAATTTTCTATTTGTCAGATTTACTTTTTTTTTTTATTCCATGCTGACCCTCATTTGACCCCAGTCCATTATGGCCAAAAACACACAGGTTACACTCCTAGGCTGTCTCTGAATTCATCCTCTACTCACCATACAGTGTGTTTGCCATTTTCTAGCACTGTCTGAATCTACAGTTCTAAAATCAAATGCACCAGAAATTTTCCAGAAGTCTTTGCGAAAAACTAGCGTGATCGATGCTCACCAGATTAATGAATATATACCACAATGCATTGCTGTCGAACAATTTTTGCAAAAAAAAACTTGTTTAAATGTAATATTTTAATAAACCATCCAAATTTTCATCATTAGAACCCAGAGGAGTCACAAATATATGTTGTGAAATATTGATTTGATTTTCACTTTGTCATATCTGATAGAAAAGTAGTGAGTGTGGGGTCTGAACTACCTTCAAAATCCAGGGCACTAGATGGTTCCTCACTAAAAAGCTTTTTAGTAGTTAGGAATTAGGGTGGGAATTTGGACCAAACCTTCGATAACTTGACTGTTTGTTTAATACAGAGCTGGAAATAATGTATAGACATGATGAAAAACCTTTAATAAATAGCATTACTCAATAATATAACAGTTAGTATTGAAACATTAATAACATAAATACTATTGGAAATCACATTTAATGTTTTCTTTCCATTTAAATACATGTTTCAAATAAATCTAAGATGTATGTATATCTTTATATACACTGTTCACAAAAATGAAAGGATCACTTCAAAGAAACACATTAGATCCATCAGATCTTAATATGAAGTTGGATATCTATACAAATAAGGACAGGGCAGTGTCTTAGGAACAAAAGAATCCCAAGTCTTTTAATGGAAATAAAAGTTTTCATTCTACAGAGGCTCAGTTGTGTAGACACCATCAAATCAGAGTGAAATGAAGATGTGGCAGGCTAGTCCATTTTCTTCGAAACTTCATTTCTGCTACTCCAAATGCTTTTCAGTATCTTGTCTGCCCCCCACGAGCTTGTATGCATGCTTGACAACATGGCTGCATGCTCCTAATGAGACAATGAATGGTGTCTTGTGGCATTTCCTCCAGATCTGTGTGAGGGCATCCCTGAGCTGTTGGACAGTCTGAGGAGCAACCTGGCGGTGCCTAATGGACCCAAACATAATGTCCCAGAGATGTTCTATTGGGTTTAAGTCAGGGGATGGTGAAGGTCATTCAATTGTTTCAATTCCTTCATCCTCCAGGTACTGCCTGCAGACTCTTGCCACGTGAGGCCGGGCATTGTGGGGCATTAGGAGGAAACCAGGACCTCCTGCACCAGCGTAGGGTCTGACAATGGGTTGAAGGATTTCATCTGGATACCTTATGGCAGTCAGAGCACCATTTCCTAGGCAGTAGAGGTCTGTGCGTCCCTCCATGGATATGCCTCCCCAGACCATCACTGACCCACCACCAAACCTGTCATGTTGAACCACGTTGCAGGCAGCAGAACGTTCTCCTGGTCTTCTCCAGACTCTTTCACGTCTATCACAGGTGCTCAGGGTGAACCTGCTCTGGTCTGTGAAAAGTACAGGGCGCCAGTGGAGGACTTGCCAATTCTGGTGTTCTTGAGCAAATGCCAGAGGAGCTCCACGGTGCTGGGCAGTGAGCACAGGGCCCACTACAGGATGTGGGGCCCTCAGGACACCTTCATGAAGTCTGTTCCTGATTGTTTGGGTAGAGACATTCACACCAGTGGCCCTCTGGAGGTCATTCTGTAGGGCACGAGCAGTGCTCAGCCTGTTCCTCCTTGCACAAAGGAGCAGGTATGGGTCCTGCTGAGGGGTTGAGGACCTTCTACGGCCCTGTCCAGCTCTCCCAGAATAACCAGCAGTCTCCTGAAATCTCCTCCATGTTCTGGAGATTGTGCTGGGAGACATATTAAACCTTCTTGCTGCAGCATGTGTGGATGTTCCATCCTGGAGAAGTTGGACAACCTGTACAACTTCTGTAGGGTTAAGGAATCTCCTCATACTGCCAGTAGAGAGAATTACACAAGACAAAATCAGCAGGAGTGGAAAACCAGCCAAAAAAGATCAAGAGGGAGAAACTTGAAATGACCTCCACATGGAACACCAGTCCTGTTTGGAGGGTTTTCTAATTGTTGCCACTGAAGTGCACCTGTTGTTAATTCATGAACACCAATACAGATGAAATTGATTAACGAGGCCCTCAGCTGCTGAACCAACAACAACATTATCAGACAGGTTTCATTCAATTCATGCCAGGACCAATAAAAAAGAGTTCCTTTCATTTTTGTGAGCAGGATATTATATATATACATATTTTTTATTAAATTTTATATTTTACATTCAAGATATAAAGTTTTATTTTTTAGGATTTAATAAAAATCATTAAAACATTTTCCCTCTGCTGAACATGTCGTTGGATGTCGTCATCCTACATTAGAGTATTTCTCTTATTCTGAACAGCTCTGATGTAAAGGCTAACGTTAACCCTGCCACTAATGACAACAATAAAGTTTTTATGATTTAGTTTGTAGTTCCAACTTTTAATACTATTTATTTAGTGTTATAAACTCTCCAAATAAAGGAAAGCATGAAAATCAAGTTGGTGATCATTTCAGTTCCAACCAGCTCAGCATCCAGGATCTTTGTCTTCTCGTGCTCTAAATAAATCCACAGTACTGTAAGTGATAAAAGTATTTCTTTTACAAAAGGAGGCCAATGAAACGTCACTTTAATATGGTAAATCAAAGCTGATCCACTGTTATAAAGCAATATGTACATGCAGATACCAAGTGTTCATTTAATTCAAATTCCTTCCAGTGGGGCGTAAGCTGCATTTAAGGGTCGGAGTCTCCCTTTCCCTCTCTTTCTCTGTCACACACACACACACACACACATCAGTGAGTGGAAACACTTTGAGAGGAAACAGATCTTTTGCAGAGATTTCAGCTCTTTTTTCCTTGAACTTGGACAACAATGGCTGAAGTGCAGTTGCTGCTGTTCCTCTGGCAGACTACAGGTGTTGCTCCAGAAAGAATTCTTTAACTTTAGAAATTATCTTTTTGCAGGAAAAAAACAAAACAAGGTTCAATGTTAAACTTAAACAAGTTTTTTTTTTCATGAATGTGTCTTTTAGCCTGTAAATATAAAGGTCCAGTCTAACAAAGCTCTACGTTTCTCATCTTGACTGGATCATAAAGACAGTTAAAAACAACCGTCACCATCGTCAATTTGTAAAAAGATTTTGTCTGTTTCAGGATCCAAACATATTTTTCTTCTGATAGAAGTTGGTGTTCTCTCTTTGAATGTTCAAAACATTTAATTAACTTATTTAATGAGCCTGCTCTCAAGTGGTCGGAGTGTGGACTTCAAACAAGATCACTTCTGATTGGAGCGAGTGGTTGCCATAGAAATGTTGACCCAGACTACTGGATCAATCACTGCTTAGTGATGATTTGAGGTTCCAACAACAAACAACATTTGTATAGCAAAAAAAAAAAATGGGGACTGAATGGACTTCAATTGGTTGATGTGTGACATCACACTCACTCCAGTTCAGTCCTCATGAACATCAACCTGCCGATCAAGAAAACCTGCCCCTGATAACCCACAACATTTGGATTTCAACAGATTTAGAATAATTCTCATGATTGTCAAGAAAAGAAAAAACAAAATACATAAAAACAAAAAAATTCTTTCTCTTTGACTGGGCTTTTAACATTTAAGTCAATGGGAAATCCTTCTTTTCTATGGAGAAATCCTTTTCTGTTTTAAGGTTCATGACATCATGAAGGATCCAAAATGGAAGACAAACATTAACTAAAGCTCTGCAGTTTGAGCTTTTTTAGGGTCAATTTGATTCTTTGGACTTACAGCATGTGGTGATTACAACAAACACATGTATGGTAAAGATCAAACTCGACGGATACTTTAACCATTGGTTTGAAATTAGATCTAACATCTATTTTTGGAGAGATTCTCTTAATTATTACAGTTCTATGCAGCAGTTTGGTTTCTTATACATGACAGGATAGTTCGGACACTCTCTTGGTGCAGATGAAACAGATAAACAGAATAAATAGAATAAATGTCTTTGTTACATTTACACGCTTAAGCACACACATACACTAACGTGTGCGCCCACATGCACTCCTGTGCAGTCAGACTGAGCCGGCAGTGGTCAGAGACTGTGTAAAACCCTGAGCTCAGTGGAGAAGAATGTAAGTTTGTCTCTTTTCTCAGCCCCCTCCCTCTCTCCCTCCCTCCCTCTCTCTCTCTCTGTCTCTCTCTCTCTCTCTCTCTCTCTCTCTCTCCCTCCCCCTCTCTCCCTCCCCCTCTCTCTCTCTCTCCCTCCCTCTCTCTCTCCCTCTCTCTCTCTCTCTCCGTCAGACACTTCAGATGCTAGAAGGATTAATCTGTCCGAAGAAGAGGTTTTCTTTTTTCCACATTTAATCCAAACTCCTTTTTTTTCCTTTTGAGGCTTTACCTTTCTTCAGTTTAAGAATTTGAGTGCAGCTTCTTTTCAGTTTCACATCTGTTGTTTTAGGGCATTAGAAAAAACAACAATTCTTAAAAGCACCATCACTGCAGCTCTTCTTTATATTTAACCTTCAGGTTTAGGGAACATTTTTCCTGATTGAAAGAGGAAAATGGTTTATAGTAAAATAATTTCCAGAATTGAACGCCTGTGAACATGCCTTGAAGAGGTTGAATCAGGAGATCAGTTTAAATTTGAGACAACATTTTTAAATCACTCTTAACTAATTTTATTATAACTCCATTAGTTGATGCACATGGGTTAATATTAATAGACATACTCTGCATGTAATGCATACTTGATGTACTTTTTCATGTATGAACCCATCACTCCATCCATCCATACCTCCCTCCATCCCTTCATCCTTCCCTTTCCTCCATCCATCCACCCATCCACCTCTCACTCCCTCCATCCGTTCATCCACGCATCTCTCCATCTGTCCACCTCTCCCTTGATCCCTCCATCTGTTCGTCCATCCCTTCATCCACCCATCTACCTCTCACTCCCTCCATCCATTCATCCACGCATCCCTCTATCCGTCCACCTCTCCCTCCCTCGCTCCATCCCTCCATCCATCCACCCACCTCTCACTCCCTCCATCCCTCCATCCATCCACCCACCTCTCACTCCCTCCATCCCTCCATCCATCCACCCTTCAATTCCTTCCTCAAGCCCTCCATCCATTGATTCATCCCTCCATCCACTTATCCCTCCATCATAAGAGATTAGTCCTTTATTCGTCCCACAGAGGGAAAATTTCAGGATCATGGATCCATCCATCCATCCCTCCATCCCTTCATCACGCTAAAACAAAAAGTTATTAATTTAGATATAAATGTGAACTTCTGTGCTTCAGAGCACAGACCACTTCGTGTTTTAGACAACAAGCTATATTTTCATGAGGGTGTGCTCTGAAGTTTACATTTAAATGTAAGTAATCACTTTTCTAAAGTTATAAAACTGTTGTTGTGTATATTTGAGTGCTGGAACCTCTATGTTAACGTAGCTGACCGGCGACTATTGGTGATGTCATCGAATGGAAGTGATGTCCAAATTCAGAGACGC
Organism: Oryzias javanicus; assembly: GCA_003999625.1. Lineage (NCBI taxonomy): Eukaryota > Metazoa > Chordata > Actinopteri > Beloniformes > Adrianichthyidae > Oryzias > Oryzias javanicus. The sequence goes on from CM012444.1 coordinate 1,804,602, forward strand.
TATTTTTCCATGACTCTCCCTTTGGAGGGCTTAACAGGGGTAAAGGGAAGGGAAGAATTCGGATCAGGCCCAAGACTCCATTGGACTTACAGAGGTCGTGCCCTGGAGCCAGTCCTGGGGTTGAGACTTCTAGGCAACTGCCTGGTGGCTGGGACTCCTCCCATGGGCCGTGGTTCAGCCCTCAGCCCAGTCTACCTGCAGGAGACCTCAAGAGAGGCCGGTGGAATTTGGCTTTTGGGAATAAAAAATCAAATTTGGAGAATTAGACATTAATCATTATGAGTCATAACCCCAATAACACAAGAACAAATAAAACTATTTAATGAGTAAAACATTTGCTTTTCTAACACGTTTGATGTCTTAATCTCAAACATTATCCACACTAAACTACAAACATTTCATGAACCCCAAACTTCAGATAAATCGTTCTAATTGTCATTTTCTGTAAAACACCCCAAACAAAGGAGAAAAAGACAACAGAGCTCCTTCCCCCTGAGCTTTTTTCTGGATTTGTCCTCCGCAGGTTCTCAAACGTCACCCTGCCACGTGGATGACAGCAGCCCGCCTCGCACACATGCAGCAGAGGTCAGCAGAGGGAACGCAGCAAAGCCGAGGAAAATCACACCATCTGATTGTCAGCCAGACAGCAGACAGGAAGACTCAACCGTGGGGTCAGAAAGGACCCCTCTTCAGGTTTTGGCACCACGTTTTTGCCCCCTTCTGTTTAGTCTTTCAAAAAACAGATTAAAGATCTCCTTTGATTTTTGTTGTTCTTCACAGTCAATTCAAAGGTCATGTGAAGTAGTGTTTACCCTCCTCTGTTTGTTCTCTTGTTGATCCATTTTTGGTTTTTAAACTGTCAAAAGAGCAGATTACAACGAATGTGGGGTCAGAACAGAAGAACAGAATCTCTAAGACATTTCTACCGCTTCTGGACCACAGTGACACCTTCACAATGATCTGATAAACCCTTGAAGATGTATGAAAATGTCATCTTCAACATAATTCAATTCAATAAATCAAATTGTCTTCCACACAACAGCTAGCCCTTCAGCTCTTCTCAGATGTTTGAGGCCAGCAAACATGGTACTGTGGAGAATCACTGCAGAGCCAAAATGATCATTTTATTTGTGTTTTTTCAACATGTCTGTGGAGGCTGTGATAAACCATCTGCCTCCCTGATATCTGCAGGATCTTCCCCGCAGATCTGAACGGAGCATCCAGAGAGATCCTGAGCGTGTCCCACATTCTGCTGCAGAGGGGAGTGGAGTTCAGCCGCCTGACTCACAGCCTCACTTTCCACTCGTCACTTTAACTCACTGCTGCCCGGCTGCAGCTCACAGTTTCCATCCTCCTCCTCCGTCCATGTGTGCGAGTGATCAGACAGACTCAAACGCTTTTTTTTTGGTTTTGTTTTTTTCCTTCCCTCTCAGCTCAGCCCCTTAACTCTTTTCTACACCCCCTTGAGGGGAGGGGGGCAGCCCCCCTCCCCTCAGTGCGGGACCCTCTGCGTCATGCCTCACAGCTGAGCCTGGGCCGGTCATTCCTGTCGGCTGTCTTTGATTGGCTGCTCACAGGTGATGTCACGTTTTATGCAGAAATGTGGGTCTTCGGTCTGAGAAGTTCCAGACTCTCGCAGCTCCTGTGGGTTCTGGAAACATGACCCCGCCCCTAAAAATGAACCCTTTTGTCTTTGTAGGTGACTTCTTGATGGACACAGTAATCTGCCCCAAACCTTCAGTTCTGAGGGGTGTTACCCCAGAAAGATGGACGACAGCAGACTTTATAAAACCGACTATAGGAGCTGCAATGCTTGGATGGTTGAAGCTTCCTGTGGGTGTCGGTATGAAGAAGCACGTGTGTTTAAACGCCAGATGTGCTCCTCATTCCGTCTGACTTCACTCTGGAAACAGCAGAGCTGGGAGAATCCTCCCAAAAAGACAGAAGCGTGATCCTCAAAGTCCACAGCGTTTTACATTTGAACTGAAGAGGAAGTTTGGATCATTCCAACGCCACATTATGATCATTTAAAAACACTGATGGTCAAAAAAAGAAACTCTCAAGAAAAGTGCTGTGAGGCGAGTCTGGCCTCCCTGACGTGAGAGGAGGAGGAACAGTGAGCGGGAGTGAGTCATCTGTGTGGACGTGGCTTCCCTCTTTCTCCTCCACTTGCCCCTCCAGTTGCTTCCTAAACTGGAGCAAAGCCTTCAATTATCTGCTTTTGGAAACTACAGACGGCGAGCGTCTTCCTCCTCCCTCCTCCTCGCCGTTTCTGCTCTGTGATCTGATCCCATTTCTGCCTCACTTCACGGGGCAGATTTTATGAGTGATGGCAGAAGAGTGTGGTTAGAATGACCCGCGTCGATAATGAAATATAAAGTTTATCTTACTGCTGTTGTCAGTAACTGTGACTATCTCTCTCCTCCTAGCAGATGTCCCAGTTTTTGCTCTGCCTTCCCAGCAGGTGGAGTCAGTTGGCATCTTTTCTGGTTCTGGTTTTTGCTGGAGCCGGGCCACTTAAAGTCCCACAGAACATGCTAAGAGAGGGAGATTTCACTCAAAAACTTTTTTTTATTTAAGTTAGTACAATTGGAATATATTTATGTTAGAATGAGACAGCATGGAATGTTGTTAAATTACTTCTATTTATTTACAAATGTTAAAGCCTTAAAATAATTTAAAACTCAACACTTTTGGGAAATTGTGATGTTGCGAAAACAAAAGATTTACACAAAGTTCTCCTCAGTACAGGTGAAATTAATATCAATCTATGCCAGAGGTCTGCAACCCTCAACAGTAACAGATCCATTTGGACTTGTTTTCTACTGATCAAAACCTGGAAGGAGCTGCAGAGTCTTACTTTAACCTTTAAGAAATTTGGATTTACATTCATGGGCTTCTGTTTTTTAATATTAGATATGAATTATACCTTTTTTTGGGGGGACGAACAAAAGTAAACATATAAAAAGAACTTAGCATCTCTCAAAATAAAAAAGTTGTAACCAATGTTGTGCTGCATAATATAATGTGTCCTTTTAACTCATAAAGGATCAAACTTTTTACCAAAGTTTTGCTTTACATATCAAATCTGTTCATTCTGGAGGTAGAGTTGATCAAATAAGATGTCTTTAGGTCAACAGGGATGGAAAAACCTACAGAGTTTATCATCTATGTGAACATTTAACTGATTTAAATTGAATAAATGCTAATTAAGTAATCTTTACTTTTTAAAAAATCTAATTTTATGTTTCGTTCTTTTATTATTTATTTTGTTCTTTTTCTCCTCTTTATCCTCAGCAGTCTTCCACTGCTGGGTTTTGTTATTTTAGTTTGGGGTTGGACCTTGGTAGTCTTAGTTTGTGGGCTTTGTTTATTTGTTTTTCTTTTGTAGTTTTGGTTAAGCAGCCATTATCAGTGAGCTGCTGACCTGCAGTCTTATTCAGTGAATCAGCTTATTTACTATTTACTCTTAGTAATTTGCTTCATTGACACAATGGAAGAGTACTTTTGGCAGCTTTGGTTCCATTCTACACCAGACCAGGTTTTCTCTACTGGTCCTCTTAGTTTGGCAGGTATGATAACTCACCTGAACTTCTCAGACAGAACTACAGAACTCAGAATGGAGATCTGTGTTCACTTGCAGATGAACTCTGGTGTGGTTCACTTCAGTGTGAATGTCCCTTAAGCTTTTAAAGACCTAGTTTAATGAAAACCTTGTTTTTGCTGTTTTTAACCAATTCTTGTACCTTTTTTTTTTTTTAAGATGAACATAAAGTTAAGTGTAACTCCAACCATTCATTGATGTGTGATTCCTTCCATGACAAATGTGGACAAAAGGACAGGATTTTATGTCTGCCATGGACATTAGTGAAACTCAAAAATCAAAGATAAAAAATGTTCAGCGCACTGTCTCGTGGGGTCCAGATGACCCAATTTTTAATGTAAACAAGCCAAGGAGAGCGGAAGGGTTTTAAAATTGTTTTCCTGAGTATTTATTCAAATTAATGTGAATCAGGAGCAGATGGAAAAAATGCTGTTGGATAAAGCTTGGGTTTGTGACGTAGATGTGACATTCGGTGGGGCTGAAGCTCCCTGCTCCGTTCAAGACCAATGCATCAGACAAATAGATCCAGGAACGTCTTTGTTTTCCTCGACTGAGCTGGAATCTGGATCTAATCTGGATAGTTCTGATATTGGTCGCCATTTTTTTGCACCGCTAATGCTAGGTTGGAGTTGTAAGATAGCAAGGGAGAGTGTGAACAAAGGGATGATGGGAAGTGGGGGCAAGCTTGCACAGACCCCACAGTCCCGCCCACAACACAGAGGTGAATTTCTAATAACCTACTGCCGCTCTGCAGAAACGATTTCCTTGAAAATGACACAGATTTGTTGATATTGGATAAAAACGACATGATTATATTAACCCTTGAACTCTTTTGTAATTAAAAGTTCTAGAAGTTTCAACTCTTTACATAATTAATGTAGTTGTAGTGAATTCTAAAGTGGAGAAAATCATGTTTGTGCTGACATGCAACTATTTACAGTAGTAAAGTGTCAATGCAATCGACGTCACTCAACTGATTCTGATGTAACAATATGCAACGCTTCATACTAGTTATGTTTATGTGTTTATTTCTGATTCCACTAAATTTTATTTCTTGTTTCTTGTCTCCTCTTTCTTTTTTTCTTTCTCAGAAGGTCTTGCCTTTTGCCAGAGCACAGTCGAAAACAATAATGATGTTCCTTGTAAATAATAAAATAAAATAAAAATATAAGTGCAAACTCAATATGGAAAGTTGCTTTTGTACGCATCACTATTAGCTAGTTCATGTCTATTGCGTAAAAGGTTAAAGATTAGAATATGTCAAAGAATGTTATTTAGGTGATCGTTTCTGGGGTCATACATGATCATATAATACATTTGAAACACTAAAAAACAGAGGATTTATGAAATATTTGTTATTTTTGTGAGTTTTATCCTACCTGGAAGTATAATGACTTGATCCTGAAGCTCCGCCTACCACGTCGTGTTTCATGACGTCGTTCTTAGAGCCGGCTTTGGCAGCGTGTCTGCATTTCTCCCACAAAAATAAACAACATCAAAACTTTTTCAAAGATGGATGCACATACCACATATCTGCCCTCAGTAGCCCCGGCCATCACTACACTGGTTCACGACACAAATACGCGTGGAGTCTAAAGTAACAAACAGCAGTTTGAGCTGGAGTTGATTGAACACAATTGGAAGATAAACGGTTTTCTGCATCTAAAATGAAAGTTTTTAGTGGATCACCACTAGCTCAGTGGAGAAATCGGGTGTTAGACTGAGGACGGAGCTGTCAGGGAAGACTCTTCCTGAAAGGGGCGGTCTCACATTGTGACATCAGCATGTGAGAACCCGCTTGTTTTCGTGGGTATGGGAGGGGCTGCCGCTGAGAGCGCAAGTTTTTACAGGCTTACTCAGAAATGTGTGAATGGATCAAAATACCACTTTGGGGTTCTTTATAGAAGAATGAACAGTATAACAGACTTAAAAGCTCAATAAGTTGGTTTCTCGTGGAATGGACCCCTTGACTAAGATTACGTTTGTTTGGTTTAGATGACATATTCATCGTTCTTTTACGTATTGACACCAAAAGGTTAGCTTTAGTGTTCAAACATTTATACAATCACTGAATTCAATTCTGAATCGAAGAAAAGCAGCTTTGTGCTGATACGCAAAACTTGATATTACTGGAGTCTTTGCAGAAATCAATACAAACCAACTGAGAAAAGAGTACTTTGCAAATCTGCACAAAGATGCAGTTATTGAGTAAACACTACAGTATAGTTCAAAGAGCATACGTTGCTGGACAGTCCCAAAATCTCTGGGACTCAAAGATAAATTGATGCAAGAAGCCCCAAAAGCATCATTTCATTGTCCTCAGGTACAGCTTGCCATCATGTCATCAGTTTTTGAGTTCCAGAACAGAAGATCTTTGTAACACAAACCCATATGCAACCGTACACTGTCAGCATGCCCCCCACCACCCAAGGTCCCATCATTGCCAATCATGAAAACTTCAAACAAGCAGTGGCTTCCGTTCATAAAGAGCCCATTACACGTACACGCACAGGCAGATTAGGTGTCCTGCTGCGTGTGATGACAGGCAGCTGTGCGCTCAGGTTTTACAGCGCGGCAGGAACTGTAAAGTCCTGAGCATGGCAACATCAAAGCTGCAACTGTGCTGCAGGTGAAAGGCTTCAAACGGCCCGATGATGCTGGCTGTGATGGAGGAGCAAAACCGACTGCATGACGTGAGCACGTTCCATCCATTTTCTTCAGAGGCTGATTTATTGGAGAATTCTCATTTGCGTCTTTAGATGGGTTGAAGTTTAAGCTCCATATTTAAGTCTTAAATGTACTTTATTGCTTCAAAATGTGAGGAAAATCGGGTCCCAATGCAGAGTATTATAAGAAACCGGATGACCACAACGACCAGTCAGAGCTTTTTTAAGGTTCTGAAAGTCTTTCCCCAAATTCAGCACAGTGGTGTTGTTTTCATGTCTCTTTATGTGAAGGCGCAGTGCATGTGTTCAAACCACAAACAAATCAGAACCCGAACCCTGCATGGAGACAGAAGGGGACTACTGATCTCGTGACCACCAATTCAGAAACCTTTAAATGAAACTGTTTTCATTTCAGTTCAGTCAGCTCACATGTATGCAGCTTCAGTAAATCTCAGTTCATTTGAATGAATTAGATTCTAATTCCACACATAAGAGAACTGGAGCGAGTGACAGTGACGCCACCCAGAAAAAATGATTTATTTCCATCTCCAATCAAATGGGGTCAATTCAGTCGCCATTTTGTCATGATGCAACGCCTCCATGTTGGAGACAGACATTGACAGAAAGCAGTGATTGATCTGTGTTGATCTGAGTCAACGTTGTTATGGCAACCACTGTCTTAAATCAGAAGTGAACTTCCACACCTATACCACTTGAACGTGGGCTCAGGAGAAATGTCTATACAGTCAATGATTCCACATGGTTTCAGTTTAATTCAATTGGTTTGAAACAATTCAGTTTTATTTCAATTTATTTATGGAACTTCAACTGACTTTGTTTATTTAATCCTCTTTCATACATCCATTCATTTCAGTTAACATCAGATCTGCTAAATTCAATGTAGGTAAATCAAATTCAACTTATGTCAACATAGTTTCGTTCAGTCGTGTTTTACTGAGTGACATTCCAATCCGATCAGTTTAATTATTGTTTAATAATTGAAAATTATTTGCAAAGAGACTTCGGAAAACATAAGAGAAGAGGAGCATCTTAAAGATCCCCAAAGAGCTCAAGAGTCATGAAGTCTTCCTCTAGGTCACATGTATCAAAGTCAAGGCCCGGGGGCCGGATCCGGCCCTCCAGATCATTTAATTTTATTGTTATGAATGACCCGATATTATCTTGGACTCATTTCTAACTAGCATAATTTTGACAAAAAATATTTTTATGCAGAGTAAAATATTGAAAGTTATTTAAGGTTTAAATTGATTTATTCTGGAATAATATTCCTGCCTTTTTATTATTCATTATTATGTTTTGGGGTTAGGGTTCATTCTCTAAGCTTTTTGGACTATTTTGGCATTTGCTAAACATTTTTTGGCATTTTTAGAGTTTAGCAAATATTTTAGCTACATGCTGTTTTGGCTTTTTTTGTTGTCATTGTTTTTAAGGCTGTTTTGGAGTCAGGCTAATATTTACACGCTAGCGATTTTGGCTAATATAGTTTTTTTTTCGTTTTTTAAGTTTAGCTATATTGAAGTTCAGCTACATACCAGCTGTTTTATCTAATTTAGGCTCTTTTTTGTGTTTAGGCTATTTTGAAATTCTGTTATAGCTAGCTACATGATAGCTATTTTGGCTAACCTAAGTTTTTTCTGGGGTTTTTTTGGGCTAATTTTTGGCAATTAGCTAATATCTTAGCTAGCTATCAGCTTCATCATTTTCAGCTATTAGATTCAGCAGTTTTAGCTACCAATTTCAGGATCCTCAGCTATCAGCTGTTGCATCTTCAGCAGCCAAATTCAGCTTACAGCATTCACACTAGCATTATCGCAGGTAATGCTATATATCTAGTTCATAATTATGTTAAAAAGTTAGGGTTCTAACGTTTTAAAAATGTAGTTTTAGAGTGTTCAATAAATGTTTATCCTGTTCTGCCTGCGTTCGGTGTGTTTTGGATTTTGGCCCTTCGTGCAATTTAGTTTGACCCCCTCACTCTAGGGGTATATTGATCAGATCTTTATGAATGAGCAGAGCTTTGTGGAGATGTTCTGATGCTACTGATACCTGCAGAGTTTTCTATGGTATACAAGCGTCCTTCATCACCACGCCAGCCGACCACCAATCTCTGAGTAAAACCATCTTAACTTGGTGTAAATGATTTGTCTTTGTCTACGTGACATAAGAGGGCTTCCTGCCTCTTATCTAAACTCCATCCCTTGTCCAACCAAAAGGGTTTCACTGGGATTGTGACTTTTGTTGATGACACAAGCTGTGGTTTTGGTGTGTGGCTTGTGCACAGCTGTAGAGGGAGATGTGGAGTAAAGCTTCAGGGAGGAACTCAAACTAGGACAGCTGTCACTAATCAGCAGGCGTCCCTGTCTTTATTTACGGCGTTGAAGGAGACACTATGAGCTGACTGCTCTGTGATTGTTGACCAAAGGCTCATGAAAACAGGTCCCGACCTGCGTGTGGTCGCTGCTTTCAGGCAGGAGACCCACCGGCTGATGTCTCCTCTGGTCTCTGCAGACGGTCACACGGTGGTTCAAAGAGAACAAGAAAAAACATTTTAATGAAATATAGTGTCTGTTGAGCCAATAATAAGCCCCTCTCAATGCCTTTGATTGTGCCTGTTTTTTCCATTGATAATAAGGGTTAAAATATGTCTTTGAAATTATTACTTATGAAACCTCTCAGACATGCAGGATCATTTTGAATGTGTAGATATAAATTTTCTGCATTTGTGTGTTCTTTCTTTAAAGATTTATTGGCTGTAGTTTTTGACCAATTTGTTTTACAAAAACCAAAATTTACATGAATAAATATATTTACAGAGATTTTGAATGTTGCCGTTCTTTATATCTGAAGCCAACAAATTGATCTCTTATGGTCCCGCTCATACTAGTGGAGCTCCTTATGGTCATAGTTTAGATAACTGTGCATTTGGTGGAACAAGCCCAGAATTTGGCATGGATGTATCTTAGGAGACCTTCTTGTAAGTCCAAAATTGTAGCCATTTGTGAAGATGGCGAACGTATGAATGTAAATTTTTTTTTAAATCAGAATTTCTGAAAAAAAGGATCCAAAGGTACATCCATGCCATATTTGGTGGTGCAAACACTGAATATGGCATCGATGTACCTTAGGACACCTTCTTTCAGAAAAGCTCAAAAGAGCATTCATTTGTAAAAATGGCAGCTTAATTGTACATTTCTTTTCAATTTCATTTTTTTAAATGTCAGATTTTTTCATGGGTTTTCTAAAATAGAGGATCTAAAGGAACGTCTATGCCAAATTTGGTGATACATGCACCAAAATGTGGCATGTACCTTGGAACGCCTTCTTTTAGAAAAGTCCAAAATGGCGTTCATTTGTAAAGATGGAAGCCATGCACTCAATAGTTTTTTTTTTTTTTTTTTTGCAGGACGAGATTGGTTGAGATGGACAGAAGAAGAAGAACACTTTCATCCTCTGAGAAGGGATGTCATTCTCATTCTGTGGGGTCAAACTATGTCCTGATCTGTCCCTTCACTGCAGTTGAGAGTGCCCGACGTGCACGCTCACGTGCGTGTGTGCGGTTACAGTGAGGGCGGCTCCGCCCTGCTGTCTGTGTGTTTGCTAACTGACCACAGTGGATTATGAACGCAGTTCAGTCAGACAGAGAGAAAATCAGTCAGTCAGAATTACAGAGAGGAATGCCTGCATCTATTTTAGTCTGTTTAGACAACTCACTGCCTTCCAGTTTGACACACACACACACACAAGCGCACACCAAATCTTTTTTTCTTTGTCTCCCCTTCTTTCTGAAGTTTATGGTGCGATTTTTAATTCTATATTCTGAATCCGCTCTATTCTCGTTTGGGGTCATGGGGTTGTCCCTGACTACCCAGCAACTGAAAAGCGGAGGTACCGTATAAACCCCGGAGACAGTCACAGTCGCACCTTAGGGAAATTCAAAGTCAGCAATGATGTAGTGGTGATAAACAGTACAGACATGCTGGATCAGAAAATGTGATTGATACAAGATGAAGCAAATGGGTTGGATGATGCAGCTTGATCTGAAATAAAAAGCTGCAGATGAACAAAAATGTTTGTGACAGATTATGCAGATTTACTGCACAACGCAAATGATCTAAATATGCTAATTTGAGTTGTAGCTCAGGCTGTATGGTAGTACAGCGGTGAGCATGATCTCCTCACAGCGTGGGCTTTCTATGGGCACTCCGGCTCCTCCCACAGTCCAAAAGCATGATTCAGAGGTTGATTTGATAGCCTGTACCCCGTCTTTACCCAGTAGTACGGATGGGTGGGTAGATGGATGGATGGATGGATGGATGGACGGATGGATGGATGGAGAGATGGATGGAGAGATGGATGGAGAGATGGATGGATGGATGGATGGATGGATGGATGGATGGATGGAGAGATGGATGGATGGAGGGACGGATGGATGGATGGATGGAGGGATGGATGGATGGAGGGATGGATGGATGGATGGATGGATGGATGGATGGATGGATGGAGGAACAGAAGGACGGACGGATGGATGGATGGACGGACGGACGGACAGAAGGATGGAGAGATGGATGGATGGATGGATGGATGGGTGGATGGATGGAGGGACGGATGGATGGATGGATGGATGGATTGATGGATGGATGGATTGATGGATGGATGGATGGATGGATGGATTGATGGAGGGATGGATGGATGGACGGATGGAGGGATGGATGGATGGATGATGGAAGGATGGATGGATGGATGGATGGATGGATTGATGGATGGAGGGATGGATGGATGGACGGACGGACAGAAGGATGGAGAGATGGATGGATGGATGGATGGATGGGTGGATGGATGGAGGGACGGATGGATGGATGGATGGATGGATGGATGGATTGATGGATGGATGGATGGATGGATGGACGGATGGAGGGATGGATGGATGGACGGATGGATGGATGGATGGATGGATTGATGGATGGAGGGATGGATGGATGGACGGATGGATAGATGGGTGGATGGATGGAGATGGATGGATGGATGGATGGATGGATGGATGGATGGATGGATGGATGGATGGATGGATGACGGATGGATAGATGGTGGATGGATGGATGGGTGGATGGATGGATGGATGGATGATGGATGGATGGATGGATTGATGGACGGATGGATAGATGGGTGGATGGATGGATGGGTGGAGATGGATGGATGGATGGATGGATGGATGGATGGATGGATGGATGGATGATGGACGGGATGGAATGATGGATGATGGATGGATGGACGGATGGATGGATGGGTGGATGGATGGATGGATGGATGGGTGGATGGATGGATGGATGGATGGATGGATGGATGGATGGATGGACGGATGGATGGATGGTGGATGGATGGGTGGATGGATGGATGGATGGATGGATGGATGGGCAAACAGAGAGATAAATTGATGTCAGTTATAAATTCAGGGACAAGCACAAAAGTTAGAAACATCACATTATATAATCATTTGTTACATTTTTTTAAATTAAGTTGATTTTTAAGTTTGGAGCATTTTTTCAAAGTATTAAAGGTGTTTTTTTAAATCATCCAAATATAGAGTTTTATGCTTAACTAAAGGTCAAGTGACAATGATTTACTGATTTACCTCCCAGACTTTGTGTTTACCACGTGACTGCATGAGCATTCAGCTCCACGAGATATTTCCTCTTCAACTTTTCTATCCTTCAAAGGTCTGTACTTCACAAAATTAATCTGTATTTGTCCCAAACCTGGAGGACAGAACTAGAATTAAGTGTTTTAGTGTGACTTTTTTCACAAGTTCAGTCTACTTTATAACGTTTGTTCCCTCTTTGGTGAACGTCTTTGTCTGAGAAGCAAAACTCTTCATCAAACACTCTTGTGTCAGAGTGTCGTGTATAATAAAACCTACTGCCGTCCCTTTAAGAGCGAGCACAGCGAGTGAGCTGAGGGGGAGTGGAAACAAAAGCTCGGAGTCTGGACGGTGTTCCTCTGTGGTGAGGTGAAGAAGTGAAGAGGGTTTATGTGAGGTCAGTTGCTACCTCAGCCCCCCCCAATCAAACTAGTACCCACCAGTGAGGGAGATGAAGGTGTCAGTAGCGGTTCAGAGTGTAAACATGCAGGTCAGGACGGGTGAGTGAGAAATGGACCCCGAGTGACAGTCTGAGCAGAGTGCAAGTCACTAAAGGGTGGAAACGTCACCAAGTTCTAGCCTATCTTATTCTCATTTGAAACAACTCAATGAAAGCATTTCTTCTACTGCCCAGCCAGGAGGGCAAGTGGACCCTATATGGTTTAAAAGTGGGCAAAAGATGTGGCCCCCAACGGGTTTGTCCACGTTAGCTTAAGTGGGCACTCAGTGGGTTGGCTTGCTACCAAGTCACCCACCCAATGGACAGTAGAACTCACTAGCTTAGTACAGTGGAGCTCAAGACAGAGGAGCTTGCTAGCTGCCAACAGTGGAGTTTGCTACTTGGAAGCTCTGTAGCTCGATACAGCGGAGCTCGTTAGCACACTGCGCTAGTGTGGTGAGCACACCCACTGAGTGCCCACTTAAACCGACGTGGGCAAACACAGGTGGTTCCATCACGGAAACTGTGGACAGACCCATATTCTGCCCACTTTTAAACCATATGGGGCCCACTTGGCCTTGCTGGCTGGGTGATCATGCAACTATTAGGTTGACCCATTTCATAATTTCACCCAAACTCAAAAATACCAGAAGTTGCAGTTCCCAAAAGGTCCACTGGAGGCAGTACCCGTGTACTGTCTGGAGTCAATAACTCCTTGAATTATTTTATTTTCATGACTAATGTGGTGATATTTTCTTATACTTCAATTTTATTAGACTTAGATCAAGTTTTTTGTTTTTTGACTGATAAAATATCTGACCTCTGAGATTATCTTCCCAGCACTGTATTTGATACTTGCAAATATTTAAAATCTTGTTTATTAGATATTCAAGATATTTTATCAGGTTTTTGGTTGTTTTTAACTTAACCTCTGCACTTTATTAAGCATTTATCTCATCAAGAACTAGGATATTATTGTAAAATAGGTCAGTATGCTTTAAACACTTGAATATCACTTCACAAGACTCAAAAAAGGTCAACTATAGGGATGTTTTTATGACATTCCTTGTCATTATTTTGGAAAAAGAAAAACGTAGATTGATATAGTATAAGTGCGAGTTTTAGATTTTAATGAAAATGTGTTAAGATAGGCCAAAAAGTATTAAGGAAGGTATTATTTCCATTGTGTTCATATTATGTTTTTCTATTCTATATTTCTATTCTATTCTCTGAGCGAGTCGCAAGCGATCCACGACAGGCAGGAAGTTACTTCAAGAAACATGACAAAATCTACTTTATATTCAAAATATAACCAATTTCTCAAAATTGAAACACCACGATTGACATCATGCTTTTAGGTTATTAACTTCCCCTTGATCGATAATCTTCCAACCATGACGGTAAACCAAAAATAGCTCTAACAGAAGCGCCAAAGGGGGGATCAAAGGGGGACCTTTAGGGTGAAACAACGTCTCTTAATAAAAGCCTGCATAGATGCATGGAAGGGAAGGATTATGATGGTTGTGGTGAGCTCGTAAACTCCGCAGCTCAAAGTTCAGGCTCCGTTCCACATATTGGATTTGTCAAAGAGACCAGAGAGGGCAGCGAATTAAAAAAACCTCCTTAAATTCATGCAGCTCTAAGCGTGCTCCCATGTGCACACTCAGCACTGCTTGGTTCCTCGAACCCTGGATCCAAACTAGAGGGCTGAAACTATATTTGAACACCTGCCGCTGCACTCAGCTGTCAAGTTGGGCCAGCTAGATTGGGAGCGAGCTCTAATCTGAGAGTGTTAACGGAGCAGTTTGGAGAATTACAGGCACTTTGAGGTTCTTCGGAGTCCTTGTTGTGCTGCAGCAGCTGTGGGTCCCACAGCAGCCAAACATGCTTTATAAAATGTAAATAATACTGTCATTTCCAAACCGCCACATTCCAAGTTTGACTTTTTAGGAATTGGCTCCAGAATAAAGATTTTAAATGAAGATTTTAGTGTTTCCCTCTCTGCACTGCAGCTAGAAGACTGAAGTCTTTTCCTAATCTTCATGAAAGTGTTCTGCTGTCTGTTTTTTAACGATGCTGTCAAGAGCTCAGGTGGAGAAGGTTCATTCCTGAAGAAAAAAACAGCTGGGAACACCAGTAAGTGATAGTTTAGGATCCACAAACCCCCCTATCCCACCATCTTTAACCTGTCTCTGCTGAAAGATGGGCAACGAGCGGAGTTAACACCTGGATGGACGGCGCCTGTCGCTGAAGTTTATGTGCAGTGACTTTCATCACCCTTCGATTCTGTTCAAGTTCAAAAATGCTTTATTACTTCTTAACGGGATACAGAGTCAAACGAATCCGAATGTGCTGTAACTGTTGGTCAGTGTTGGAGCCTGTCGTCTGCAGTCTCTGCAGCAGAGTTCTGTCTGCAGCTGCGCAGACACTGTCATGCTGGAAGTCCAGACACTACTTCCTGTTAGTGATGTCGGTCCTCACAGATGTGGACTTCCACATTCACTCTAGCAGGTTTAGTCCTGAACTGATCCACGGCGGTTTTCTTGATGAACGAAGGACAAACTATGGCTCAACATAACATCATTATTTTGTCCTTGAGTAAAAAGATTTACTGTCGTGAAAAGGTTTTGCACATGTGAAAATCATTTTGTCTCTGTAGATTTTTTTCAAGTCCTCAAACACACAAAGATCCTCAGACAGCCACTCAATTTACAACCTCAGACTCAACGTCTCAACCAATCGAATGATAAACCTCCACTGGAGTCCTCCAACCACCACCGTAATCCTTCAAATTGCATTGTAATCTCTAACCTTTACTGTAATCTACCAACCTAATCCGTAATCTACCAAATCAACCTCAATCCGTAATCCTCATCAACTAATTCTGTAACTACGCAACCTAATCTGTAATCTACCAATCAAATCTGTGATCTTGTAATCTAATCTGTAATCTACAAATTTAATCCGTAATCTACCAACCTAATCTGTAACCTTGTAATCTAATCTGTAATTTACCAACATAATCTGTAATCTACCAACCTAATCTGCAATCTTGTAATCAAATCCGTAATCTACCAACCTAATCCGTAATCTACCAACCTAATCTGCAATCTTGTAATCAAATCCGTAATCTACCAACCTAATCCGTAATCTACCAACCTAATCTGTAATCTACCAACCAAAACCGTAATCTACCAACCTAATCTGTAATCTACAAAACATAATCCGTAATCTACCAACCTAATCTGTAATCTACCAACCAAATCTGTAATCTTGTAATCTAATCTTTTAATTTAACAACCTAATCTGTAATCTACCAACCTAATCCGTAATCTACCAACCTAATCTATAATCTACAAACCTAATCCGTAATCTACCAACCTAATCTGTAATCTACCAACCAAATCTGTAATCTTGTAATCTAATCTTTTAATTTAACAACCTAATCTGTAATCTACAAATTTAATCCGTAATCTACCAACCTAATCTGTAACCTTGTAATCTAATCTGTAATTTACCAACATAATCTGTAATCTACCAACCTAATCTGCAATCTTGTAATCAAATCCGTAATCTACCAACCTAATTCGTAATCTACCAACCTAATCTGCAATCTTGTAATCAAATCCGTAATCTACCAACCTAATCCGTAATCTACCAACCTAATCTGTAATCTACCAACCAAAACCGTAATCTACCAACCTAATCTGTAATCTACAAAACATAATCCGTAATCTACCAACCTAATCTGTAATCTACCAACCAAATCTGTAATCTACAAAACATAATCCGTAATCTACCAACCTAATCTATAATCTACAAACCTAATCCGTAATCTACCAACCTAATCTGTAATCTACCAACCAAATCCGTAATCTACCAACCTAATCTATAATCTACAAACCTAATCCGTAATTTACCAACCTAATCTGCAATCTTGTAATCAAATCCGTAATCTACCAACCTAATCCGTAATCTACAAACCTAATCTGTAATCTACCAACCTAAACCGTAATCTACCAACCTAATCTGTAATCTACAAAACATAATCCGTAATCTACCAACCTAATCTGTAATCTACCAACCTAATCTGTAATCTACCAACCTAATCTGTAATCTACCAACCAAATCTGTAATCTTGTAATCTAATTCGTAATTTAACAACCTAATCCGTAATCTACCAACCTAATCTGTAATATACCAACCTAATCTGTAACCTTGTAATCTAATCTGTAATTTAACAACCTAATCTGTAATCTACCAACCTAATCTGTAATCTACAAACTTAATCCGTAATCTACCAACCTAATATGTAATCTACCAACCTAATCCGTAATCTACCAACCTAATCTGTAATCTACCAACCTAAACCGTAATCTACCAACCTAATCTGCAATCTACAAAACATAATCCGTAATCTACCAACCTAATCTGTAATCTACCAATCAAATCTGTAATCTTGTAATCTAATCTTTTAATTTAACAACCTAATCTGTAATCTACCAACCTAATCTGTAATCTACCAACCAAATCTGTAATCTTGTAATCTAATCTGTAATTTAACAACTTAATCCGTAATCTACCAACCTAATCTGTAATCTATCAACCTAATCTGTAACCTTGTAATCTAATCTGTAATTTAACAACCTAATCTGTAATCTACCAACCTAATCTGTAATCTACAAATTTAATCCGTAATCTACCAACCTAATATGTAATCTACCAACCTAATCTGTAATCTACCAACCTAATATGTAATCTACCAACCTAATCTGTAATCTACCAACCAAATCTGTAATCTTGTAATCTAATTTGTAATCTACCAACCTAATCCGTAATCTACCAACCTAATATGTAATCTTGTAATCTAATCTGTAATCTACAAACCTAATCCATAATCTACCAACCTAATCTGTAATCTACCAACCTAATATGTAATCTACAAACCTAATCCGTAATCTACCAACCTAATCTGTAATCTACCAACCTAATCTGTTATCATTTGTTCTTTACTGTAATCTACAAACCTAAACTGTAATCTTTCAACCTGATATGTAGTCTTCCAACCTAATCTGTAATCTTCCAATCTAATCCGTAATCTACAATCTTCATCTGTTATCTTTAAACCTACTCTGTAATCTATCCCTCTAATCTGTAATCTTTCAACTTTATAAGATATTGAATCTGGATTGGTTCCATACGACCGTGGCACTAACAAGAACAAGAGACTGAAGACGTCCAGTAATTTCTATTTTGTCATATTTTGTGCGTCATATTGTTGACCCATTCTCTGTCTCAGATCTTTTTCCCTCTCTACAAAGCATGTTCTCATCCAGTTGCCCTTCCATTCTTCAAACCTGCTCAATCCCTTTTGGGGTCACAGGGTTGCTTTCAACCACTGTGAGGGAAGGAGGGGTACGTCCTGGACGGGCTGCTGGTTCAGTGAAGAACCAACCAGAATTATAACATCACACGCTCACATTCACACTTAGGGACAATTCAGATAGATATTTTTGGACTGTGGGAGGAAGCTAGAGTGCCCACTCCACACAGAAAGGACCGAGCTGGGATTCAAGCCAGGACCTTTTTACTGTGAGGCTAGAGTGCTAACCGCTACTCCACCATGCAACCCAGTCTCTGGTTGATTATTTCAGATGGCAAAACATGAACAGAGCAACAAAGACAATTCTGTAACACTAAACTCATAAGAATTGTTTCATTTGGTATCACCAAACGAATCTCATTTTTCTTAAATGCTATTCCTTTATACATGGATACAAGTGAAACGCAGCGATGACAGCACAACACTTTATTACAGCATAAAACACAACAAGCCGCTGCAATTCAATGACTGATATTACAGGATGGATGGACGGACATCTTTTGAGGCCTCCTGTAGGTGGTGAGATGACAGGACAGTGATCCTACGTCATCACATCAGGTAGGAGCCAATCACAAGGCTGGTTCCAGAGTGAGGCCAATCCGAGTGACAAAACTGGATTCTCTTTAATTATTCTCAGATAGCGATTCTGAGCCACATTTTGTCCGGTTCCTCATCTAACACCTGTCTTCCATGGGAGAACATACCAGGGTCTTAAACCCGAGGGAAGATCGGAGCGTGTGATCAACGGGGGGATCGGAGCGACGTCTGCTTTTGCGTGGTCGCTGCACGAGCCGGTCCGTTGTGATGAAAATGGACCAGAGTCAGAAAGCAAAACATTCAATTTACTGGTCAGTCTTAGTCTATACTCACCTATGGTTATAAGGTTCAAGTCATGACTGGAAGATAGAGGTCCCAAATCCAAGCGGCTGAAAAGACTGTCCTCTGTAGGATGGCTCGCCACTCCCTAGAGACAGCGTGGAAGTTGGGAGAGAGCTCAGAGTAGAATCACTGCTGCTCCACATCCAGAGGAACCAGCTGAAGAGGTTTGGGTATCTGGTCCGGATGCTTCTTGGATGCAAGACCTCCATGTTCCAGGCAAGTCCCCCCTGGGGAAGACCAGATACATGCTGAAGAGACTACGACTCATAGATGACCTTGGGGTCCCCCCAGAGGAGCTGGAGGAAGGGGAGATAGAGAGGAAAGTCTGGCTATCTTTGCTTAGAAGGTTTCCCTCACAGTTCCAGATTAGTGGAAAAAGATGGAGGTTTCTGCATGTTTCAGAAGAGTTAGATAGGAACTTTAGAGGAGAAATTCAGCAGAAAAAAACTTCTGAAGCTAAATGATGTTTAGTCAGAAACATTATTACCTGGAGAAGATGCACCTGTCCAACTATCTCCCCTGAGTTAAGTTCATTTGGAAGATAATTGCCAAAAAACTATGTGAGGTCATGAAAAGAATGATTGAAAGTTTTTATGTTCCAATTGTTCAATTTTAAAAGAAAAAACATGAAAATCTTTGTGTTTAAAGTTATCATGTGTAACCCAAAGCTAAATGTTCTTCAATAAAGCCTTCATCTTTGACTTAACTCACATGTGTCAAAGTCAAGGCCCGGGGGCCGGATCTGGCTGTATATCCGGCCCTCCACATCATTTTATTTTATTGTTATTAATAGCCCGATGTTATGTTGCGCTTATTTTTGACTTATATAATCTTGTCAAAATATGTTTTTATGGAGAGTAAAATAATGAAAGTTATTTAAGGTTTAAGTTGATTTATTCTGGAATAATATTCCTGCATTTCTGTTATTAAAAATTATGTTCAAAAGTTACAATTTCAAAGTTTTAAGAATTGACATTCTGCTTGCTTTTTGGACTATTTTGGCTTTTGCTAAATTTTCTTTCAGGCTATATTGGATCCCAGCTAATATTTTATCTACACGTTTTTGACAAATGTAGGCTTTTTTTAGGTTTTTAAGAATTTTTGGAGTCTAGCTAATGTTTCCGCTATATGCTAGCTAATATTGCTTATTCAGGCTTTTTTTTTCCTTTTTTTTTATATTTTTAAATTTAGTTGGTTTTTTTTTCAAATACATGGTAGCTGTTTTGGCTGGCCTAATTTTTTTTAGGCTATTTTGGCATTTAAATAATAGCTGAAAAATTCAGCATTTTCAGCTATCAGCTTTAATGGTTTCATCTATCAACATCAGCATTCTTAGTCATCAGCTTCAGCGGTTTTACCTATCAATTTCCACATCATCAGCTGGAAAAAATTCGTATTAGAGTGTTAAATAAATGTTTATGCTGTTCGGGCCTACGAAGTGTTTTGGATTTTGGCCCCTTGTGCGAGTGAGTTGACACCCCTGGCTTAGCTGAACACTAGGGTCAATGGTCGTTTCTGCAGAGTTTGAAACCAGATAAACTTGAAATCCCATCAGATCTGTTAGTCCTGGTTTTATTCCTTCAATTAGTTTAAATCCAGTGACCTAAAACTAATCTATCCCTGACTTTAAAGTCCCATTCCAATGTTCTTTTGATCTATTTTCAAAGTGTTCCTAGAGGTCTTCATCATGATGATGCCGTTTTTAGCAAAAAATCAAAAAGCTGAGTCATGTTATAGGACATAGTTTCTGCAGAACGGCTCTGTGCAAGCCTTCCCCCACTTCCCATCATCCCTTTGTTTACACTCTCTTCTGCTAGCTTACAGTCTCTCACAACTCTAACCTATCATTACCAGTGCTATCAAAATGCCATATGAAAACTATCCAGCCGTACAGTTCAGATCCAGATTCCAGCTCAGACGAGGAAAACAAAGACGTTCCTGGATCTGTTAGATGTAGATGGAGCGGAGCAGGGGGACTTTGCCCCGCCCAGTGTGTTTTCTACTTCACAAATATGACCTTTTTAAACAGCATTTTTTTTGCTTGCTTTTGATTTACATCAATTTGAATATAGAAATACTTGGAAATGCTCATTGAAGCTTCATTTTCTTCATCAGAGAAACTCCACGAGGGCAGAATTTCCTTTGGAGTGTTTTTGAACACAAGATGAAAGTTGGATGAGACCAAACTTAGAAGACTGGACGTTTTGGTGGTTTGATATCAGTTGAAAGTGCCGTGTGTGTTTGTGAGAAACTGTGAGTTTTATCCAGAGCTGAAGGTTGAAGGAGGGAACGATGAGTTGGCTCTTTCCTCGCTCTTCTCTTGTTTTTGGACTCTTTTTGCTCTGACTACATTCCAGCCTCTTCCGAGTAAAAAAGAGAAGCAGACACATGGCTATATGAAGGTGTGTGTGTGAGAGAGGAGGGGAGGAATGAATTAAAGGCTTGCTTGCCCAGCCTCAGACTGTGCAACGTGTCTGCTGCTGCTGCTGGAGGATCAGATGGCAGAAAGCTGCTGCGTCTCCCTGCAGCTCATCTGCTCCATAATGGCTGCTCTCTGCCTAATTACAGCTCACTTGCAGCTGGACCGGCACTGCACACACAGTTCTGAGTGGGGGGGACCAGGGAGCTGCACATATACACCTTTATTTGCACTGGGGGAAACACTGCCGCTTTAAAGGGCTTTTATTATTTTCAGCCAAAAACACTCATAATGTCTGCAAACCCCACAATTGTGCAGGTATTTGACAACAGGGGCAGCGTCAGCTCGCTCCCTGAAAACACGCCAACACCTGGTTCACCCAGAGGCTCTGCTGCCCGTAGCAGTCTGTCTGTCTGCCGGCATGTCTGTCCCACTTTTCATTCACTCTCCAATCCAGAGTTTTCAGCCTATGCACTCTTTCAGTCAAGGAATTAGGCTGGTTTGATCAGGGTTAAAGAAAACAGCTTTACTTTTAGTGGGTTGGATTTTATCGAACCAGTTTTCCCAATTATGAGAGTCGTGTCATTATCTTTGCTGTGAAAACTGTCTTCTGAGGATATTAAGATACTGAGTTCTGGAAGTACAAGAGAGGAAAGTGGAGTAAAGACAGCAGCTGGATACTCACAGCAGAATCATGGGACCACAAGGACAGAAATCAACCAACGCTTCTCCATCCAACCATTTACCTACTCATCCCTTCATCCATTACCCATTCATTTTATCATCTATCTATTCATTCATTTGGTCAATCTCTCTATACTTTCAGGCCATCAATTTACTCGACTAAAGAAAGATTCACCCATTTTCTACCCATCTATCAGCTGTTCTTCATTCATCCATATGTTACTCGTCTATTTATCCATTCATCCAACTGTTCAACCATCCATCCATCCAACTATCCATCCATCCATTCATGCAAATGTTCATTCATTTATTCATCCATCCATTCATCCATTCATCCATCCATCCATTCATCCATTCATCCATCCATCCATCCATTCATCTATTCATCCATCCATCCATCCAACCAACTATCCATCCATTCATCCATCCATCCATCCATCCATCCATCCATCCATCCATCCATCTATTCATCCATCCTTTTATTTGTCCATTACCTCTCTACTGTCTATTTGTTCAATCATTCTATCTTTTCCTTTTATCCAGAGCGATCATCAGGTTCAGCCACACCTGAATGGAGACTTTAATGAGCATCTGTGTCACTTGGAAACAACACGTCAATTCCTCACATGTGTCAGATGTTTTCAATGAAAAGAAATCCCATATGAAAGTCTTCTGAACCGACACAGATCCATTCTTAAATAGTAAAATCACTATGTCTGTTGTAAGTTTGAGAAAATGTAAATACGCCATTAAGCCCAGAACAAAGAGCGAGAAAACTTTGTGAAAGATCTGGTGGCTTACAGATCGTTGTGTTGCAGTCTGTATGTTTATGCTCCTTTAACATAACTGAAAGCACAGATTTAGGATAAACTGAGCCTGAAAAAGAGCTGCTCCTGCTGGGGAAAAGCATTTGACCTCAAGGTTGATTGAGTAGATCTTCAATTGACTGTTGATAAATCAGAGTTTTCCAGATTGTATGTGATCTCCTATGTTGGTTTCTGTCATGCATGTGTTTTCCCACATTTTGACGAAACAACTTTTTAAGGGAAGATGCTCAGAAGAGGATAATCTCACAAGAGTGTAACTGAGAAACCCAGGTTTCTCCAGAACCAGAACCAGAACCTGAACTGATGCTGGGAGCTCAAGGTGATGTCCAACTCCAGGTAAAATCGAGAAGAATCAGGAAGTTAAGCGGAGTGAGCATCAAAGCTGTGGCAGAGGACCCTCCTCCGAGCCGTCGGTGCTTCTGTGGATCAGGTTTCCTCTGTGGAAAGACCTCCTTTCCTGTCATCCAAACCTTCTGTTGAGCAGATATGGAAGGAGGGATCTGTTGTTTTTTTTTCCTCCTTCTGCTTTGAAGGAGGCGTCTTTTCTTGTCTTCCCTAAACGTGAGCAGCTGCAGCAGGCTGCGCCCCCAAGTTGCTCCAGTTCTGGAACCTCCCAGCTCTTCAGGCTCCCATATAAAAAGTGTGGTGGAAAATGAGTGCAGGCAGTAGGGTGTTTTCTGCTGGGGTCAGGAGGACTTTGGACAGACGAGCGGATCCTGCCCCAGACACCCCTGTATGAGTGGAGTGTAGCAGGAGAAAACATCCCCAACTTTCTTCCTCTCTTTCCTCAAAGAGTCTACATGTCAGGTGGCATCTAGACATGTTCAGCTTTGTGGATTTGCGGCTGCTGGCGCTGCTCAGCTCTGCGGCACTCCTGATCTCAGCGCAGGGCGAAGATGACCGTAAGTCTCATCAGTGTTTCTCGGAGCTTCTCAGCCCTTTTCTTTCTGACAGCGGGACTCTGTTTTGGGCCGGACGCCGTTGAGATTTTCTTTGGTGGCTGGTGCTGCTTTGTCTCCAGACGCGCAGACAGATGTGGGGTTTTTTTACAGCGCAGGGTAACACATCAACTCCCCCCCACCTTCCAGAAATGCAAGCAGAACAAGTTGCTGCGTGCTTTCAACTTTTTCTTCCAGGCAAGGCTTTTCTGCTAGAGACAAGTCACAAGGAAAGCATGATGCACAACTTTTTTTTTCCATCTGTCCCAAGAGTAGAAAATATATTCTTTTTGCTTCTCACATGGACTCATTCCTCCAGTCTTTGTGCCTCAGCTAGCCTAACAGCCCTACAGATACGAGTCTGAGTGATGTGGCAGTAATGAGCTTGCCTAAGGCCAAGGACTGTTAGACAGGTGAGATCCATGGTGAGAAAACACAGGGGGGGGAGCAGGCACAGTCTTGCCTGCAGGACTCATGAAAAGCTGGAACCCACTTTAGTTTAACATCTTCAAGCGTGTAGATCAGCTCTGACAGCCCAAAGCAGATCGTGCATCTGGAAAATACTTTCTTCCTCTGAGAAGACAAAGGAAACAAGAACCATACAGACAAAGTCAGCTTTTCCAGATGTTCCTATCGTCTGGAACAGACTCAGGAGTCTAAAGATGGGCCCCGACCCTCACAACAGTGTCTGAGCGACACCTAGAGGCTCCTTCTGCACCTGCACTAGCCACATCCCCAAAGCTCTTCATTTTTTTCCCCTCTCCTCCTCCTTTTCACTTTCTTTCCACTCCTTTTTGTTTCCCGTAATTGCAAACACATGTGCTGTGTTTCCATGGGCTGCTGCCAAACTGACGGGCCGCTGCTGCTTTTCCTCTCTGAGTTCAGCACTTTGGCATGCTGAAAGATTTACAAGCACTCTGAAGACGGGCCTGGTCAGGGGCTGCAGTCTGCAGAGGGCTGCGCTGCACCATGCAGGTCAGAGAGGAGGACGTGACCTCGCTCTTTAGCCAAACCATCTGGAGACATCTGCCTCGTCCGTGGCTGGCGGGTTTCAGCGTGCGGCAGAGGCTGACCTGCACCAGGCTCAGCAGGCTGTCACCTCTGACCCCCTCAGTTTTTTTTTTTTTCAAGTTTGGGCCTCATGCAGCCGCGCACTCACAGCATTAATCTTTCTTTTTAAACTCCCTCAATGTTAATGAAAGACTGAACATAGTGATACAGAAATGTATTCTGATTGTTTTCTGGCCAAAACAAAAAAAAAGACTCAGTAGTTTAGGGAAATATAACAAATCTCTTCTGAAAATGGGTTTTGTTCCCTTTTGCCTAGTTGTGCATGACCTGACTTGTGTCGCCCCCTGCAGGCACAACCAAATCCTGCACCTATGAGGGTCAGACCTTTTCTGACCGGGATGTGTGGAAGCCCATGCCATGCAAGATCTGTGTGTGCGACGGCGGTTCCATCCTCTGTGATGAAGTGATGTGTGAAAAAGTGACCTGCGCCAACCCTGTCATTCCCCATGACGAGTGCTGCCCAGTCTGCCCTGAAGGTACGAGCCTTTCAAGCACAGAGTTCTTCAGAAAACACATGAAGGTCGCGGTTCACAGCCAAGCTGCTTTGACATCTCCACAAATCTGAACTTTATTCACTAGCGCCTTCACAAAGCTCATCTTCAGGATTTCTCTGAAGGTTTTGAGCTTCATGTTTTCTCCACCAGACCTTCAAATGCTTTCTGTTTTGTCTCCTCCCACTCTGCAAAATATGGAAGAATAAATTCATACAATAGATTCCTAACTTCCTCCCCTTATTTCTTCTCTTCAGACTTCCAAGAGGGTGTTGGAGAGGTACGTGGCATTATTTTTACCCAATATTACTTTTGTTATAGTTGTTCCTTCAAAGTCATAATTTTTCACTAAATAGAACCACTCTATGAATATGGTGCTTCATGAAAAACGAGCAAACTATCACCTTTTCTATGATAAATGGTTTCATGACGAAGCTGGTATTTCTTCTTTTAACCACAGGGGCCCAAAGGACCACGTGGGCCTAAAGGAGAACGGGTAGGTCCAGTGCTTTTCATCTTTGGATTGGATTTTCCAGTCAGACTCTCTGAGCTGATCCGGCATGGCTTTTGCTGGATGCGAGGCGGTAGAATGCGTCCGGACTAGAGTAAAAACAGGCCTCAGACATGTGAAGACAGGATCAGTTCCAGGGCAGCTTCCACACTCAGCTTCACGCTGCTCTCACTATTCGTTTTTCTGTGAGAACATCAAAACATTTTCATGAAGTTTCATGAAGCCGTTGTCGTTCAGCGTTAATGATTCTAGGAAACAGGGAGCCTGAAGGCATCAGAGGGTTCAGTCTGGGTCACAGCTGCAGAAACTTTGACTCATTTCAAACATTAACCGAGACAATGAGATTTGTTTTTACTTTTAGCGCCTGTTGGACTGATGCTATCTGAGATAAAACAAGGATTAACCGGATTATGCCAGAGTCAGATGCAGATTGTCAAATACTTGATTTCATATTGGCAATAATCAGTTTTGTTGGAATTTTCGATAGCAACGAGATGTTTTTGGAGTTTGTTTGTGTTGCTTACATGAACATCCTGTATGCTGATGGCACACGTCCAGTCCAGTTTTAGTTGATCTCATTTTGGCTGATGGATATGCTAATCTCAATGACCGTGGAATGGTCTGTAAAGAGAGAGAAGAGAAATGATGAAGATTAGAAAACATCATGCGACTCAGTCATGTTACCCGTGGGTCAGCTGTTTAGAGCCCCTCCTGTCATTACCATGTGGTCTAACTTATCCTCCTTTTTCTCAGGGTCCTGCTGGTCCTGCTGGCAGAGATGGTCAACCTGGCCGACCTGGTCTGCCTGGACCTCCTGGCCCTCCTGGACCCCCTGGCCTTGGCGGAGTAAGCTCTCGTTTTTATGTGTTTTTATATAGAATGGGTATCTGGCTGCTTCATATGCAGTCAGAGCTTAAGACCATAGTCATAGGTCTCAACTCTCCAAAAGTAGCCCAATGGATTTTGGGTAGCTCTTATGTCCAGGACAATATTCAAACACAGTATTACTTTGAGCTCAGGTTCTGTAGATGAGGAACCCTGTGAATGACGGCTCTTCTCACCAGAGAAACTGAAGTCTAGAATGTTTCTGCCTTGACAATGATCTTGAGTCAGGAACAGAGTGTTGGGTTCTGATGCTGCTGATTGCCATGCTTCTATAACTACATCGATGTTTCATCAATAGACCCAACTATTGAGGATAGGTTTACTCATAGGTTCTTGCAACATATCCTGATAAGTCTGAACAAACCTAACGTAACAGTTTAGAGCAGAACTAGGTCAGCCTCAGCAGTTGGTTCTCTTAAAGGAACAATAGTAACGCCTGACCTTACCAAACCATTAGGCCAGAAATGCCCCGAGTTGGTTTTACAGTTGTTCCCATGTAAGACACCAACATGACCCAAAATCCTGAGCATGAAGCAGATATTTACCCATCACTACTATTCAGATCTTACAAACAGCTGTCATGGTGCTCCATCAGTGTGGAGGTCTTCTCCGATCCTTAGTCCTCATTAGGAAGCATGACACTTCTGCTGACATTTTGTTGCAGGACCATTCAAACCCCTGCACATCAAGATGATGTTTGATGTTTCAAAGACAAAAAATCAAAAAGAAATTTGATCATGTACAGTAAAGATATCATCCCTGCAGCGTCTTTGATATTTAACAACACTGTTTGGTTTTTCCAGAACTTCTCCCCTCAGATGTCTGGTGGCTATGATGACAAATCCCCAGCCATGCCTGTCCCTGGACCCATGGTGTGACACACAGACACTCTAAACAGTCTTTCTGTGATGGTGATGACTCTGTACTTGACCCGAACTCTACTTATCTTACAGGGCCCAATGGGACCACGTGGTCCTCCTGGACCTCCTGGTGCTAGTGTGAGTACAACTCTCTTCTGCCCCCTTAAATGAGAACACTGAAGGTTTAGGAAAGAACATTTCATGACCTCACACCATTCCAAACCCTTCCATACAATCTGACAGTGGCTCTGAGATTAGTAGTTCCCTCAGAGCCATAGGCCTGGTGGTTTATTTTCCGGCCTACTCCAGTCACATGTTCAAGGGTCATTAAGGAGGCATTAAACCCTCATTTACCTCAAGAGGGCCGCATAGGCACTTCCCTCTAGTGTCTGAATGTGTGAATGTCTGAGTGGATAAATAGGTGGGAAGTAAACAAAGTGGGAAAAAATACACAAGTATGGGCTATACAAGGAACCTTACCATACTATACTATACTATACTATACTATACTATACTATACTATACTATACTATACTATACTATACTATACTATACTATACTATACTCGATGGTTCCATTCTCCAGTGCTCCCCATGCAGGATTGTCAGAGTGAACATTCTTGATGATTTTCTGCTTCCGTATTCCAACATAGCTGCCCTATAGGACGGTCATGTTCATGCCACTGCATGCTCAGCTGTGGGCTGGAGCAAGTGGGTTCAGGCTGGGTAACAGTGAACACCTGAACATGCTTTATTCTGAGGACCAATTGGGAGAAATACTACACTAGTACTTTAATCTGTACCGAGTCTAGTTCAGAAAGATGTGAATAGCTAACCAAACAACTGAACATGTTTTACCTAAACAACATCAACTTATGGGACCAGCATCAGAAATGATATATGACAGTAAAACCGAACATATTAAAGCTAAAGTCGATTTCTGAACTGAATGTGATTTTATTTGTATTATATTGCGCTCCTGTTTTACTCTAATTGTTTTCTCAGTGATGAGTTTCAGTGAACCCAAACACCACCAACGTGTGACATCATATTCTGCTATGAACCGTGCACGTGTGGGGCTAGCACATTCATTTTTATGTGTCTAATAGAACAGATTTATTTGAATCTGGAAATACTTTGAAGGCCTTGGATTAGTCCTAATAGAATAATACTGAAGCCAAGAAAGTTCAAAGGTCGCATGAGGCCAAAGCTGATGAAAATGCTAAGTCAGTATTACATACAAAAAACGTTCTTCAGTGACGTGATGTAAACAGATTATGAGAATCCAATAAAGGACTTACTGCACCCAGTAACAGGTGAACAATAGAAAGTCCATATATTGATTTGTGTCCTTACTAACAGCTGTTTTTATCTACAGGGACCTCAAGGATTCACAGGGCCCCCTGGTGAGCCTGGAGAGGCAGGAACTCCTGTAAGTGTTAAATACAGGTTCCAGGGTCCATCATTTTATTACAGGTTGTTTGTATGTGAATTCTCTAACATTCTGTATTTTTGTATCTAGGGTCCCATGGGTCCACGTGGAGCTGCTGGCCCCCCTGGAAAGAATGGAGAAGATGTAAGTGGGCCAAATCTCCTAAGATTGACAGGTTTGAATCCTCAGTCTAGATTCAAGATGTCCGTTAACCTCTTCTCCTTTATCTTATCAGGGTGAATCTGGCAAACCTGGTCGTGCTGGTGAACGCGGACCTCCTGGCCCACAGGTAGATTGTGTACAAGTCTGCCAAAACTGATCACAGTGAAAGCAGAGCTGATGTCCTCACTTTGCTTGACCTCACCAGGGAGCTCGTGGCTTCCCAGGAACCCCTGGACTGCCTGGCATCAAGGGACACAGAGTGAGTATGAGGCTCCATCATGGCCCTGCACGACAACCAGCGGAGACATCTCCTGTCAGCTGTTGTAACGTTTGCTCACCTCCTGTGTCCCGTAGGGTTTCAGTGGTCTGGATGGTGCAAAGGGAGACACCGGCCCTGCTGGACCCAAGGTAAGCGGCCCTGTTCAACAGTCACTGGCCAATGAGCTCCTGTTTACAGTTCTACCTGCTATTATCAGTTCAAAAATATCCTTGATGTTCTACTTATAACAGTCTTAGAAAAGAACACAAAATCCTGTTTTTTCTGTTAATGGACTTTTAAAACTTTGATTTGACTTGATAGAACTTCCCCCTGATTACCCCAGTTATGAATTAAACAATATAACATGAAACCCATGAAAGTGTTATTGCTGATTATATGCTTGATACAAGCTTTCTCCTGCTGTTGAAGCTGGATCTGCCCAGAGCTGCTCAAAACCTGCATCAAATTAGAGAAAGATCTAAAGAGCACATCCTTTGTGTTTCATTATAGGGTGAGGCTGGAGCTCCTGGAGAGAACGGAACTCCCGGTGCTATGGTGAGGACACAAGCACGTCCCGACACTACGGCCTTCACTGAGACCTCACTGCTAACCATGACTCTGACCTCCCTTTCAGGGACCTCGCGGTCTGCCTGGCGAGAGAGGCCGTGCCGGACCTAATGGAGCTGCTGTAAGTGCTGCAGCACCAACATGGCAGCATCCTGGATAATTATCTATAAATATACGGTGACATTTGGGTTTTGTTGCAGGGAGCTCGCGGTAACGATGGAGCTGCTGGTGCTGCCGGACCTCCTGTAAGTCTGTCCTTCTACTACAACCCCGACAGAAACCAATTCAAATATAGATGACTGTCTTCAGGAGCTTTTGTTTTCACTGTCACCAATATAAAAAACACTCCCTCTACTCGGTCAGCTGTGTTACCATGGCAACCAATTAAAGGCAATCGAGCAACAGGAACGTTTTTACTTTTTATACTGCTGCCATAGCATGTACTTAGCCGGCTAAATTGGCAGTTTGTGAGCCACAAGAGTTTATCTGAAGCACTTGACCACATTAGCCATGTTAGCACAGCATCAAAGAACTGTCTTTGTTTGTCTAAACTCCTTTTGTTTGTGCTCAGGGCCCCACAGGCCCCGCTGGACCTCCTGGATTCCCCGGTGGCCCCGGAGCAAAGGTATGAACATTGATTTTCAAGATTAAAAAACACTTTGGAGATATTTTTTCTGCTTTCTGAATTCCGGAAGTTTTCTCTGACAGCTGAATAACAGTCTGATACTTTACTGAGTTAAAGAAAGAAGAACAAAAGTTTGAAAGCATGGAATTGATCTCAAGAGACAGCTGTCTTTTTCTGGGTCATTTGGTTGAATGAAGTTCTGACATTTGTGGCAGATAGTATTTCAATGATCAGAATTCTGTTGCATCTTCAGTCATTGTTTATACAATATTAAGTCTTTAGTTAAGTTATTTTATCCACCTCTTTCTACTGTACATTTGAAATCACATTTTAACATTCTCTACAGTCATGGATCATCAGCATTTGTTTGATTCCTTCACTTCCAGGGTGAAATCGGACCCCAGGGTGCTCGCGGACCCGAAGGTCCTGCTGGAGCTCGTGGAGAGCCTGGAAACCCCGGACCTGCTGGCCCAGCTGGTGCCTCTGTTAGTATGAAGCTTGAATTAATTTTTTTAAACTAGTTTATCAATAAAAATATTTAAATGTTTGCAACTTTTTGCACATTTAGGGAAACCCTGGAGCCGATGGAGCTGCTGGAGCAAAGGGAGCCCCTGTAAGTCTCTCTTTAAGATATTCATGTCCTATTATGGTTAAAATAGAAGGAAGCAGAAAGTCAGCTCTGCTGTTGGTAGACTGAAATGTGTTCTTGTGCTTTAATCCAGTTGAAATCCAGTTTCTCTCTGTCTACATTGGATGATGTGACTATGTTTTGATCTTTGCTGCCCTCTGCAGGGTGGTCCTGGAGCTGCTGGAGCTCCTGGATTCCCCGGACCACGTGGACCCCCAGGACCTCAAGGTGCTGGTGGTGCCCCAGGACCCAAAGGAAACACTGTAAGTCAGCTGTGAGCGCAGAACAGAAGCAGCTTTCAAAAATATAAGTAAATTGAAGTGGAAACAACATTTACAATTATCTGTTTTATTTGTATTTGACCTTGATGTTTTAACAAATAGCTGCTATTTCATGTTACAATTTGTATGTGTTATTTGTCGTTAAGCTTTTATTTTTTGCTTTCTTTCAATTGCTGTCCATCAGGGTGAAGTTGGTGCCCCAGGAGCCAAAGGAGAGCCTGGTGCTAAGGGAGAGGCTGTAAGTCCAGGAGAAATAAACAAAACGTTTGCTATTTTAAAGTATTACATATTAAGCTTGTGTGAATTCTGCAGGGCGCTCCAGGTGCACAGGGACCCCCCGGAGCCCATGGTGAGGAGGGCAAGAGAGGAGCTCGGGGAGAGCCCGGTGCCCCAGGAGCACGTGGAGCACCTGGCGAGCGTGTAAGCACCTTTTCTAGTTTTCATTTTTACTTAACATGTTTTATGTTGTTCTGAAAGGAAAACAATGAAACTCTATTAAAGGGGAATTATTAAAAAGGAATCTTATTTTTTTAATCTATCAAAAGTTCCCAAGTTTTTTTCTATGATGAATGATGTAAACACAGCAGAACAGTCTGACTGAGTGATCAGAAAACTTGAATCAATCATCAAGCGATGCATCACAGCTTGATTAGTTCTGTTCTTCAGTTTTTTTGTGATGAAAATGTCGTTCTGTCTACAGGGAGCTCCTGGAGGTCGTGGTTTCCCTGGTTCTGATGGCCCAGCTGGAGCAAAGGTAAATTCAAAACAACACACACGCACAGGATATGTCCAGTTCAACATCTCAATAATCAACTACTTTTTTATTTTCTCTCTTTTCTATTCCCTTCCTGACCATCACAGGGTGCCCCAGGTGAGCGTGGTGCCCCTGGTCTTGTTGGACCCAAAGGTTCAACTGGTGAGCCTGGTCGTACTGGTGAGCCTGGTCTGCCCGGTGCAAAGGTGAGATTTTCTGCAGTGAACTATTGCCAGATTTCACCTCTTCTCTGTAATGACCCTCGTCCACTGCTCTGCAGGGAATGACCGGTAGCCCTGGAAGCCCTGGACCTGATGGCAAGATCGGACCTGCTGTAAGTTCATGTCCATTGTGTTTTTTTGTTAGTGAATTGCTAACATTTAGTTTGAGCAGTAATTTATATTATTGGTCAATCCTTTTATCAGGGAGCCCCTGGACAAGATGGCCGCCCTGGACCCCCTGGCCCTGTTGGAGCCAGAGGTCAGCCTGGAGTCATGGGTTTCCCAGGACCTAAGGGAGCTGCTGTGAGTACTATTTCAGCAGTTTTAGATTTTTATTAACTGAGGTAAACAAGTATTCAATCATTTCTCTGCTGTGTTTTCCTCCAGGGTGATGCTGGCAAGCCTGGCGAGAGAGGAGTCATGGGACCCACTGGTGCTGCTGTGAGTCCTTCTCTTTATTTCACTTGATTCCATCCTTTTCTTGATATGAATTAAACTAATTCAAACTTCCTATCTGAAAATGTTTTTTTGTATTTAGGGTGCCCCTGGAAAGGATGGTGATGGTGGTCCTCAGGGTCCTCCTGGACCTTCTGTAAGTCACTGTTGTTGTCATGTCAAATCCATATTGAGCTTCAGTGTGTAGATGTTGTCAGTTTTGACACTGTTTGCCCATCCTCAGGGCCCTGCTGGTGAGAGAGGAGAGCAAGGACCTGCTGGTGCTCCTGGTTTCCAGGGACTTCCAGGACCACAAGGTGCCATTGGTGAGCCTGGCAAGCCTGGCGAGCAGGTATAAACTAAAGGGGGGTGAACCTATAAATTCCATGCAGGCGTGCCGATTCAATATGAGTTTTAACTTTTTTCTTTTTCTTCTTATTCAGGGACTTCCTGGTGATGCTGGAGCCCCAGGACCAGCTGGAGCTAGAGTAAGTTGTTGTTTCTGCAGACCATCATTTGACCACTCACACTCTGTCATTAGTGGTGTCAATTTACCAAGCAAAGCTAGTCCTTTATTGCATTATTCACATGAGCAAAAACTTAAGATTTCAAGCAATAAGTCTGTCTGAAATGTAAGAGGGATGCTCCAAGCACATGCATAAAGAAGATTTAAAGTGACTTTTCCAACATAAACCAAGAAACCAGAGGAATTACAATTAAACTTTGATTACCAACAAGCCAATATTATGTCCTTTTAAAAAATTCCTCTGTGATAAGCTTTTCATCTATTTTCAAAGCATTCTCAGTCTTATTTTAATTAGGAAGAGGTCTATTTTACCCAAAAATTAAAAAAAAAAAGTGTGTCTATATCATGGTTGGAGAATTAAAAAATTCCCTTCTTAATTGTGGGCGGGGCCATTAGTGTGGAGTAACCCGCCCCCTTCCCCTCCCCATTGTGTGTTTTCAACATCACAAATCCAATCTTTTTCAGACTGTATTTTTAAATCCACTCCTGATTCACAACAATTCAGAAATGCAATTTAAACCTAAGTTTTCTTTTTAAATGTTCTCCATCATAAAAAAAAATGCCACAAGACCATGTTAAAAAAAAACACAACATTCATCAGAGTGGGCCTTTAAAGGCACCTGAAAATCAGCTCAAAGGATGTAAAAACAAAAATTCTGTCCAAACATTCAGCATTTTAACTCAAAGTAAGCTTTCTATTAATAAATCAACTGTATCAATCTAGACAACTGCAATGAGTCGCATGGAGTGTGAATAATAATGAACTCACCCTCCTGCAACCTCTCCCCTCAGGGCGACAGAGGCTTCCCCGGTGAGCGTGGAGTACCTGGCCCTCTTGGACCTGCTGGAGCCCGTGGATCCCCCGGTTCTGCTGGAAACGAAGGTGCCAAGGTCAGCTTCACACATCAAAAGGATTAAGGAATTTCTAACTAATTCACTGTATTTGGAAACAGAATAGTTTCTGACATTCTTTTGGTTTGTTAGGGTGATGCTGGAGCCCCTGGTGCTCCTGGAGCTCAGGGTCCTCCTGGACTGCAGGGCATGCCTGGAGAGCGTGGTGCTGCTGGACTTCCTGGTCTGAGGGGAGACAGGGTGAGTTTCCCTGCTCTATATTTCAGTACTGTAATGTATGAAAAATGGGTTTTGAATAGTCAAATAATTTGAATGGACCATCAATGTTCCTGACAATCTATAGGTAACTGACCTGCCTTTGTCTCACCACAATCTAGGGTGATCAAGGAGCTAAGGGAGCTGATGGAGCTCCAGGAAAAGATGGCCCCCGTGGCTTGACTGGACCTATTGGACTTCCTGGACCTGCTGGAGCACCTGGAGACAAGGGAGAGCCTGGTGCTGCTGGACCTGTTGGACCTGCTGGAGCCCGTGGAGCCCCTGTAAGTAAAAACATTTGCAGAAATCATAGTTTGACTTCACAGAGACTAAAATTAAACATCTTCTTTTAAAGGGTGAGCGTGGAGAATCTGGACCACCTGGACCTGCTGGATTTGCTGGACCACCTGTGAGTGCTTTATACACAGATACTTGAGCCTTCTCTCGGGTTTTTTCTTAGAACTTTTTCTTAAACTTCTACTATTTCTCTAAATGACAGGGTAGCGATGGACAACCTGGTGCCAAAGGAGAAGCTGGTGAGAATGGTGCCAAGGGAGATGCTGGTCCCCCAGGCCCTGCTGGACCAACTGGAGCTCCTGGACCTCAGGTTTGAGGAAAAAATAAAAGAAATTTGTGTTCTGTTTCCCATATTGAGTTCTTCCAAGTTCAATGACTGCATGAAATGCTCATTTCAGGGTCCCGTTGGAAACAGTGGAGCTAAGGGAGCCCGCGGCCCCCCTGGACCACCTGTAAGTTACCTTTCTTATTCACCACAACCACCTTTTTTCTTTAGCTGGACATTTTTAGCTCCATTTCTAGTAGAAAAAAACATTACCAATGATTTTTTAAAAAAAAGTCAGCCAAGAATGAGTCATTTGTTACCCAGTAACCATTAACTATGGACAGAATCAGGAGAGTTGCTCATATGATAGAGGTGGGTGAAGCTACAGCTCAATATTTACGGAGCTCAGTGAACTAAATAAATGGTATCAGTTATATTTTTAGAAAAAATAAAAAAGACTTTGATTGTAATACACATATTGTTGCTAATCCATCCATTTTCTTAACCTGCTGTATCCCTTTTGGGGTCACGAGGTTGTTGGAGCCTGTCCCAGATACTGTTGGGTGAAGGCGATGAACACCCTGAACAGGTTGCCAGTCTGTTACAGGGACACACAACCACACACACACATCAGGGGCAATTTAGAGTCAAAATTCAACCCACGAACCATGAAACAACTGTGAGAAGAAGGAGGAGTGTCTTGAGAAAAGAGACAACACAAAAAAAGCTCTGAGTTAGGATTCAAACCAGGGTCTTCTAGCTGGCAAGAGCGCTGACCACTACACCACCGAGCTGCCTAACTTTTTGGTGCTAATAGTCCACATTTTCTTTAAAGAAAATCAACAAAAGTTAAATCTCACAACCAATTGTTAAGCATGGAGGTGGAAGATTCATGGTTTTGTCTTGTTTTGCGACCACATGCATGACCTTAAATCATAAAGTCACAGATTCAAACAAGAACTTCTGTACTTGGCTGCCAAAATACTCTCAGACAAGAATGAACCGAACGAAAGGTTAGCTGGAGATCTCAAGCGTTTCCACAACTCTACAACACAACAAAGAGGAGAATTATGGTTTAGACAGAGAGGAAGAGCCTGAAGAAAACGACACTGACATTTCAGGTTTGATGAAGCGGTTGCAGAAAATTCCTGCAAAATGACCACATGCAGATTAGCTATGTCACTACCATCCTTTTATGACAGTAAATGTCAACAACAGAAAACAAACATGGCCACTTTAAACCTCTCTTCTGGTTTCTTTGTGTTCATGTATTATAAAGAAATCTAAAAAGTAATTTTAGGCTTCTTTAAAGTTATTCTTCCCGCTAGAGGTTGTGAGATACGACTAGTGTCAAGCATGTGTCAATCTCTGTGTTTTTGTTTATTTGTCTTTAAATAACTGACTTTCTTTGGCTTTTCCTTCCTAGGGTGCAACTGGTTTCCCTGGCGCTCTTGGCAGAGTGGGACCCCCTGGCCCCGCCGTAAGTCTCCTTCCTTGTTAGAACCTGAAGCTCAGCAGCTCTCCATGAACTCCAACCTTCACTACCTCCATCCTCAGGGCAATCCCGGACCACCTGGACCCAGTGGCCCAGCTGGCAAGGAAGGACTCAAAGGAAACCGTGGTGAGACAGGACCCGCAGGTCGCCCTGGTGAACTGGGTGCTGCTGGACCCCCAGGACCAGCTGGAGAGAAGGGTAGCCCTGGTGCTGATGGTGCCCCTGTGAGTTTTCTTCCTTGTAGTTGTTTAAAATCCAGTAATTGATAAATATTTGAGTGATCTGAAATATTTTCTATCCTTTGCAGGGATCTGCTGGTCTGCCTGGACC
The DNA here is from genome assembly GCA_003999625.1 of Oryzias javanicus. NCBI lineage: Eukaryota > Metazoa > Chordata > Actinopteri > Beloniformes > Adrianichthyidae > Oryzias > Oryzias javanicus. Next base: position 1,841,298 of record CM012444.1, read on the forward strand.
TCAAGGTATTGCTGGACAGCGTGGTATTGTTGGTCTGCCTGGACAAAGAGGAGAGAGAGGATTCCCTGGCCTGCCTGGACCTGCTGTACGTTCCTTCTAAAACTCCATAAATGTGCATGCTACCATGAAAGTTAAATTCCTTGAATTTCAAAGGAATGTCGAGAAGCAGATCTGACACTGTCCTCCAGTCAAATAGAATTCAGTCAAAGATAAAAGTGAGCTCAGTTGACTTTTATCACTGCATCCACAGGGAGAGGTTGGAAAGCAGGGACCCGTTGGTCCTGGAGGTGAGCGTGGACCTCCTGGACCTGCAGGACCCCCTGGTCTGGCTGGAGCCCCTGGCGAGCCTGGACGAGAGGTATGACCCCTCAAGGCTGCAGGCTCTTATTAGACATCTGGTTTTATTTTTCAGCCTGTTGAGATTACGGCTTGACTTTTGCAGGGAGCCGCTGGTAATGAGGGATCAGCAGGTCGTGATGGAGCCCCCGGACCCAAGGTGAGCGCATGAGGGTTTGTTCCACGTTGACCTGCTTGCAGTTGAGGCCCATGTAGCTGTCAGCATGGTGTCACTGCAGTTAGCTTTTGAAACACTGATATTGATTGTTCATCCACTCATTAGTTTTCATTTGTTTAAAGAAAATAAAACTCTTACTTTGCTGTCACATCAGAACAAAGTACTGAAACTTTGAATTGAACTGCTTTGGTGTTGCATTTTAGGGAGACCGTGGTGAGTCTGGCCCCGCTGGAGCACCTGGTGCCCCTGGTCCCCCTGGAGCCCCTGGACCAGTTGGACCCGCTGGAAAGTCTGGTGACCGTGGAGAGACAGTAAGTAAATTCAACTGTGCAAGTGGGATTTTCTTGGACCTCTTCTGAAGAGTATGCCTTTGTCTTGTCCTACAGGGACCTGCCGGACCTGCTGGTGCTGCTGGCCCTGCTGGCCCTCGTGGACCTGCTGTAAGAGACACTCTAAAATGAGAATGGCTGTAACAGCAAATCTGTAGAAACACTCATTCCTTCTGTTGTTTCTCCTGACAGGGACCTCCTGGACTTCGTGGAGACAAGGGCGAGACAGGAGAGGCTGGAGAGAGAGGCATGAAGGGACACAGAGGATTCACCGGCATGCAGGGACCACCTGGACCTTCTGTACGACACCTGACTCATGAGTTCAAAAAACTGAACACAAAAGAAACCTACTGTACAATGTAAGATTAAACTATTCCTCCTGGTTTTTGGACTCATAGGGACCACCTGGAGAGCAAGGACCTGCTGGAACCGCTGGACCTGCTGGACCCAGAGTAAGTTGTCCTTCTCGTAACTGTTAGCGATTCAGTTTTTGAGATCAAGCTTTAAACTTTTCTTCTTGCTGTTTTTAGGGCCCTGCCGGATCTGCTGGTACACCTGGTAAGGATGGCATGAGCGGTCTTCCTGGACCCACTGGACCTCCTGGACCTCGTGGTCGCTCTGGAGAGATGGGACCTGCTGTAAGTCTGACTATTTCCAGATTTAAGTTTCTTCTAACATAGGCAAGATCATAAGATGTAATCTGTGGCATTCTACTTTCTAAAAATGTTTTAGGGTCCCCCTGGTCCTCCTGGACCTGCTGGAGCACCTGGTGCCCCCGGTGGCGGATTTGACCTTGGCTTCATTGCACAGCCCCAAGAAAAGGCACCTGATCCTTTCCGCATGTTCCGTGCTGATGACGCTAACGTTCTCCGCGACCGTGACCTGGAGGTGGACAGCACCCTGAAGAGCCTGAGCCAGCAGATCGAGCAGATCCGTAGCCCCGACGGAACTAGAAAGAACCCCGCCAGAACCTGCCGGGACCTTAAGATGTGCCACCCAGACTGGAAGAGTGGTGAGTACAGAGTTTGGTTTGGACATCACTTGTGTGTCTACAGAATTTCTAATGCTTTTTAATCCCCCCAGGTGAGTACTGGATTGACCCAGACCAGGGCTGCACTCAGGACGCCATCAAGGTTTACTGCAACATGGAAACCGGAGAGACCTGCGTGTCACCAACTCAGCGTGAGGTTGCTCAGAAGAACTGGTACCTTAGCAAGAACATCAAGGAGAAGAAGCATGTCTGGTTTGGAGAGACCATGAGCGATGGCTTCCAGGTAAAAGACTATTTCTAACAATTCCTTTGACTGTCCCCTTCTTTTTTTCATATAAATCAAACTTCATTTGCATGCTAAGATTTTGCAGTACTCTCCAAAATCCAGTAACTCCTCTAACCGTGTTCTCTTCTGTGTAGTTTGAGTACGGCAGCGAGGGCTCTTTGCCAGAGGATGTCAACATCCAGCTGACCTTCCTGCGCCTCATGTCCACTGAGGCCTCCCAGAACATCACATACCACTGCAAGAACAGCGTTGCCTACATGGACGCTGGTGCTGGAAACCTTAAAAAGGCCCTTCTCCTCCAGGGATCCAATGAGATCGAGATCAGAGCCGAGGGTAACAGTCGCTTCACCTACAGCGTCCTGGAGGACGGATGCACGGTAAGGCCTACTCTCCTCGTTATAGCAGATAAAACTTTTAAGATATCAGTCCTAATGAATAACTAATGTTTGCTCAATAGAAAAAACTGTTTTCTTAAAACCTCATCTTGTCTCCTTCCAGTCACACACCGGTACGTGGGGCAAAACAGTCATCGACTACAAGACATCGAAAACATCTCGTCTGCCCATCATTGATATCGCTCCTATGGACATTGGTGCTCCAGACCAAGAGTTTGGCCTTGAAGTTGGACCCGTCTGTTTCTTGTAAAAAGAGAAATCTGGACTTGAAATTGTTGTGCGTGTGCGTGTGTGCGTGTTTTGTTTTTTCTAGCAGTCATCTCTTCCCAAAAAAAAAGTCCACAAACACATTGTTCTAATGTATTTTTCTGGAAAAACCCCACCCTTGCTCTAGATTCTACACGTTTCCAGTCGGTGGTTGTTCCAATGACCCCCTTTGCCTTAAACCTGCACTACAGCAAGAAAAAGAGAGCAGCAGTGCAGTGCCATCTGCACTGTCAGCTTTGGGACCACTACTTTTTATGTTTTTGAATCTTTTTTTTTTTTTGGTTTTTCCAACGCAAACACCAAGGATCCTGTAGAGAAGACATTTCGCTTCACTGGCAGCAAGAAAATAATATATGCCTCTGTAAAATGTAAAAAAAAAACACTTCTCCCCTTCATTCGGCCACACCAGGCCTCCGTGGAGTTTACAGAAACACACAGGTGACTTTTGTATTTTTATTTTTTTTTTTACCCCTCTGCGCCCCGCAGAATGAAAGGACGGTCCCAGCAGACAGAACTCGGTTGCTCTGTACCACGTTTCAGGTGATGATGAATAAAAGGTGAAACTGACAGCTCCGGGTGTCTCTGTTGTTCTGCACTCCTGTCCCAAACTGGCCTCGCCTCCATGTCTTGTTGCAGCTGATGTCATTTTACCTTTTGGCTAAAGACGAGTCACATTAAAACCACCTGCAGACAAAAATGGGTTTAAACCTCTATTCTGAGTAGGAAGTAGGGCTACCTCAAACCAAAGTATTCAGAAAAGGGGAGGCGTGGTGTCGACATGAAGTTGAGGTGTTCTGACACTTAGCAGGAGCAGTTCTACCAAAGACCAAAGGTGCTATTGTCTGTTGGAGGTCTGCTGACTGCACTGCAGTGTTCAGCTCAACAATGGTGCTAAATCCAACCCAAGTTTTTGCTTGTGGAGTCCAGAATGACACAGATTCTCTGGTGTTACAGTGCTGGCAGGCAACATGGATCTATTTCATCGCTCTCTGTCTGACTTCCCATCATCCTTTGAGCTCACTCTTTCATCTGTTGTAGCTTTCTCTTGTTCTCATCTGCTTCTAAATTTCCAACCAGACATCAGAATTCTCGAGCAGTTTGTGAGACAAGTTAGACGGACACACTCACGGGAGAAAACACCACAAAGGATCTGTACCTATTTTGTATATGTATAATAAATTGAGATGTTTTTAATTATTTTGAATGCTGAAATAAAGCACGTTAATTCGTCTAACAGTGAATCCTGTCTAATTCCATCGTTTACACGCCAGCTTTTTCCAGCGCAGCTTCAACACGTCAAAAACAGATCAGGTTCTGATGGATCTACTCCACACAGACAGAAGAGATGTGGTCTTAGCCTCACCCAGCTGTCCTGTGATGCATAACTATCGTAAATATGCTCTGTAGTTGGAGAAAAATAAGAAAAAACGAAAGCATGTCCCACCTTTATGGGGGCAACCCTCCAGCCAATTAATCCAGAGACTTCCATAATCCATGAAAAAACTCTTGATAGTCCGATGAGGATCTAAAAAACCCAGCTCCGGTCCTCCAGCAGTGGTCAGAGCAGCAGTCTGGATGGACTGTGGAGCTGAGAGCTGCTCCACAATCAGCCTGCTGGCACCCGCCGGGTTCACAAAGACCCCGATTGTCCACTTTAGAGGAAGGAGGAAGGGAGGAATCTACCTCGGACCTGCGCGTCAGTATGCACTCCCAGCGGGAACCTGGATTAAGACTGCAACAGCACGGTCACTGGGTGTTAGGCCTGAAGAGAGGAATGCTCACCTCTCCAGTTTCACAGCACAGAGGAGGCTCTGTGTGAGCAGAGAAACGCTCCGCAGACATCAGAGGCTTTCCTGGGGATGGATGTGATAAGAGGAGCCCAGAGAAAACAACTGTAGATGGACAGGAAGAGGTGAAGCGGTTTCATTTCTTGACTTTTGGCTGTTATTCTCAAACTACAACTCAAACTACCTCCGAAGAATGTTGCTATTTGGAAACAAAGTTTGCAACTTTTTTGCAACATTTTAAATTAATAATACTAGATCCATCTGGGGTGAGAATTTCCTGCAGATTTTAAAAAAAAATTCAAATTTTGACAGAAACCTTTTTAACACAGACTTCAGTGCAGTTCTGGCTCTGAATGACCTGCAACCACCTTCAAACTCTGACAAAAACTCTGGAAAAAAAACTGTCCAACTTTTAAAATCCTGTGTATTTGTGCACTTTACCTTAAAGAGTACAACTGACAGCCTCTTACACTGGTAACATTTTAACTGTCCCTTCACAAAATTATGAAATAATGCTGTATGTGATCTTTTTGGGTGCTCTCCCATCAATAATATCACAGATTGGATCAAAAAACATGTTTTCCATCCATCAGAACTCTCATTTCAAACATTATGACTCAATTCAAAAAGGAAATACTCAGAAATGCTGTTTTAATCTTGATTTTCTTATGTGTCCTCCGTGATAAAAATGGCACAAGAACATGTCAAAACACTATTTTCATTGGTGGGTCTTGAACAGTTTTTCCTTTCGGTGTCAAAGAAAACAGAAATGATGCTGAAAAGAGAACAGACAGAAATGGGCGGGGCTACATGCAATGAGTAAAAAACTACTATTAACAAAAATGTTAAAACTTTCTTGAAGGTGAAAATTTACAGAATTAAAATAATTCTTCTTGGTCCCCTGACTCCCTGTGTTTTAGTTCAGCATAAGTAAACACAGCAGTCCAACAACGACTGCAGTGAGGGGGGTGACACTCTGCCCTGCAGAGCTGGAGGTCACACTGCGTTTCAGGGTCGTCAGAGGGCACAAGCTCTGGGGGCTCAAAGCGCCCCCCAGCATGGAGATGCCTTCCCTCGCCAGTAGGATACCAGAGAAGGTGATGGTTCTTGAGGCGGTGCTGGCCCAGGCACAACTCCCCACTTCCTGTTTGACCCAGACCCGGTCACCAGCCTTCAGATCCTCCATGTAGTAACAGGTGTTGAGGACCGTGTCCCCCCCAGACACCTGAGCCAATCAGCAGAGGGTAAAACGATCAGGGGGAGTCTGTCGCTCAGCTCGGACCCCAAACTTCTGCGTCCTCACCTGAGCGTGGCATTTCATCCTCTGGTTCCCGTTCACCAGGAAGTACCAGTTGTTGTCGTTGGGCCCGCGGCAGAGCTGGGCGCTGAAGACGAACTGGTAGACTCCCGCGTGCGGCACCGTGAACACACCTGTGTTGTTGTTGTATCCGGAGCCTTGGTTCACCAGGACATGGTCGAAGATGATTGGGTTGAAGCGGATGTTTCTCAGGGACCCCTGGTGAGCCACGAAAAAAAGCACAGCGCTCCCTAAAAGAACAGAAACACAAGTAGGATCTGTTCATGAGACCTCTGTGTGGTGTTTGGACGTTTCCCGCTCAGATGGTGGAGTCACAGACTCCTCCTCATACCCGGTCTGCCTGCAGTCTGTCGCTGGATCTGTGGAGTTTCAAAGAGACGGTCAAACCGTGACAGCACATTTATGGAACTGAAGAGCAGATGGTGGGGTCAGGTCGCTCACCTGTGGCTCAGAGTCTCCTGTCGCCAAACAGACTCCACACAGCAGAACCCCCAAAACATGTAAGCAAGACATCTGCAGAGGGGAGGAGGAGAAGAAATGAGGATTCAGCCAGAAAACTGCAGCGTACCTGACCGGTGGAGACAAAGTCCAGCAGCACTTGTTTGACTAGCTCACTGCACACACACAACACACATACACAACACAAGCATATACAAACACACATGCACAGTCTCACAAAGACATGCACGAATACAAACAAATGTGCACACACACATTCATGCATACAAACACACGCACAGGCCCACACAAACACACATGCACAAAAGCATGCTAACATACACTATCACACACACAAGATGCCATAGTCACAGTTTAATTTGTGCCATCTCCGTCTGGTTCAGTTTAAAACTCATTTCAGGCTTTATTCTCACCCACAGGTAACACTGACATCAGAAAGGTCTGCTTTACTGCTGTGGTCTGATGGGAGTCACACCACAAATTCTCTTTAAGTTGTGGTATTCCATTTTGTTGCCATATTCCTGTATTTTCACAATAAAGCCATAAGAATTATTAATTCTGCAGATTTTGGAGCACATTTCACACTTTTGTGTCAAAGGCTAAAATCTCCTCTCCCCACACTAGAACTTCTCGTTGATCTCACTATAGCTGCGCTGTCACTCCACCAACGAGCTCCAGTAATCCAGGCTAATCCAGAGGTTTGGATGTCTCTGGAGAGAGCTCTCCGCTTGACCTTCAGTCCGGCAGGTGTGACAGTCAGAACTGTCACGCCGTTGGAGCTGTGTTCACTCTTTAAACTACAGATTGACCATAATTAATGAATCATTATGGTTTTTATTTGATTAGCAGACGGATGGACTCAACAAACTCTCACTTTAACTTTGTCCTGTCCAATCCCCTATTTCCACATAGAGGTTAGTGCTGGTGCTAGTCAAAGCACAATGATTGCAAAAAGTAATTAAGTTAATAACTGAATCAAAAATGGTAAATAGAAAACTTGCTTTTAGTCATAATGTGGATTTTTCATAAAATCAATTGAAACATAAGAAAATTGTCAAAAATCAAACTAAGTAAACGCTTGTGTGAACGCTTTTTGCTGAAAGTAGTGCTGAAGATGATGAAGACATTTATTTTAATTGCCAAATAATATCATGAATGAGCTAAACGTTTTGATACAAAACTTGAATAATTTCCAGAAAGTGCACAAAGAATTTGAAGAATCTCATGAAAAAAAATGCAATGTTGCTGAAATATTGGTCTAACTAAAACCCAAAATACCCCAGTAGATGCAAAATTGACTAAAATGCTAGCTTAACTCAAATAAGCCTTGAAGGGGCCCTACCCTGAAAATTCTACTTTTTGAGGTTTTAAATGCATTTTACAGTTCATTCCTCACTATAAAGATTCCCAAAGCGGCATTTTGATCCGTTCATGCATTCAAGAGTAATCCTCTAAAGACCTGCACAGTCTGCAGCCCCTCCCACACCCGCGAAAACGAGTGGTTGGAAACGTGCCGACCTAAGATTGATTCCAACAGCTCCCTCTAGGAGGAGTTTGTGCTGCAAGCTCCACCCCCAGACTACAAAGAACACACCCCCATCATATCCGCGGAGCTGTGGTGCTGTGGTTCTCTCCTGCTGCCAGAATCTGTCTCCTGGCAGGAGAAAACTACCTTCCTGTACCAGAACCACTCCCAGACCCATTTTTTCAATGTAGTCTTGGTTCGTTTCCAATCGGCCTGAACTTCTGTTCACTCTGAGATTCCTCAGTCTGAATATAAAATGAACTGATAGTGGAACAACTGAACCAAAACAGCCACCATACCCGACAGTCACGTGATGTAAACTCGGTAGAAATGAGGTGGAGGGGCCGGCTAAAGAATGACGTTGAAAAATGGGCGGGACCGATAAAAGGCGGAGGCTCAGAAATCAAGTTGGGCCACAGAAATGACTCATATTTCATAAATAATTTGTTTTTCAGTGTTCCCAATGTTATATATGAGCATATATATGGATACAGTTTACTCTGAAAGGATGAAGAAAATCATGGTAGGGCCTCTTTAAAATATCTTAGTAGCAATAATTTCCTTAAATGCCGAAATGTTTTGATACCAAACTTGCATAATTTGCAGAAAGTGCACAAAGAACTCGAGGAATTTCATGAAAAAAATTGCACTGTTGCTGAAATATTAGCTTAACTCCAAATTAGCCCAAAAACCATAGTAGATTACATTCACATTAGCTAAATGCAAAATTGGCTAAAATGTTAGCATGTTGCTAAAACACTAGCTTAACTCATAATTAGCCCAAAAAACCTCAGCAGATGCCCAATTTGTCAGGACTCAGGCTGCCATGTCCCCTTTTGACCACCAGAGGGAGCCATCACCTGAGTATTGACACTTTGGGCCTCTTCTGCACTCAAGTTCCCATCAGCCTCTGCTCCCTCTTCCCAGGCTCTCCCAGGTGCTCTCAATCATGTCATCAGGACAAACAGTATTTAGTCTGTCTCTGAGCTCTGCTCAGTGCGAGATCTTGATTGTCCATTACATTCATGTCTAGCGTTTAACCTATGATCTTTTCCTGTGCTTTGACTTCTGCCTGTCTTTGACCACGTCTTGCCTTGCCCTTGCCTGATTGTGTTTGCTATTAAAGAACCTTCTGCATATGGATCCAAACGCCCCCGCCTGTTCCTTACACAATTAGCCAAACATGTGAGCATATTGATAAAATATTATCTTAACTACAAACAACTAAAAAAATTAAAAAGAAAAGCCTATATTAGCCAAAACAGCTAGCATGCTGCTCACTCCAGCTATACTAGCCCTGCCCCCTTTCAGCAATGTTGAAATGGGGCTTATGGAGTCAGCCTCCAACTGCTCTGATTGGTAACCCTTTAAAGTCTAGCTAAACACCATTACAGCCCAAAATTCCTCAGTAAACTATTCATCCATTCATCTTCTTGGCCGCTTCGTCTCTTTTGGAGTCGCGGGGCCAAATCTGGCTGCTTATAGTCAAAGGCAGGGTTCACCCTGGACAGGTCGCCAGTATGTATGTAGTTTGTGTGGACATCCTACTGTCTTCTAGTGAGCAACCTGCACACCCACAGCACAAAGCATTAGCTCGGTCAACAAGGAGACAGTACTTACAGATATGAACCTGCAGTCTGGAGCACATCATCTCCAAACCATGCTCAAACTGTTTTGAGCATCTTTGAGATAAAAGGAAGCTATTAACATTTATTTATCTTTCTTCTTCTGTGGTTTGACTCCAGACTCTGCAGCTCTCATCAGGACCCCGGACCAGCCGTGCACGGCGACCTCAAACGTGCACAGATAAAGTCATCGTGTCTCTGTGAAGGTTAGACCGACGTACAGAAAAACACCATCGCTGGGACGTCATAACTGCAGAGGATGAACGGCGGCGGGGGATTATCAGATTACCAACACAGCTGTCCGCTCTCAAAGCCCCCCCGTAGGACCGTCCCATTCATCGGATGTCCCTCCTAATGTGAGGTGACGAGATCCAGCGCTCTGCTCCTCTTCATCATTCAGGTGAGTGAGAAGAAAAATTCACTTTAACCTTTTTATTGAAAGAAAACAGAATATTTATTGTCATTTCATTTATTGGGAGTGGGTTACAGGGGCAGCAGTCTAAGCAAAGACGCCCAGACTTCCCTCTCCCCAACCACTTCCTCCAGCTCCTCTGAGGGGATTGATAAAGTATCGATTAATCAATTTAAGCTTAACAGATCAATAATCGATTCATAAAAATATTAATGGTTTAGCACATAAAGCTAAAGTCCGCCAGATGCTAACGTTTAAAGGAATTTCCCATGGGACGGCTAATGCTAACGCTCTGTCGATGTAAACGTTCATTCTGACTAAACGAACATTTTTACAATTTTCCAAACTCTTTTAAGTAAATTTAGTTCATTTCATTTTTATTTATTTCAACAGAAAATAAACATAAACATAATAACAACACAAGGCATCTATTGCAGAAATGAATGGGAGCAGCATGAAGAAAACACATTTTTCTGCCCCTTATATGTGCAAAACATATAAAAAACAAACAAAAAAAGGGAGATCTACGACCAACTACACATCACTGTGTGGATGGACATATAGTACTAACAGATGAAAATATAAGTAAACTAGACATCAAGGTTGGGAAGTCTTTATCTTCTGTTCCACTGAGTTTTTATACCTCAAAGCAACAACAAACAAGGCTATTATTGTATTTTTCTAGTGTTCTAAATGTAAATGGTGACTTGGTTTCTTTGATTAATTGTTTAAGATCGTTCCACATTCAAACCCTTTGAACTATAATTCATCTTTTTTTTTCTTTGTTCTTAATTTTGGAAAAAGGAGAACTTCATAACCTTTTAACTTATACTTCCAATTTTTTTTTGTGAACATATTTTGTGTCTTATGCGGCAGACAGCTTTGTGCATTAAATTTAAAATACTCACATTACCTAAGTTATTATATTTTAACATTTTTAATTTGCTGAATATTGAATTAAAATTATCCTTGTAGTTACTTGCAGAAATTATTCTAACTGCTTTTTTTGTAGAAAATTGGATTGACCGATTTCTTACATTCCCAAAATTTCAGTGCAATAATTCATACGTGGAACAATCAGTGATAATATAAAAATAGAGCGCTTTATTGTCCAATGATGACTTCACTCTGAAAGAACAACAATTATTTAGATTTAATGTTAGTGATATGAGATCGTGTGAAACTTTCATCGATGATAACACACAAAAAGTATTATAAATGTTTTTTTAAGGTAACCATTTGTCAACAACTCAAACTGTCTTCTTCTGGAATATTGTGTAATACTCTAGCGCGATCGCCACCTAGTGGCCAAACTGAAGCACTCTTCAGGAGAAGCAGAACAATGTTTACAATGAGCTGGGACAAGATTTGAGTATGACGAACTATTGCAATATATCAACTCATGATTACCGGTCCTCTCTTTCTCTGAAGGGGTTTCTTAAAATAATAACAAAAAAAAGTCCACCAGGGGACACGTCTCGTGAAAAAACTGAAAAAAGCCTAAATTATCCAAAACAGCTAGCGTGTAAATATTAGCCAAACAGCAGTCTAAAAAACTTTTAAAAAAAAACTTAATTAGTCAAAACAGCTAACATGTAGCTGAAATATTAGCTAAGCTCCAGAATAGCATTAAAAAAAAAATCTTAGTAAATGCCAAAATAGTCAGAGAGGTAGCAGAATGACAATTTTTATAACTTTAAAACCATAATTTTTTAACATAATTATGAATAATAAAAAGGCAGAAATATTATTCCAGAATAAAACAACTTAAACATTAAATAACATTCAATATTTTCCTTTTTATAAAAATATATTTTGTCAAAATTATATAGATTAGAAATAAGCCCAGAATAACATCGGGCCATTAATAATAACAAAATGATCTGGAGGGCCAGATCCGGCCCCCGGGCCTTAACTCTGACACATGAGCTCTGTAGGAACCAACAGCTCTACAACCAAATCTACGTTCCCGAAGTCCCCAAAGTTTCATTGTGCTACACCACTGTTAGGATTTGATTAAAGTTCTTGTGGACTTGACAGATTCTTTTACCAGACCTGCTCAGTAGATCTTTACCACACTTTTTGGTTAAACTGGATCTTTCGAGTATGTTCCCTCATCGTCTGGACCAACAGATGATGATCAGCTGACAGGTCACTTCCCCTCCTCACTCGAAATTTGCAGAGCACAAATGGAGCCTTGAGCGTCAGCCAAGTGTCATGAGGGCAGATGTACTAATGGGGTGTTGAACACGATGCTCAGCACGACAAACTGTGCTTGTTGGATACAAATCAACAACAAAACATAACTCAGATCAGAGCCAGAACGGCAATCCTGGCACTTCTGTGCAAAACCCTGATGGTTCATTCTATTCTATTCTATTCTATTCTATCCTATTCTATTCTATTCTATATTTACAAACAAATAGAAAAATCACAAACACTGTAAATTTTAGTTTAGTTTATTTATTCCATTTTTGTGGCACACAAACAAACTTACATATTACTCTTGTTTTTGGTGAAAATGAAAGCGGACAGAAAGACGAAAACGTATCGTTAACCAAATCAGTCAAGCTTAAATCTGTCTCTTTGTTTCTTCATGATAATATGTCAACCGGTTGAAAAAAAGCAGGCAAATAAAAACAAAAAATAAGGGAATAAACTGCAAAAAAAACCAAGAAAATAATAAATAATCCAAATCAACCAAGCATCTCAGATTTTTTTTTCAACCCGTTCCCGACGGCTTTATAATTAATAAAGTGTGAGCATTTTTTTTTTTACAGTTTTTTTAAATGTAATAATTGAACTAGACTTTTACTGATTTTTCAAGATTATTCAATTTTCGGATACCCTGCACTCAAACACTTTGTTCCTACAGATTTATTAAGCCCTGAATTTTAATCTCCACATAATTTTTTAAATCAAAAATAAAAAATAAACTTCAACTCTCTTCAGAATTGTTGATTCCAGAGTCTGAGAACCTGAAGGAAGACGAGGATTCGGCGATAAACACGATCTTCATCTTCAAAAACAAACACCATTCTCCTCTTCTTTTCTCCTCAGCTTCAACCATTGAGGTTCATGAAGAGTAAAGGATAACTTAATGAAGCCGCCCCCCCCTCATTTTTTCCTCAACATGAGCCTCCCCCCCCCCTTCCTCCTTCTTCTTCTTTTTTCCACCGTTCCCCTCCATGGGCCCTTCCTGTCCTGTGTGGGGGGCAGGAAGTTGTGTCCCCTGCACTGCACCTGCTACGAGCTGGCTGACCTGGTGGACTGTCGCCATCAAGGCTTCGCCCACGTCCCCCGAGGCCTCCCCCATGGGACATGGCTGCTGGAGCTGGGGGGCAACAACCTCACTGTGATCAGCAGCCGCGCCTTCGCCGGACTCTGGTCGCTGCGCGTCCTGGTGCTGACCGGCAGCAACATCCGGGACATCCAGCCGCAGGTAACAGCACAAAGATTCTGAACCTCTGAGAGCTCCATTAAAATACATTAGAAGGGATTAAACCGACAGATGGAGACTTTTAATCCAAACTGTTAGAAAAGGAAAAAAATAAAAAGCAGATTATGCACACTTGAAGAGAAAACAGCTGGAATGTTCCTGTGCGGATGCTGATGCTGACTTTTATCCCTCCTAGGTGAAAAACTTGGAACCAGGAGAACTCTGTGATCCCTGGAAACAGATGAAAAACCTTAAAAACACATTAGAGATCAAAGGAAAGAACAATTTACTTTAAAGTTGCCATTAGTTTTTAAACATGTTCTACCTCTTCAAACACTGGCTGCAGTTTTATTTCCCCTAAAACAGTGTTCAGTCACGTCTTATAATGTTTACATAAATTTAAAAAAAAAGATTTGTGATCTTCTCTGTAAAGTTAGACAAATGCAGATGAAATGCAATAAAAATAGTGTTTTGGGTGTTCTTGGGGCCTTTTTCTGATGATGGAGGACATAAGTTTAAAAAACAAAGGTTAAAATTACATTTCTGAGTATTTAGTTATTCAAATTGTGAAGCGAAAACAAAAGCGTTTGAAAAAGATTGCAATCGGCGCCCACTTGTTCCTGATTCTGATCCTCTACTTACAAACAAATAGATCCATGAACGTCTTCGTTTTCCTCATCTGAGCTGGAATCTGGACCAAAACTTTTTTTTTTTTTTGCTGTGTCGATCATGGGTGGGCAAACTTTTTGACTTTTGGGCCACAAAAGATTCTAAAATTTGGCTGAACCAGGGGAGAATGATTTGGGGTGTTTTGGTGATCCATCTCTTTAGAGAAAGAAATAACATCAAATCTGAAAGAAAAAATGTTTTATTTTTACGAATTATCTATTATAAAACAGATTGTTTTGGTGGTTTTGTTTTGTTTTGTTTCTTTTGTTCTCATTTTAGTGCCAATTGGACAGAGAAAAACAGAACTTATTAACAGAAATGCTGAATTCTTTCAATGTTGGAAATGACTGTCTGACTCGGAAAACACACAAAAATGACAAATCTGCCACATAAAATGCAGAATAATTCCTACATCCAGACTGAGGTCGATATATTTATAGTGTGCAATAGTGAAAATAAATCAAATAAAGGTTATAATTATAATTTATTTTTACTTGAGGGGCCGGATTAAATAGTTTAACAGGCTTCCTTTGGTGTTTTTGAGGGGCTGTAAGCTAGGGGGAGAGCTCATATACAGACAGCTCAGTTGTAGGTGATGGAAAGGGAGGGCGGGGTTGCCCCCCGCCACCGTTCTCACACACAACTCAGTGGTTAATATCTAATGAACTCCTGCTGCTCTAGAAACAACGTCCTAGAAAACGATGCAAATGACATCATCATCGTTAAAGACCACTGGGAACACTTTGAAACCATCTTAAAAGATGATCCTGAAAGAGCTTTTCAAAGCCAGCCTTCCCCAGACTGCGTTCCTGCTCCTCTCTGCTCTCAGGCGTTCTTTTCTCTGTCCTTCCTGGAGAAGCTGGACCTCAGCTGGAACCAGCTCACCACTCTTCCTGTGGACTTCTCGTCCAGTCTGTCGGCTCTCAAGGAGCTGCGCCTCGAGCACAACGACCTCCGCTACATATCTGGTTACAGGTGAGCCGTGCGTCCGCTGACCCTCTGAGACCCACAGATGTCTGTCAGGAACTGCTTCCATCTTCAAGGATACGGCCAGGTTCAGCTCGTGTCTCAGGTCCAGATGATCATCAGCCTCTGGGAGAGTCTAATCTTCACCGCTCATCATCAACACTTTCTTTTATCTCTTTAAGTTTGGAGTTTTTGGACAACATGGAAAAGCTGGACCTCAGTCATAACCATCTGGCGTCCGTGGGCCCCGGAGTGTTCAGGGGCCTCTCCAGACTCAGACAGCTGAATCTGCACAACAACAGACTGACAGCCGTGCAGCAGGGAAGCCTCGACATGCTGCCGGGACTGGAGGTACGTGGAGGAGAACTTTAGGTTTACTAAGGGAAACTTCTGTCTACATCAGTGGTGTCAAACTCAAGAGGCCAAAATCCAAAATACACCTCAGGTCGAGGGCCGAACAAGATAAACATCTATTGAACTCTCTAAAACTACATTTTTAAAACTTCAAAACCGAAACTTTGCAACATAATTATGAACTAGATATATAGCATTACCTACTATAATACTGGTGTGAATGAATTTGGCTGCTGAAGATGCTGAAATTGATAGCTAAAACCACTGAAGCTGATAGCCGAAATCACTGAAGATAATAGGAGAAACGGTAAAGCTAAAATATCAGCTAAATGCCAAATTAGCCTAAGGAACAAAAAAAAAAATCAGGTTTGCAAAAACAGTTAGCATGTAGCTTAAAAATAGCTAAACTTCAATATATCCTAAAAAACTAAACAAAAGCCAAAATAAGCCAAAACAGCTAGCATTTAGCTGAAATATTAGCTACACTACAAACAGCTTTATTAGAAAAAAGCCGAAATTAGCCAAAACAGCTAGCATGTAGCTAAATTATTAGCTAAACTCCAAAATAGCCTAAAAATTTGTAGTAAATGCCAAAATAGTCCAAAAAGCTAGCAGAAAGACAATTTTGAAAAACTGTAACTTGTAAACATAAATATGAATAATTACAATTTAGAATATTATTCCAGAATAAATCAACTTAAAGCTTAAAGAACTTTCAATGATTTACTCTCAATAAAAATATAATTTGTCAAAATTATACAAGTTAAGTGCAAGATAACATCGGGTCATTAAGAACAATAATGATCTGGAGGGCCGGATCCGGCCCCCGGGCCTCGACTTTGACACATGTGGTGTACATGCAGGTGCTGCAGCTGAGCAGCAACAACATCTCCCACATCGACAGCGACGCGCTGGCTCCTCTGTACAGTCTGGCCGTTCTGAGTCTGGAGGGAAACAGCCTTCATCACCTGAAGTTCAAGACCTTCATCAGCCTTCACACCACAGCCACACACATCCAGCTGGCAGGTACATCTCTGCAGGTTTTCTGTCAGAATTTCTTAGGGGAAGTAAACTCTGTGACATACAGACAAAAACACTTTTTACTCTCGAGGATGAAATAAATGAACTGAAAAAAATAGAAATAATGTCTTGTGGCGTTCATCAGGGTTTTGTACTCTGCCCTATTTTATTCATTTTACATATGATTCATCTTGGGAAACTTTAATGGTAAAATAATTCTTCTCCCTTAGTAGATTTTATGCCAGATCATTTCCCTTATTTTAAGAGTTTTGGTTCTTAATTATCACAATATGTTATTAAGGCTTATTTATTACCTATTATGAGTAAAAACTTGAAACTAGAATCTCAGCAGTAACATCATCTTCATTCAGTGACATCTGTTTGGTCAAGATCAATGCAGGAGTTTTGCCTTAATTCAGGAATTTCAAGTGAATTTTCATGCATAGTGAGAAAAGAATAGTGCTAACATTACACTAATTATTTTCAAATACTAAAAAAAGTACTCTGGTTTTTAGTGTATTTGGTTGGTTTGGAGAAACAGATCCCTGGTGGTTAGCATGATGTCAAGATAACTTTACAAGCAAAATATAAATTAAAGAATCATTTTTGAAAATTAATAACATATATTTATATCTTTATATTAGTCAAAATAGCTTGATACTAGTTAAATACACAAATGTTGAAATTTTTTTGGTTCCAAAAAAGGAACAGGAAAAGTAAAAAGTCCTTTGATGATCATCTGGATTCTCTCACTACAACACTTTTGAAAGATATTTGTGGTTCCTATGAGGTTAGATCAGGGGTGGGCAAAATACGGCCCGGGGGCCACATGCGGCCCCTTAAGCTACTTAATGTGGCCCTTCAAATTAAAATACATTGAATCAAAAATCCTAATTATTGTTTTATTTTCCTTGTATTTCTGGTTTCTTCCCATGAATGGTGTTGTTTCTCTGACGTTCGTGTGTGTTCCTTTCTGAGTCAGATGGTGATCTTTCAGATTATTCCTACACCACATAAATGCAGCATTTCTTTGAGTTCACATTTTCCTCTGAAGAACATCAACCCATTGGATCACCCAAAAGAGAACAAAAATCAAAATTTAGAAATTTAAACTCCCAAATTTTCTGTTTTTAAATTAATATATGTGAATTTGAATCCAAATTAAAGCGTGTTTTTCTCTAAATTCCATATTATTTTTTTAGTTTATGAGGTTGATTACCAAATCTCTCCTTCCATCTGCTCCTTGTCCGGCCCTTATGACAAATTTTAGAACCCTTTGTGGCCCACGAGTCAAAACAATTGCCCACCCCTGCGTTAGATAGTTTGACTTGTTTTGAAAAGTCTTGACAAGCAAAATTTTCTTATTTTATTATTTTTCCTATTTTAAGCAATATTGACCTTATTTTTGTTCATTTTTTCTTGTTTTTTAAAGCAGATTTGAGCAGACTGCTCCTCGTCTTTAAACTCCCTCATCACTGCATCAGATTGACTCTGTTGAGTTTTAAATCCCAGGTCAAAACATTTTTATTCAGGAGAGCTTTTAGTTGATTTTAGTTCGTTCTTGTTTTACTGTGTTTTTCTATTATTATTATTGCATTTTATTACCTTTGAGTTTTGATTTGATTTTATGCTCATTTTTATAAAACACTGTAATTCTTTCTGAGAAAAATGCTATAGAAATAGAAATATTCTATTCTATTCTAAATGGGTAATTCAGAGCAGAATATGTATAAAAGTTAGGTAAAGATATGCAATGAGTATAAATCTTCTATCTGAGTCAGATCTGTTTCTGGCGACATGGTATGTTCCGTCTCTATAGGACAGGTCTGCTGTCTCATCCGTGTTTGTCTTGCAAACACATAAACTGCTGGAATTCACTGCCAACGTGGGCGTGGTCACTGAAACCTGGATGAACTTGACCCACAGAATGTTCACAAATGACAACAAAGTCAATTCAAACTTGTGATTTCTCTATCTGTTGATCAGAGCCAGCCCTAGGCATAGATGAACTAGGCAGCCGTCTGGGATGCAACCTACCGTAGGGGGCACCAAATTGCAATGATTTTTTTTTTTTTTTTTTAACAGTTTGACACACAACTAATTCTGTGTAAAAATGATAATTAAAATCATTAATAAAATAACTCATAAGTTTGACGTAATAATTTTCTCTGGTGCTGCGCCCCTCCTTGCCCCTCATGTTTCGCCTCGGGCGCCATGCAGCCTCGGGTCGGGGCTGCTGTTGATGATTCCCTCTTTCATCTAGGTTGGTTGTCCTTCTCACCGCCCTCAGCAGCGTAAGTTCAAGCAAACACTTTCAATGAAAAGTCTATGTGAACACGTTTAAATGTGTGTTTCGGGCCTCTGCATTCTAAACATTCGCGTTTCTCGTATTGCAACACATACTTGACCAATTAGGGACTTGGATTTGGTAGTGATGTACAATTGGCGTTCGTTTTCAATTAACGGAATGAGTTAATCATGAGTGAAAAATTAATATTTGCCGTTTGTGCCCCATATATTTTGGAATTAGAGCTGTGAAGAAAAAACCTAGAGCAAGATTCACCAAATGGAAACATCTCACAACAAACCTCTACCAAGCGAAGGTAGTGGACATGTGATATTAAACAGTAGAAAACAAAAAAGTAGAGGAAGCCCCTCCCTACTTGTCCGGTGTAAACACTATGCATTCAAGAATGCGTCTTTATCTTTTTCTTGAGCGTGGATCACATTCTCGGTTTGATCGTAGCATCACAGAAAACTGCAGAGATACTAGACAGAGACAGATGAACAAAGCTGAGCACGGCCCAGTCCGAATTCTCCCTTTCTCCCTTCAACTCCATTCGAAGGTGGAGTTTAAGTGTAAGTGTGTCCAGGACATGTGTTTTTTAAATCCAACCCTCCAAACGGAGGGATACAAAGTCTTCCCCTGGGAGGCTAAACTGCGTTGCGCTGAGAAGTGCTTTACGTGGGTGCGCTCTAACCCACAGAAGTTTACATTTAAATGTAAGTCATGACTTTTTGTTGTAGCATAACCTTTTTAAAGTAATAAAACCGCTGTTGTTATGTATATTCAAGCGCTGGAAGCTCCAAGCTAATGCTAGAGGACCGGTGATTATTCATGAGGTCATCCAAAACCAAACAGGAACAGGAAAAGTAGACAGTCCTGTGATTATCATCTGTATCCTCTCACTATAACACAATTATTCCACAAGCTAGTTCTCATGATTCCTGAATGTCGTCAGAGATTCTCCAGCTGACGTCTCGGGTCAAATCCTTCCCCTTTACCTACAATTGGCCCTAAAATGGAGAGTTATGGAAAAATAGTGTCTTCAAATTTGGATAACACTCCCCTCGATGACATCATCAATAGTCGTTGATCAGCTACGTTAGCGAGGAGCTGCTAGCGCTCAGAAATTCAAATCAACTCTAAAACAATGAGTCAGTACTTACATTTAAGTGTAAACTTCTGTGCTTCAGAGCGCACCAGCATGAAGAGAGAAGGGTTAGCCCATAAAAAAATTACTTTGGACACCCCTATTACTTAAAATATCCCAACAATTGGAGGGGTAGGGAGAATCTGGGAATCTGTAGGAGTAGAGGAAGAGTTGGGATTGTGGCATCTGGACTTCTTATCTTCTCTTCTTAAAATGTTTCCCCACTTCTCTGAGTTCGATCTTCATCAGTCATGATTCCTGAACTGCTCACCAAAGAGGACCATCAGGGGAAACAAGCTGTGACCAGCCCTTCTCATCTGGTTTAAACCAATCCTTTTGGTGTAAAAACATTACAAGTGTTTCGTTTCAGAGTTAGGTTTGCATTTTCATCTTTGTTCTGCAGGAAACCCGTGGAGCTGTGACTGCGAGCTGCACCGAGTCTTCAGTAAGATCCTGCACGTTCGCCACCTCCACATCGACGACTACCAAAACGTGACGTGTCAGGAGCCCCAGCAGCTGATGGGGGCGTCCCTGGCCTGGGTAGACAGCCAGCTGTGCATCGCAGAGACCGCCACGGTGCTGGTCATCACCGTCACTGTGCTGGTCACCGTGGTGGCCGCCGTGGTGATGGCAGAGAGGAACAGGAAGCGGAACCGCGGGAAGAACTGGGACACCGAGTCTCAAAGTCCTCCGTCTTGATTGGCAAGGGCTGACGATGATGATGATGATGATGATCTTGTATTGCTCAAAGGTTTTTACAGTAAATCTAAATTTTATTTCTGCTGCTGCTAGATTCGTCTGTACTTCAGGAATGTTATATTTCCTTTAAAATAGGTTATGTGAGGATTTAGTGGTTGGTTGAGTAAATAACTCAGAAACTTATCTGCGGTCGGAAGGGGGTCAAATATGTAAAAGCTTAGGAATTATAGTCCTAGATTTGAGAAGTTGTTTAAGCTTTAATAAAGCTTTTATTCTTTTGAAATGGGCTACATTTCCGTTTTTGCCAAATATTCTCATGTTTAGCACAAGATGTCATTTTATTATGAAACTGCAACATGAATCTATCAAGGAAAAGTCTCCTCAGAGATCTGCAAACTTTGCATCACTCAGTAATTATTTTATTTATTTATTTTTTTCACAGAGACAGTGCACATCAATAGCATCACTGCAATACGTCAGAATTAGCTAAAAGCTATTTTTCATCCGTAGTCCCTGGACAGGTGTTAAAAATTGTCAACCTAAAACATTAAACATTAGTTAAATATGCAAGTAAAAAATACAGAATACAGAATTCATTCAGTATTGTCCGATAGAATAGATGGCTCCAGCTTCAACCAAAATGCACATTTTTCAAAAATAAAGAAGCTCTGATAAAAATCTGTTGTTGCATTGAGGCTGAAGAGTGACTCCGCAGTTCAAAATAAGCACAAGGGCTGGATGAACAAATAAAAGCATCCACAGCCAAAACTGAGAAAGCTGAAATCATGTAAACCAGGGCTGCTCATTCCTAGTCCTCAAGATCTACCACCCTGCCTGTTTTCCAGCTCTCCCTGTACTGCTTGCTGCTGATTACCTGGACCAGGTGTGTCCTTTCAATCAGATTGTGGAGACATCTGACTGAGCCAATCAGCAGGTGGCAGGGCTTGGAGATCTGGAAAATAGTCAGGGTGGTAGATCTCGAGGACCAGGAATGAGCAGCCCTGAAACGTACGAGTCACAAAGCTCTGCGGATCATGCTTTAACACTGGCTTTCCTTTTTAAAAACCAAACGTTGGTCAGCTGGGTCTAAACATAGCAGTGTTGTTCTTATCCTAAACTCAGCCCTTCTGTACACATACAAGGTGCATGGTAATAAAAAAGGAATATGGAAATATTCATAAGCAACTTTGTTTAAAAATAAAAAATAAAAAAGTGGTTGGATGTGAAGGTGGAGAGAAAAGAAAAGAAAAGAAAAGAAAAGAAAAGAAAACTGTGTGGCCTGAGTCTATTAACCCCTTGATGAGGTGGTGGGAAACCACGTCCATCCTTTTTAATTGTTTTGGATAATAGTAAATAATGTTCTCTAGTTCATGAAATCAACAAAACACTGATGAAGGGCAGATACAAATGTTTTACTTTTTTGTTAAATCAATGCACAATTTTTCTTTTTTAAAAGAACATAGCAATTATTTTAAATACCAATATGTTATTTTGCACAAAGCAATAACGATTAAATTAATTAATATTGCAAACTAAGCCATAAACACGCGGGAACTTTCCATTTTGAACAGAACACGTCCTCCCGCCGCTTCCATCTCTGTCCAGCAGGTGGCGACACCGCTGATGACAGCTGGAAGCTCAGGAGAAGAAGAAAAGGCGGAAAAGACAAAAGCTTAGCGGAACCGATCCAGATCCCTGCGGGGAAACGTCTGCCACCGTGTTTGGGACCGATACCAACAGTCCAGTTCTGGTACTGAGGGATTGGACCGGCCTGATTCGTGTTTTCTGTTAAATCTAAACGTGCCCATTTAAACCGGACCGGGTCGGTTCTGATAAGGCAAAGGTCACCCACACCAGCTGTAAGGGTGTTTACCTGGTTCTGCTTGGATCAGAGTTCACTTTAAGTGAAAGAATCGCAAAAAGTTCTGAAGGAAGTAGGTCGGGTCGCGTCTGCGCATGTGCAGAGATCCCATGTGTTTATTAAACGGAATGTGACGGTCTGCAGGTAAAGGCGTCACGCAGGTAAGACTGTGGACTCACAGTGACTTCAATGTAAAGATTTCTGAAGGGAACCTGATCTTTTATTCAGAAGAACCTTCCAGAACTGTTCTGATGAGTTCTTAAAGTCCCACTCTAACGATCTTTTATGTCATTCAAAAGCGGTCCCAGTGTTGTTGTTGTTTTTACAGTTTCTGTAGAGAAGCAGGAGTTCATTAGAAATTCACCTCTGAGTAGTTGGCAACCCCGCCCCCCTTCCTGTCACCCATAGCTGAGAGCTTTCTGTTTACATGCTCTTTTAAATGAAAAAATAGGATCCAGTCTGTTCTGGTTCTGGTAGTTCTGTTCCTCTAACTTGCAGTGGTTTTGGTTCCTCAGGCCGGCAGCCATGGCCGAGGCGGGGGCCCACCTCACCTCCACCTCCATCGGCGAGCAGCCGTCCATCTTTGAGGTTCTGGCCCAGGAGTCGCTCCTGGAGGCCGTCCGGCCGGCGGTGCAGCACGCCGTCAAGGTGGGTCTCCACGGTTCTGGTTCCTCATCCGAACCACAGCAGCTCTAACTCTGTGACCGGTTCAGGTTCTGACTGAGTCCAGCCCGGCCCGCTTTGGCCCCCTGTGGAGGACTTTTGATGAGCTCTACTTGCTGCTGGACCTGCTGCTCCAGAACCATTACCTGTCCCGCCACTGCGCCTCCTTTTCCGAGAACTTCTATGGGTTAAAGAGAGTGTCAAAGGGGCGGGGACTTCCTGTGCATAAGGGGCTGCGCCGACCCGCCCACTGGCGATCTCTTCTGCTGCTGTGCCTGGTTCCGTACCTGCGGGCCAAGCTGGAGGCCCGGCTGGTGCGGCAGAGGGATGAGGAGGACTTCTCCATCCAGTTGACCCAGTCAAGAACACGGAGGCTGTACGGCGCGGCGGTGGCGGCGTTCCCGTACATCAGCTCGGCCTGGCGGGTCTGGGTCTTCTGCCAGCAGCTGCTCTTCGTCTTTGGGTTCTCCAGAACCCACAGCCCGCTGCTGGTGCTGGCTGGGGTCCGACTGACCCGACTGAGCGCTGCAGATTTCAGAAACGTGGAGGCGTCTGACGACCCGGCTCGCAGCAGGTACGTCCGATTCCGTCCTGGTAAAAAAGTTCCTGGTGTCAAAGCTCCGCCCTGACGAGGGCGGGGCACGGCTGTGGGGCAGTGAGGCCTGAACCGTGTTTCTGTGTGGCTGCAGGGTCGGGTGGATGATGTCACAGGCGGCGAGGGGCGTGGCCACCTCTCTCTCCACCTTCTTGTCCATGGGCGTCTTCTTCCTGCAGTTCCTGGATTGGTGGTACTCACCAGACAACCAGAGCGCCATGAGGGGCCTGACGGCCCTCCCCGCGCCCCCGCCCCCCCTACACCTGCAGCAGGACTCGAACGGCCGCAGCTGCCCGCTCTGCCACAAGCCGTGCGCCAACGCCACGGCGCTGTCCACCTCCGGCTTCGTCTTCTGCTACCCCTGTATCTACGCGCACGTGAAGGCGCACCGCTGCTGCCCCGTCACCGGCGTCCCCAGCGCACCGCAACACCTCATCAAGATCTATGCGCCTGAGGGTTAGAGCGACAGCGCCGCCACCTGGACTCACCTGTGGAGGGGATCGTTTTTATTTTTATACTGCTGTACAAATAACTTTTATGAACTTTAGTTCACCAACAAACTACGGATTAAAAAAGCGATGAAAGATGATCTGACTGAAGTGGTTTTTATCAAAGTGACGCGGTTGTCATGAACGCCACCCGTCACAACCCTCCAGGTCTATTGAACTGAGCTCCATCAGCTCTTTCTCTCTGTCCAGCTCTCGATCTATTACATCATTTAAAGAGATTCTCCACCAAAACAACAAGTTTCTTTGATAGGTTTATATTTCATCAACAAATAAAAGAGAAAATGTTTTTTCTGGCATTAAGGAAATCAAGGAAGCTGAAAGTCTTTTCTACCGATTGTATATGAGTACTGGACCGAGTGACTCCTCCCCCTTGGCGTTCCAAACAGGAAGAAGTACCGGCTGGTTCAAGGCGCTCCTGCCTCAGGTGGAGTATAAATATTTTGGGGTCTTGAGGGAAGATTGGAGCGTCAGGTCGACAGGCGGATTGGAGCGGCGTCCGTCGTTATGCAGTCGCTGCACCGGTCCGTTGTGAAAAGAGAGCAAAGCCTCTCAACTTACTGGTTGATCTTTGTTCCAGTACTCACCGGGAGTGACTGAAAAGAACGAGATCCAGACTACAAGCGACTGAAATGAGTTTTCTCTGGAGGGTGGCTGGATGCTCCCTTAGAGATGTGGTGAGGAGCTCGGTCACCCGGAGAGAGCTCGGAGTAGATCCGCTTCTCCTCCACGTCCACAGGACCCAGTTGAGGTGGTTTGGGGATCTGGTTCGGATGCCTCCTGTGGGCCGCGTCCCTGGAGGAGTATTCATGAAGACCCAGGGAAAGCTGGAGTGGAGCCTCTCGGCTGGCCTGGGAACGCCTCGGGGCCCCCCCCCAAAGAGCTGGAGGAAGAGGCCGGGGAGAGGGAAGTCTGGATATCTTTGATTAGACTGCTGCCCCCGACCCGGTCCCGGATGAGCAGAGGGATGTTTGAGGGAAGATAGGATGCAAGGAAGGAAGCAGGTAAGGATGTAAAGAAGAAAGGATGTGTAGAGATAAGGATGGAAGGAAGCATGTCAGAAAAGAAGGTAGGAAGGATGTAAGGAAGGACAGACAGACGATGTCAAATAACTTCTTGTTGAGATAAATGAAAACAGAATCCCAGCAGTGATATCCCATGATACCTTTCTTTTCACTTTCTTATTGTGTTTCATTTTTAAACATTTCAATTCTGAGAAATTGTCTGAACTTTTCCCCTTTTGTTTGTTTTTTAAATTATGTTTTGGCTTCTGGAAATTGATTTTATTTTTTAAAAATGTTTTGCTTTTCTTAATTCCTTTAACACCTGAGGCGTCGCCGGAGACACTTCAACACAAAATCTCTAATATACTAAAACTTTTCAACCACTAACACAATAATTCCAGTAGATTCTGAAGGAGAGAAGCGGCTGCTGGAATGATCGTGTTAACGGTTGAAAAGTTACAGTAAACCAAAGAACAAAAACGCTGGAGCTCCGGTGTTAAAACGTCATTGGAGTATTTGTCCTTCAGGGCCACCGTACAAAAGCGACGGCTCGGTGAATCCCTGGACTTTGGTCCAGTCGGTACCGGGTCTGAGCGGCGTGTGGATCCCAAGCACTGCAAACACCCCCCACTGTGTGAACTGCTTTATTGACGAAGGAAACAACAAGCCCACTAAAAAAAGGAAACAGGTAATCAGAACCAACATCACGACATTACAGTGAGAGTAATAAAAAGAGGCTTGGAGAAAATGTCCGCGGGGAGGGGGGACAGTCCCCAGCCACGTTCCCTTTTCAGCTCCGTCAGCAGGAAAACAGGACGACCAACATCTCCCCCCATAAAGATTGCTTCAACAGTGCGTATTGAGCGTGTACACACACACGTGCACTATTTTTCTATCAGTTTATTTTTTTCTTTGATGTGACTGAGTGAGACTTCACCACTGTGGCAACGAACACTGAAGGGGGGGAGGGGGTGGAATGTGATCAATTCAACACAAACAGAAACTTCAGTCAAGAGTTGAACAAGAGAACAGTAACAGAGACCCCCTCCTTAAAAAATATATTAAAACAAGTCCAAAGCCCCCCCAGACATCACATAAAACCACAAATGTATGCGTGTGTGGGTGTGTGTGTGTGCAGCCTCTGGACAACACCCCTATGGAGCTAAAATCAGGCCAATATTATTCAAACCCTCAAATAAAACAGATTGAAAAAATATTGGTGTTTGGCTAAAAAATGTAAAATATCCAAAACTTTTTGCTATTTTAAAATAAACTTCCTTTTTTTCCCCGTTATTTTCATTTTTAGTCATTAATAGGAAAAGCATACAATAGAACCTTAAGATTGAAACTCAAACATGATGGAGACAAAAAAGAAAACATGAAAAGGGGAAAAAAGAAGAAAAATGTATTTTGTCTGCCCCTTTTAACAAATCAAGAAAATAATAAAATACATTTAGTCATTTTCAGGTTTATTTTTAGGTTTTTCAAGGTTTCAAATTTTGAATTTTAATACTTTTTCAGTTTCAACTCATTTTTGAATCTGAAAATGTAAAATTTGAAAAAAAAAGAGTTGAAATTGAAAAAAATTAAATTGAAATTTTGAATTTTAAACAAAAAAATTGAACATTTGAAGCTAAAAATAATTCTGCTTATTTTAGAAAAAAGCGTTCAACATTTTAAATATTTTTTTGGCCAAACACCATTATTTTTTTTTTTATTTGTTTTATTTGGGTTTCTAAAAATATTGGCCCCAATTTAGCTCCATACACCTTGCTTAATGCGCCCCCACAGCAGAGGTTTTTCTGGTGAAGAGGAGCATCCCTCTTCAAATGTTGTGATTTTTGTTGAAGTTTTGTCAGTTTCAGAGCAGTGGTGAAACGTTTGACCGTCTAAAGCAGGGGGCTGCAACCTGGGGCTCTCTGGTTCAATTAAAATAAAACATTTTTAAAAACTGTAAAAAGTAAGTAAGTAAGGAGTAAAGTAAAAAATGAAAAGAAACTTGAATAAAACCGTTTTCAAACCAAATGACATTACATATCAGAAGCCTTTTGAGTGGCAGATTTTCTATTTTTTTAAACATATTTAATAAGTTTAAGTGCTTGTAAAACAAATAGGCACTGAATTAGCTCTGATTTAGTTTTAGATTTTGTCTGAAAATAGAAAATCTAATGATTTGCTACATTGAGGTGAGCCTTTATTTTGAAAGGAAGTCATGTAAAATCTCCGACAAAAATTAAACACTATTTCAAGTATTGGAAAAAAACAAGAAAATGTTTAACGTTATCATAATAGTAACATTAATATGAACAGTTTCTTATTTTCCTGAAAAGTGAATAAGACTGTTGGGTTTGTTGTCAGTGAGAAATCGACATAAACGCCTCTTTAAGTGTTGAAGGTTGCAGACCGCTGGACTAAAGGCACAACACTGTGGCTGCTGCTTCCCCTCCATCCTTCACTGAGGGGCGCTGCCATCCCATAAACCACACAGGCCTGCTCCATTCTAATTATTTACATTTTGTACTGGTGTGTGCTTTTTTTTTTTTAGAACTTTTTTAGAGCACACAGAAAGACGTCTGCAGTATTCTCAGGTCATCAGAGTTCGACTCGAACCAAACCGCGTTTTAATGTGTCAGGGCCACAACAGCCACAATCACACAGTAATAAGTACATAAAGAAACGCAACAAATTCATAAATAAAAAGACATATACATATTTTAAACAAAAAGCTCTATTAATATTATTGTTTTTGACGCGTATTTTTACATTTTTCAGTTTTTTTATTTCAATAACTATCTTTTTTGTTATCATTTCCTTATTTTTGTGTATTTTAATGAGAAAATGTGTACGTCTTTTTCTATTACAACTTGTCCCTCAATGATTTTCAAAGCGCATTATAGATAGTGGCCACCAGATGGAGCTGTAGTCTTTCCATACCAAGACATAAAGTGTTCCAGAACCTCTGGATTCACTGTAGCAAAAACAAACAATACTTTTGTTTGAGTGTGGAATGATAAGAACCCCCTCCCCACACAGCTAGAGGGTCCTCTGGACCCTGGGTTCTGCTAAGAGAGGGTGGGGGTGCCGACCAGAGGCAGCTTCTCATAGTGTGTGACTGACGGTCAGTATGGGCCGGGACTGCGTGGTTCAGTTCTGTGGAAGTCCCGTAACCAACCGGATCAGCCAGGTCCGGCTCAGTGACATTAAGTGCAACTGCAGACGTAGATTGACAGCAG
The DNA here is from genome assembly GCA_003999625.1 of Oryzias javanicus. Lineage (NCBI taxonomy): Eukaryota > Metazoa > Chordata > Actinopteri > Beloniformes > Adrianichthyidae > Oryzias > Oryzias javanicus. Next base: position 1,869,649 of record CM012444.1, read on the forward strand.
AATCCACAGCTCTGCTTCAGAAACTTCATACATGTGATGACTGAAGAAGGCACTGGAGCTATTAGCCCCCGCCAACACAAACCCCCCAAAACATTTCAGTTTATGTAAACTAGCTTCAGTTGATGGTCTGACCTTAAGTTTGATTTTTTTTTCTTTATTTTAAGGAAGTGTCCGTTATTCTGTTTTTGGAAGTTGCGGGGGTCTCACTGGGACAGATTCATGTAGAAGAACGATACGGGGCTGAAGCCCGGACGGGCTTGAAGGAGAGGCCAAGACGGCTGAAACACTTCCTGTGCACCGTTAGAGGGAAACAGAGGGAGTATCATGGTTTGGCACATTGATGCATTTTTAGCAATAAAAAAAAAAAGAAAAGAAAAGCCGACGTCTGCGGGTCGGTGTTCCCGGTCCACAGGTACTGAGCTGCAGTTGCTGCTCTCTGCCTGATGGGGGCAGCGTGGTCCCCGTCAAGCCGGAGGAACCCGCGAACAAACGCAGGCTGGCCTTGCCAAAGACAAGTTCTGGTTCGAGTACACTCACGTATGTACAGATGTAGAAAATTGAGGATGCTTGTGAGATAACAAACACGAGAAAAAAGTTCTGCCCCCGTCAGCCAGAGGGAAGGTGCGGGCGGAATCGGCCTGACCGAACCCCGAGGCAGGGCGGGGGTGGAGGGGGGTGGACAGAAGAGTTCAGTCAGAGTCCCTCTGTCCGGCGGTCTCTTCACGTGGCTCCAGAGAGTCCCGCTGCCATCTGTGGCTTCCTATTGGACAGAAGAAAGGCACCTGCTCCCCCCACAGACACAAGGCGACCAGGCGTCAGCCTCCTGCTGGACATTCAGAGCTCATGTGGAACAGGAACGGTTGGAGGGGGCAAATGAGCATCTGGTGGAGCCCCCCCTCCGTTTCCATGGAGATGCCAACAAGTCGTCTGCACTTCATTGGGAGGAGGAGGAGGAGTTGGAGCAAAACGAGTCCAAACTCCTCATAGGACCCATTCAGAGCCCCCCCCCACACAACAACAACTCCACCGTGTGTGCACGTACGTGCACGTGTGGTGGAGGAAGAGGAGCAGGAGTGGACAGTTACTCCAAGGAAGAAAAGATGACCGGTGTGCTTCTGGTTGGAGCTCCTTCTGCAAGGCAGGCTCCTCCCTAAATGTCAGGCTCCTCCTACAAGATAGGCTCCTCCTCCATGGGCTCCTCTGTAGACCTGCACACACAACATTGCACACTGAGTAAAAGTCTATCACTAAATCCTAAACAAACAGCAGCTGCCAATGATTTTCACTATTTTGCACGTTTTTCACAATGAATAAATAATTCAGGAACAAAGTCTTACAGACCCATGAAAAGGCTGTTTTTAACATGTTCTTGTGGCATTTTTAGATTAAAAAATAAGGAGTTTCTTTATTCAAATCGACAAAAAATATTGTTTGAAAAGGAGCATGATTGTTGCTTTGGAAATATGGTGGGCGGAGCAAAAGCATAGGCTCTGAGCAACGGGGAGGGGAGTGCCAAAGGTCCTGCCCACAACTCAGATGCAAGTTTGTGATGAAACAGTACTGCTCTTACAGGTTACTGATACTTAGATAGGATATAGGATAGTATGACGTCATATCAATAATGCAGATAAAAATGGATAAAATGGAAGTTTAAAGAGTAACCAAACCCTAAATCCACTTTTTTTTGTCTGTTGCCCTCTATACTGCCCCCATTACCCGCCCCTCTGACTGGATTTACATATTTTGGCTGTGGGGGGAGTAAGCCTCCAACTTCCCTGTTTGGTGACCCTTTAAGGATAAACATTTATCTTCAACCCACTGAGAGACATTGACCATCTGCATGTTCAACAGCTCTGCATCCTACTCTGGGGTCTTTGCTGAGACATAGATGACAGTGTCATCAGCGTACAGCTGGAACAAACTTACTTCACTGATGTAAAGACAGTTACGTTTAGCGAGTCAGAAACTCGCTGAGTGCAAAATTTGTTTGACAGAAGTGTCAGGAGGAAGATAAAATGTCAAGCTTTAACACAGCAAACCTCACGAGCCATTGAAAAATTCACCTCCACAAAGTGTGGAAAGAATAAGTTGCTAACGCTAGCAGTCACGCCTACATTAGCCCCCTGCAAACATTGATAGTGAGCATTTATTTTCTTCGGCTGCAAATTTGCTGGATAAAAAAAGAAACAGGCTAACTATGAAGAGCAGAGATGAAACTTTTTGATCCAACCACAGTTTTAAAAAAAAAACAAAGAAAATGTAGTTGTTGCTGTTTATTTCTTATTGACATTCTGGTTTGTAAAAGGCTTGAATACCTGTTCTGAAAAGTTAATCTCCATAAGCAACCATTTATTTTGCGCATCAGTAAAAACATTATAGTTCTTATTTTGGACTTTAGTTTAAAACAAAGCATTAATTTTAGCACTTTGAGATTAAAATATTTAATTTACTATATTGGGCATTAATTGCATTGAAAACATGTACTTGTTATTCAAGTTAAACTTTTAATTTTACATTTTTTATGTGTTCTGAGCACTGAAACACACTTTCCTGATCACAGATGTATAGCAGACTGACAAATCTATTCAAGTTGTTGTACTACCTGTTCAATTTATTTGCAGGTAAAACTAGTTCTGCAATCTGTTGGAATACATAAGAGCGATACGCTGTTACTTTGAACTTGCAAATATTTTTTCTCAAGCAGTAAAAACAATATTGGTTGATTATCAGTATCGGTATCGGCTCCAAGAAGCCGGAAATATTGGGTATTGGTACCGATAGTAAAAGTCATTATCGTACATTGCTAGCTGAAACTATGTCCTAAAATACAACATACATTTTTTGGGAAAAAAAAAATAAATGCTGCCTTCCACCTTTCAGACCATAATCAGATTACTTCCAAATAGAGCAGATAAGAGTATTTTTGAAGTGATCCACGCCTGCAGACTCAGAGATTCAGATCTGCAAACAGGAAACTCGGATCTTCCTTCCTGTTTCAGGCAAACTTATCTGAAGTTTTATCTCCAGGTTTAAGTTATTTTACTGAAAGTTTTTTTTAAACATCAACTTAATGATGATTTGAGTTTTTTAGGGTATATAAGGGTTTCTAAGTAGCATGCTCTCATGTTGTCAGTAGTTTTTACTCCACTCCTTATCTACCCAATTACACGCAGCCATGGGGGCGTGGCCATGCTGCTTTACCTTACCTTCCAGAGGTAAATCAGGGCTCAGTGTCTTGGTGACTTTCACTCTGTCTCCAAACCCACAGAGATAAAGATGTCACATGGATATATTTACAGAGTCACCAGGAGACAAAAAACTCTAAAATGAACTGAAGAGACGAAATATTGTCTTCACGGGATCATTTGAGGTAACTGTCTGTACAGACAATTGTAGAAAACAGACCAATAAATCGGTTCTTTAAAGCCCCACTCTGATGGAAATTATGTTTTTAAAGGGTAACCAAACACAGAATCAACTTTTTTAGACCTCTATGAAAGAGACTTTCTGAGTGCGGTCTGTTGGTCCTCGCCACATTCTGACAATTTAAAATGAACTTGTTCAATTTGTGAAATTATAGTCAAAACTAAGGGCGGAAATCTATTAAAAAATTAACTAATTAATTGTAAACCTGGGAAAAAAACAATTGCAATATAATTTTATTTTTGTTACACTATGTGCCGACCACTTATTATCTGTGAATAATCACAATATGAAATTTAGTCACAAAACTGAACATTTAGCACATTTATTTTTAATTAAGGTTGTCAATTGAGGAAAAAATGTATCATATTAATCACACTTCTGTGCTGTGATCAAACACTATTATTACAATGTTTTACTGCATAAATTTGATGACAAATTTGGCTTTTGAACAAAAACATGCCAAAGTGAAATTTTTCCGATGAAAATCATGTTTTTTGAGTTTTTAACATGTCTGTGTGGCATTTTATTTATCAAAGAAAATAAATGTAATAAGAAATCATTTAGTTTTTACGAGTACTTTTCCTTTTAAATCTCTGTCAATCAAACTGTCACAGTATTAATGAACCTAACTTACGTCACGAGAGCGCTGGAAAAACTCCACCAGACTCCACAGAGCTTTGTGATGTGACCACAGAAATGCAAACGGCGGCTCATTTGACCACAGCAACAGATTATAACTCCATGAAACTCTTCAGTTGTTCGCCCGAGCTGACATTCAGCTCAAAACCCTGAACTGAACTGTAGCAGCGGGGATGATTTACGCTGGCAAGACACAGAGCTACCATAACCAGACAGGGAGGGTGAGTGTGTGTGCCAGTGAAGGAGCAGGTCTGATCCACTCCAAAAGCCACGCCCCTCCCAGAGGAGAATTTAAAATGAAGGCTTTACTTACATCAACATGAAAAATGGCTTTTAAAGACATTTAGGTTGTGGACGTTTGATTAAATTCTTTATAATCATAATTAGAACACTAATGAGAATGTTTTACTTATAAACTTATTTTCTTTCCCACTTAGACGATGGTTATTTAAAAAAGAAATAAATATTCAAAGTGTTTTGATGCATGCTGATGACTTCCCCGCTGAGGCAAAGCAAAGGACTGCAGATCTGTGAGGTGTGATTCATTTGAGTTAATAAATATTAATGCGTTAATCAGAGTTTGTTCATCGTTAACGCCTCAACGTGCACGGTTCCAGTCAGAACCGCTCTGTGTGCGGGTCCTTGTGGTGCATTTACACCAAACCTGGAAGGCGCGTTACATTCGCGTCGCTAAGCTATCCAGCAGGCGGCTGGCTAGCGTAGCCGTTCATCCAGTTCAATGAGCTCTATGACACGCTAACGATCTATCCTGTGTGTATCCCAACAATAACTGGGACAGTTTCCGGGAACTTAGCGGCCCCCGTGGGTAAAAAAAAAAAATGGATTGAAGTCCATGACGAAAATCAAAGAACCCAAACTCTGGAGCTCTGGTGTTAAGGGTTGATGTTTCACGCAGCCACAGGATGAATGGCTGTAGCCGCATCGTCCCGTGCTCACCTGCCGCTGTCTGTGCTCTCCGGAACAGAAACGGGCTGCTCCACGTCCACGCTCAGCGACGCCATGGCACTGACCGTTTCCGCCTCATCCTTCTCCGACTGCGTCCCGTGAGCGCCGTCAGCCTGCGAGCGGCCGCCGGGTCTGGGACAAAGCCTGAAGACAGGACCAGTGTTTACCTGACAGACAGACAGACAGACAGGAGGACAGTGAGCCACGGGGCAGCACCACAGCAAGAACCAGGAACGTGGGTGTGTGCCGGGTACTTTGGATCTCGATGACCCGCTCCAAGGAGGCACAAGCTTTGGGACAGGGACTGTCCAGCGGCCACTGGAACGGAGAATCACTCTGAGGCAGACAAGAGGGGCGTGTTAATGGTCTCATCTTTTCTTCTCAGTCCCTCATGTTAGACCACATGTCAAAGTCAAGGCCCGGGGGCCGGATCCGGCCCTCCAGATCATTTTATTTTATTCTTATTAATGGCCTGATGTTATCTTGCGTTTAATTTTAACATGTATAGGTTTGAAAAAATATATTTTTATGGAGAACAAAATATTGAAATGTATTTAAGGTTTAAGTTGTTTTATTCTGGAATAATATTCATGCATTTTTATTATTCATAATTATGTTAAAATGTTACAGTTGTAAAGTTTTAAAAATGTATTTTAGAGTGTTTAATAAATGTTTATCCTGTTCGACCTGCGACCTCAGGTGTCTGGATTTCAGCCCAAAGTGTGATTGGGTTAGACCTGGACACCAGACGAGTTCTTACCAGGTCTCCCAGCAGCGCAGACACGCAGGCCTCCGACGCGTCACAGATGGCAGTGAGGTCGTGACCCCCCTCCAGAGCCATGACCACCCGCCCCCCCCGCCAGACCCATCAGCAGCTGGGTGAGCGTGCCGAAACCTGCCACCACCAGACCAAGTCAGCAAGAAGCTCCAGAGCAGACAGACGAGGAGCTCCAGAGGCTCCACACTCACATTTGGCAGAGACGTTGTAGCCCCCCAGAGGAGACTGGTGACCCTCCACTGCATCAAAGCCCGCAGACACCAGAACCACATCAGGACTGAACCGCTCGGCAATGGGCATGACCACACTCCTGCAGATCCAGAAGGAGACGGACTTGAAACGAGATTCCAACTATATTTTAACCTCATGTAAAAGCGTTCCCAGTGAAATCCTAGTTATAATTATACCGTTTTTTGGTTGTTTTCTGGGACATAGTTTCTGAAGAGCAACAAGAGTTCATTAAATAGCTTATTGTAATTGTTCTGACGGCTTCCATGTATAGTTTGCAGTTGATAACGATACATGTTGTGGATCCCTGGTAACGGATGATTTACAGTTTCGTCTGATAGTCAGTCAATGTTTTCAGATATATTTTCATAGTTTCAAAGTGATACTGAGATCCCTCGCTGTATGTTAAATAAGTCAAATACAATATGATTGTATAGAACAACAAAAAGTGTGCATTCTTGTAAAGAAAATCTAAACTTGGTGTTATTGTAGACACTAAAATATTGGTTCTTGGTTACAGTCTCAAGGGAAATATCAATTATCGGTATCGACCAGAAAAAAAATGATATCAGCTAGAGGTGTAACGGATCAAAAAATTTACGGTTCGGATCGTGTTGGATCATTTTTTGGATCAGTGAAAAGTAAAAAAAAAAAAAAAGCGATAAAAAACAGCAATATAAAAGCTAATTAATTTTTGGAAACTCTTCAAATCATATATTCACTAAGCATTTAAAGTACTTCACACACACAATATTTATAAATGCAACAACAAAACATTTGGTCACTGAAGCCTATTTATTAAAAATAAAACATATTTAAACTTTGAACGCAAACAAAATGCTAAAACAAAGTTTCTGATTACATTTACATGTCTTTAGACCAAATCTACAAAAACTGAGAGAAAAGAATGCTTAAAAATAGTGTTGAAAATATCAAATCTATCTGGATTATCCCTTAAAATTAAATCATAAATAAAACAGTTACAATTATTTTCTGGTATTAATTGCTTTGTTGAAATTAACTGTGGGAACATTTGAATGTTTTAAATAATAATTTAAGCTTTCAAGCTTTTCCTGGTGATTTTTGACACCTTTGGCTTGCCATAGAATGTTCGGTGAGGGCACCGGCATGTCCGTTAAGGAGAAGCAGCTTTCTCCTGTGCGGGACAGTTGCTGCTTTTAACTGGGAGATTCTTTGAACCCAACAATAGAAATGTGTACTGATGCTTTTATTCAGCTCATTTTTTCTCTGCTCTAGATTTAAAACTATTTGACTAAATTAGAACTCAGAAATGCTCATTTTAAGCTTAATTTCCTTTATGTGTGTCCTCCATCGTGAGAAAAATGCCACAAAAACATGTTAAAAACTAAGGCTGGGTTAATAAAATCCATAAAAGCTTTAACTCTGTGAGATCCAGCCTAGCAGCTGCTGAAAACAGACTCAGTCCTGTCAGTCTGCCACAGAGTTGAGCCTGTCACCATTCCCACAACGCTCGTCTGAGGCTTTAGTTTTCTTCCTCCGTGTCTCATCAATGAGCTGCTGCTGTTTACCTGAAAGCAACGAGGTACTCCACATCACCCATAGGGGGCTCCACTCCTCCGGTCCATGCTATGTTCACGTTAAAGCCCACACCTGCTCCTGACCCCACCTGCAGAGAGGAAACAATGTCCTGTTTCCACAGAGATGCTCCCACAAAGGAAAAATAGAGATTGAAAACTGATAGTAACTCATAAAGGAACCAATGAAAAGAGTGGAATTACAAATGATGAATTAGCAGGAAAAACTTTATCATTCAGTATCATGCTTAAAATAATGAATCAGTTCATTAGAATTAAGTAGGGATAAAAACAAATGTTTTCAAACTCATAACTGTAGTGTGTACCTCCTCAGGGGCTCCGCTGCCAGGGAAGAAGTTTCCATCGTCATAGCGATGCAGTGAGATGTAGAGCACGCTGGGATCTGTGTAAAAGGCCTGCTGGGTGCCGTTTCCATGGTGAATGTCCTGCGGGTCACATGACCAGTGAAAGTGTAAAAGAGAGGCAGAGTTTAGGTGTTGTATGCTTCTGCTTAATAGAAGCTCAGACCAGGCAGGACGACCTGAGAGTTTCTGTTTATGTCAGAACATTTCATTTTATTGTTGTTAATGACCCGATGTTATCTTGAGCTCATTTCTAACTTGTATAATTTTGACAAAATATAGTTTTATGAAGAGTAAAATATTGGAAGTTATTTAAGATTTAAGTTGGTTTATTCTGGAATAATATTCCTGCTTTTTTATTATTTAGAATTATGTTAAAAAGTTACAGTTTAAAGTTAAAAAAATTGGCATTGTGCTAACTTTTTGGACTATTTTGGCATTTACTAAGATTTTTTTAGGTAGTAGGTTTGTGGTTTAGCTAATATTTCAGCCACATGCTAACTGTTTTGGCAATCCTACACTTTTTTTTGTTTGTTATTAAGGCCAATTTAGCATTTAGCAAATATTTTAGCTTGCAATAGCTTTAGTGATTTCAGCTATCAACTTTAGCATTTTCAGATATCAGCTCTAGCGTTTTTAGCATCTTCAGCAGCCAAATTCAGTTTACAGCATTCACACTAGCATTATTGGAGGTAATGTTCAGAATTTTGTTAATAAGTTATGGTTTTAAAGTTTTAAGAATGTAGTTTTAGAGTGTTCCATAAATGTTTATCCTGTTTGACCCGACACCTGAGGTGTGTTTTGGATTTTGGCCCCTTGTCTGATTGAGGTTGACCCCCCTGCGGTAGAATTAAAGGCTTCCTTAAGTCTGTAACAGCTGAGGTGTCGTCAGTGACGCTTAAACACAAAATCTTTAACGTACTGTAACATAACACGATAATTCCAGTAGATTCTAAAGGAGAAAAGTGGCTCGTCTTCTTCAGAACCCACTGGAATTCTCATGTTTACGGTTGAAACGCTACCGTAAATCAAAGAACATGAACACCAGAGTTCCGGAGTTAAAGAGTACAAGTCCCATGAGTTGTCACACACCTAGCTTGCCCTCTGCATTTACCCATCCACTGAGGGAGCAGTGAGCTGCAGACACAGCTGCTCTAGGGAGCCTTTTGGTATTCATCCATCAGAAAAATGCTACAAGAACATGCTAAAAAAAAATAAAAGACTTTTATTGGTGAGTGTAAAGGAAGGCATCGACTCCCATTTTTAGAGTTTTTGGAATGACTCGACAGTGGATCTGAACTCCATTAACTACATTTCCTCATCGCTTCATCTGTAGCCACACTTGCAGCCTGAAGAAGACGCAGACGTCTCCTTTGATAGATGAGGATGAACGGGACAGAGGCTTGATTGGATCTTGTCGTATTTAAACAGAAAAAAGGGTCAAGCTGCTTACTTGTTTGAATGGTTATTTTAACAATGTTTTCACATACATATGTGGCTATGAATGGATAAACTGTGCAGCATGTGAAGTCTATTATTTGTTGCACAAAATAGAACAAGAGTTGTTGATTATGATTCTGTTCAAGCTAAAAAAAAATAAATTAATTCCTAAAAACTGTGTTATTCTATATATTGTGAGTTTTTAAAGATGATTTTTACCAATTATCGCGATATCATCGATATTGTGAGCCATGTATGGTATTGTGAGGTACCCATTGATTCCCATCTCTGTTCAGAGCTGCTCACCCAGTCCACGATGAGGATCTTCCCCACGCCCAGCTTCTGCTGCAGCAGCTTAGCAGCAATGGCGACGGAGTTAAAGAAACAGAACCCCCTGTCAGACAAGTACACACAGGACAGAATCAGAACCGGTCCAGAACCAAGGGCCCACAACGTTGCTCGGCTCAGACCAGAGGAGGACTCACATGGCTGTGGACTCCTCAGCATGGTGGCCCGGCGGACGCACGACTGCAAAACCATTCTGAGCAAACACAGAGAGGGAGAGTGAGGCCAGCGGCCACTGGGGGGTGCAGTTGCATCAGCTGGGGGGGTGATTACCTTCAGCTCTCCTGCTGCCACTTTGAAGGCAAGCTCGATAACGGAGCCCACAGCCATGCGGACCGCTGCGGAGGAGTGCATCTCATTCCACACAGTGTCACTGTCCACCTGGATTTGGGGGTGGGACATAAAAGATGAGTCAGGCTGCTTTTAAAAACACTAACGGATCAGACGGAGAAGAGCAGCCTCACCCCGATTCCTCCGCAGGGAAGGACGGCGTACATCTTCTGACTGATGGGACCTGAGGACAAACAGAGGCGGGTTTAAGGCTGAACAGAACTGAAGGTCAGAGTGGACCTGCTGGGACAGACGGTGACCCGCTGATCCACAGCAGCTTCCTCTCTCAGCTGGCGTTCAAACAAGCGAGCTCCTCACTTATCACTACATTCAGTGGCTTTATTTTTAATCGGCATTGCTTATTATTTTAATAAAGAAAGTGTTAGTTAAAAAAACAGTACATTTATAAATGAATTAGACTTTGTTTCGTTTCTATCCCTGCTTTTCCAATCATTCCCATTTTTGTACAACTCACTCAACTTATCATTTTTTATTTAAAAAAACATTTAAAACAAAATGACAAAAAGATGACTTAAAGGTTTTATGTAGTAAAATGTTTTTATATACATGCAAACGTGTTTTTTAATTTGAAAAAACAAGATTATTAGTTCAAAATACTGAGGTTAAAACCATAGGCTCAGACACATAACAAAACAGATGTTGGTAAAGTTATCAGGCTTGCACGTATTAACAATTTTATCAGTAGATCTCTTAAATTATAGCAACTATTTATATATTAAAAGGGCCCTACCGTGAAAATTCTACTTTTTGAGGTTTTAAATGCATTTTACTGTTCATTCCTCTCAAAACGGCCTTTTGATCCGTTCATGCATTTAAGAGTAATCCTCTAAAAACCTGAAAACCTGCACAGTCTGCAGCAGCCCCTCCCACACCCACAAATACGAGCGGTTGGAAATGTGCTGATGTCAGCATGATTCCAACAGCTCCCTCCAGCAAAAATATGTGCTGCAAGCTCCGGCCCCAGACTACAAAGAACACACCCCTATCTTCTCCGCGGAGCTGTGGTGCTAATGCAGTTCTCTCCTGCTGCCAGAATCTGTCTCCTGGCAGGAGATAACTACCTTCCTGTACCAGGAACCGCTTTCAGATCAATTTTTCAATGTAATCCCGATTCGTTTCCAATTGGACTGAACTTCTGTTCACTCTGAGATTCCTCAGTCTGAAGATGAACCGAGAGCGGAACAACTGAACCAAAACAGCCACCGTACCCGACAGTCACGTGATGTAAACACGGTAGAAATGAGATGATCGGTGAGCAACCGACAAATGTAGAGCATTAATTGTCATATTATACAAAAGGAAATAACGTTTATTTTAACACCACTGAAAAACATATAACTCTCTTTTCTGTGTCTCCTGCCTTGAAAGCTCTATTGTAGCTTCAACAGAATTCTCTTAAAAACAAACCATAAAACCACAACGATGAGACACGGAAACAATGTTTTGTTCACGCTGGAGGGGCCGGCTAAAGGATGACATCGAAAAATGGGCGGGACCGGTAAGGAGCGAAAGGCGGAGGCTCAGAAATCGAGTCCGGGTATTAAAACAGGCCACAGAAATGACTCATATTTCATAAATAACTTGTTTTTCAGTGTTCCCAGTGTTATATATGATGATGATATATGGATATAGTTTACTCTGAAAGGATGAAGAAAATCGTGGTAGGGCCCCTTTAAAAAAGGAAAACAGAAATGTTGCATTTAGTGACTTAAATTGCACTGAAATAGAAGTTGGTGTAACAAAGATTTGACTGGATTATTTGACCAAAGTGAATTCTAACTGGACCAATAATCTCTGACATCACACGTGAGAATCTGCACAACAAAACAGACAAGCAAGAAGGAGCACATAATTTATCAATAATAATTTCTAGAATCGATTTGATTCGATACATCAGACCCTGGATCGATTCGATTACAATTTTCTTACATTCTTTCAATCTTCTCAATTCAATTTTGGATTTACACATTGAGACAAATTTACAGATTATTAATAATCTACTATATGTTTTGAAAATATTTATATTAATCTGATCCAGTTTACATACTTTAAATGTATCAGTAAAATACTAAGATTGTTAATATCATCCAGTGTTACATGGATTCTCTAAAGGAGAAGTTCTAACAAAAACATTGTTCTGCTTCTCCTGGAGGACGTTTCCGTTTGGCCACTAGGTGGACCTCATGCTATAGAAGTACAATTTTTCAAGAAGAATAAGCAAAAAAATGTGCTTTATATCAATGTTTAGACCACAAATGGCTACTTTAAAAATATTTCCTTAAAATTCATCCATGTGAGCATATATAGTTGCTCCTTTTGTCAGCAATGTATGTTTGGTTAACTGAGCATTAGCATTAGCGGTCCTATGGGAAATTCCAGTATCCGTTAGCATCAAGCTAGCAGACTTTAGCTTTATGTGCTAAGTCAATCTATATTTTATGGATCGATTATTGAACTATTAAGCTTAGAGCAATTCAAATTGATTAATGGATCTCATCCTTTACCACATTCAACTTTAAACTATAACTCTGAAGCTCTGTTGGGTTCACCTATTTGCAAATGCATAAATTTAAGCTTTAAAATATTCAAAAAATGCATTAAAAAAACTCATCTCTAAAAGTATCTAAAGAACATTTTGCAGAACAGCAAATGTGTTTTTAAGTTGATGCTGTAGATATGTTTTGTATTTGGATAAAAAGAGAAGTACTTCTGTGAGCTGATGGATCATTTTGTCATCATTAGGACTAGTTCCAGTGAGCCCCTCAGTGGGTTACATGCTGGCTGTTATTTAAACAGCTCTGATCTAAGCTGTACTGTCACACACAGACTCGCACTTACCCAGGAGCTTCTTGTGGTCCAGTTTGTGCCGATTGAGTGGGCTGGTTCCGTACAGCAGCGTGTGAAACTCCGAATGAACGGACTGGATCTCATCCAGAGAAGCTTTCCGTCCACGGATTCTCTGCTCACAGACACACAGGGAGGAGGTGTGTGAGATTTTATCAACAGTGTGGGGGTGTGTGTGTGTGAGCGCATGTGTGTGTACCTCACAGCGGCCCAGTAGGCCCGTCTCCTGCAGTCTGGACCAGATGCTCTGGACCCGTCCTGCATGCTCTGGATGGATGTGGGCGTTTCCGCACACACACTGGTGCTTCAGCATCAGACTGTCGTAGACCAGACCTGGGGAGGGAACAGGCGACATGATTTTGTCCTCAAGGTTTTTAAAGTTGATTACCAAACGCTGCGCCCCGTTTTGAGGTTCTTTTCGTCCTTATTCTGACCTCCTCCATTCATCACTCGAGAAGATTCAAGGCACGGTGATGCCGCACGTGTGTCACACCGTATGTCACGTGATTTCCAATCCAGTAATATAGATCATATTGTGTCGTCCAAAACAAACATGGAGGAGAATCTGATGGTTTTCTTCTTAAATTTTGATATTTTTCTCATTTACATCAAAATATTATTATTATTGTTTTTATTTTTTGCCATGGCAAATATAGAAGTGCAAGTTATACCCCAGAGCGACTTATATTTGGTTTTCTTCTTCTTGATTAGATGTGTTTTTGCTCCTGCGACTTATACTCCGGTGCGATTTATAATCCAGAAAACACGGTAAACCTCGTCTCTCAGCACAACCCGGTCTCAGTGAAATGCGTCCCTATTCCACGACTTTGGACCTTGGGAATACCGTGCATAGTATACACCAAACACGGGTTTTGCGTGCATATGATACGATGTTGTTCAGACTGGGTTGCAACGGCGTATCGTTTTGATCACGTGGTCAGACGACCTCTGGCGCATCTGAAAATGTTGGTTAAGGTTAGGATTACGCTTACAGTTGCGGTTCTAAAAGCAAATTGTGCGTTTGTGTGGCTGTTTCTGATGCTCACGTGTCCACCAGGGGATGCGTCAAATGTGGAAAAGACATTTAACACGTTGAGGACCGTGCATATTATATGCACGCAAAAACCGTGTTTCTCGTATATTATGCAGGTATTTCCAAAATCGTGGAATATGTACACATTTCACTGAGACCGGGTTGCTCGGCAACATGCGTGTCTTCCATGTGTTGTACATGAAATATACAGTCAAGGCTGGCATGTAGGGATGAGGCTAAGAACTTTGGACAGTAGCCAACTTGGGGCATCAAGTTTATAAACACATCTTTGGACAAGAGTTGTTGACACGCATCGATAGAGACAGAAATTTGGCGCACAAGCCACGTTTGTTTTGAACACAGCATAAGATGCCACGCCCCCACCTGTCACTGATGTGCAGCACAGAGGCGGTTCTGACTTCAGTATGAAAATGTTAAGGGAGGATAGAAACCAGAGGTGATCACAGCTCTAGAGCAGTGGTCCCCAACCTACGTTCCGCTGACCGGTACCGGTCCGTGGACCCCTTTTGTTTTTTTTGGAGACGGAAATATTTTATTTAGAAAATCGACCGGATTCTCTTGATTAGCTTGAGTGCTAAAAGCAGTTTCCACACACCGTGCTGGTTTGCAGAGAGAGGTGACTTTCATGAACGAATCTAATCTTTAGAGCGGTCATAGAAATGCTGAAAGGAGCTGATCTATTCAGATGCTCATTTCAGAGAAGTTGTGAACACGTGATTGATTAATGCAAAAAGTAGCAGTGCAGAGAGCAGGGCGGGGGTGGGGGTGGAGGAGAAAAGGGGACCTTCGTGGCGCGTGCAGGTAGAGTGGTGATCAAAGTCAGGAGTTTAAAGTTTTGTTTTGTAAAAACTGTCTTCCTCTCAAAATTTTTCACGGGGAGTTTCTGCATGGAGCTTCAAAGTATTCAGATTTTTTTTTAGCATCAATAATGATTTATGTGAGAGTTACATTTTGTTCCTATTTATTTTATTTTTTAAATGCAAGGAACTTATATACCCCCCCGGGCCCTGGTAAAATCTTCACGGGTTGACCGATCCGCAGCCACGAAAAAGTTTGGGGAGCACTGCTCTAGAGGATCTACTTCTACGTAATGAGCAGCCATAACACACTAAACTGACCCGTTGTGAAGAGGTGCTTGATAGGATTGACAGTTGCAGTGGGAGACGACTTGGCCCGTCCCAGGTGTTTGTGGGCCAACGAGGACTGGAAGACGCCCAGCGGCTGCAGGGGCTGCCAGAGATGGAGACAGACACACTCGCATCAGGACCAGAACCATGCGGGTCAGACACCCGTCTCACACATGCAAACCCACATGCATTCTATGTGACAAACACGCAGTCATACACATCAACACTCTCACCTGCACCGGGTAAGTTTTCGGCTGTCTGATCATCTTTGCATCTGTGCATCTATGTGTGTCTGTGCGCTGGATTGGCACAAACACACACCCTGTGAAGGGGCTAATAATAGAGTGTTGCTGCGCTCCTGCTGTGCGCCGACTGACTCATCGTGTGTGGGTGCACACTCGAACACGTACACGCAGACCTGAGTCCAGTGCCTGAGTCATCAGCTGGTGATGTCACTGTGGCGTCAACACTACGTCTGCATGTGTGAGCCTTTCAACCACTCTGCTGTTCAGCCCCCTCAGGAGAGTTCTGGCTCTTCTTTTGGTCACTTTTGTTGTTGTAGATGTAGAATATGAAGCGCTTATACGTGCATTGACAGTGAATGGAAAGCCTTCAAAAACTTCCAGTGTTTCCAGGAAAGGAGCTTCAGCATCCTTGTTTTTGGGTTTTTTTTCCCTTAAATTTGCATGTTTGTATTCATATATTTGCCTTTTGTCATTTAATGCATTTTATTAATGACTTCTAGATACAAACGTTTACGGTTAAAATAAATTTGAATGGCTTGTTTGTTGTTTGTCTTCCTGTTTGTGAAATTTGTTCTCTTGTTTGTTTATTTGTTTATTATGACTATTTTTCTTATGTACGTTTTTCGGACGTCCAAAGTTCTTCAGCTCTTTCAGATATTAAGATTTTCAGCCCTTTTAATGATAGCTTTTGCAACTATCTTAATAGTAACTGAGGATTTTTAGGCTATTTTGGAGTTCAGCTAATATTTTAGCCACAGGCTAGCTGTTTTGGCTAATTTAGGCTTTTTCTCTGCTTTTAGGATCTTTTGGAGTTAAGCTAATATTTCAGCAAAATGCTCGCGGCTTTGGATAAGCTACACTTTTTTTTTTTTGTCTAATTTGGAGTTTAGCTGATCCTTTAGCTTTATGCTAGCTGTTTTGGCTAGATTTCACATTTTACCAGTTTTTAAGTTAATTTTGCATTAGCCAATATTTCAGCTACATGCTAGCTGCTTTGACTAATTTAGGCTTTTTTTCATTTTTTAGGTTAATTTGGAATTAAGCTAATCTTTTAGCTACATGCAAGCTGTTTTGGCTACATTAGACACGTCCATTTTTAGGCTATTTTGGAGTTGAGCTAGCATTTCAGCAAAATGCTAACTGTTTTGGCTAATTCTGATTTTTTTTCATTTTTTTAGGCCAATTTGGCCTTTTGGTAATATTTGAGCTAGCCATCAGCTTTAGCGTTCTCAGCTATTAGCTTCAGTGTTTTTAGTTATCAGTTTCAGCATCTTCAGTGACACATTCAGCTCACAGCATTCACACTAGCATTATCGCAGGTAATGCAATATACCTAATTTTTCAAATGTTTAGTATTATTTTTTTCTATGAAGATTACAGAAATTAATTATTTAGGACTTGGCTATGTGTGGCTTTCTGGAAAACCGTAAATGTTTACGTTTAGGCTGGGATTGTTACACTTGTTCTGTTAGCCTACAAACCGACCCCGGTCCCACATCAGAGAAGAACACAGTTATGTGGCTGTTTTAAAAAAAGTTTGGGGACCCCTGCCCTGACCCATACCGAGGATGTGTGCAGCTCTGGTCAAATGTTCGGCCTTGAATGAGTTCTGTGAAAAGAGGAACAGAAATCCAAACCTGCATGAAGCTCCCCCTCTCCTCATCCTCGCCTTCTCTCAGCGGGACGACCTCATCTTCCTCCTCTTCTTCCTCCAGCTCACTCTCGGTGCTCTCATCTTTGACGTGGATGCTCGTGTGCTCGTCCTCACCCTTCACGTGCACAAAGAGCTGCTCGGAGGCGTGTTTGCTGTCGTTCGATCCGTCCCTCTGAAGGCTGGACAGAAACCCAGATTTGTGAGGAGGGCTCCAGCAGGCGAGGAGATGGCGTGGAGGACCGCCTCACCTGCTCACGCTGGCCTCCCCTTCATCCTCCTGCATGTCACTGCTCTCCGTCAGCTCCTCCTCCGTCTCCTCTGGGTGAGTGGGCGGTGGCCGGGGAAGGTCCGTCCCCTTTGACAGCATCTAAAACCACATGTGAAACTCGGGGTGCACAAACCCATCTTTGTGTGTTTTGATTCTGTGTGTGCATCTGTGTGAGTACCTTGTAATGTTTCTCCAGGAAGTGCTGGTGCTGCTGTTGGACCACCAGCTGCTGCAGGGCCTGGGGGGATTGGGGCAAAGGAGCACTCTGTGTGCGAGCCAGCGGCCGGTGGCGAGGCAGCTTATTGACAGAGCGGAGACCAGAGGCCACGCCCCTCTCAGCAGTCACCAGCGGCGATTGATTGTACACGGGCACTGAATGAAAGGAGAGTCACAGCAGAGTCAGATGGACACACTCCGTTGAGTGTGCACGGTTTGGACCAGACTGTGCACTCTAATCCAAACTAAATAAACCTTTAAGTTGTGCTTTAAAGGTGGTCTTCAAGCTTTTTAAGGCCGGTTTAATGTCAGACAATATTTTTACAGATTGGCCTGTACGAGGCTGAAGTGGGCATCTTAATTCTTTATATTCTACAGTTTTCCTCTGGAAAATAACTGCAGCTGCTTCAAACTTCATTGGTACAGCAGATTTCATGTAAGAACCATTTAAATGTGATATAGATTTCCCCAAAACCCATAACTGTTAGAGTGGAAGCTAAAAAGAAACACATGCGCTAACTTAGATTATTTCTGTATAGTTTATTTTCCTGAACAAAGTTTTATTTTGAAAAACTTCCAACTTTTCTTCTCATCCATCTTGGTCATGTGACTTCAAACGGCTACCTGCATGGCTAACTGGATTGCTAAGCTAGTAGCCCAAAGCTATAACAGCAAAAACCAAAACAATAAAATGGGATTTGGAAAGTTTATTTGGGGAGAAAAGATCCAGTGAGGAAACCAAAGAACCTTTGACTTCAGAGAACGATAAAGTCGTTTACAGACAAGACAGGGAGCTTTTCTTTTCTCCACATCCGGATTAGCTGTTTTCATGTAGCAGAAGCTGCTCTGGCTAATACGCGGCGACAGATTCTCGACTGTTTCACACGCAGATAAAAAATATGGAGACACTGTTAATTCACTTTTATATTGTAGTCTGGATCAAAGGGGTTAAAAAGGCATTATGGGGGAAAAAAAACTAGGTAATTTTTTCAAAGAAACAACTTAAAAAATCTTTTTTCAATCTCTTATTTTATTATTTTACCCTATTTCTATCTGATTTTTTAAAACAACATTTCTTGTAGTAGCATTTCAAATTTAATTGACTTAAAGCTTTCGATTCAAAACAACATAGATTTTTTTTTTCCAGGAACCAGAAGCTTAACTTCAGACCCGTTCGGACCGGTCCGTGAATCGACTGTGTATTTTAACTGGTTGATGTCTTGACATTGGTTGGAAACTAGCTCTCTGGATGATGAACAAATGAAAATGAACTTTTTTTGGAACACATTAGTTTGTGTGAGTTCATGTGTCCACCTTTCTCATGTCTATACTCTTTCCTGTCCATGCTGTGTTCCAGTATTCTTCAGTCCATATTATTCTCTGGTTGTCCACCAACATGTTCTCTTTTCTCTTCTAACTTATGATTTATGCATTATCTATTTTCTTCTATGTGTTTGTGTGTTTTCATTTGAACATGTGTGTGCTTGTGGCGTCCAATGTAAATTTGTTCTCATTTTGCATATATCCTCTGGTTCTCTGTTTTTTCTTACATGTCTGTGTGTGTGATCTGCATGTAGATGTTTGTCCAGATGACTGTTTGAGTTTTGCAACACCTATGCATGATTGTGTAACTGTGTGTGCTACCTAGCATTGCGCTTTGTTGCCTGGCCTGCTCCAACAGCAGCACGTGTTGCAGAAGCGAGGAGTGGGTGGAGTGAGAGGTTGGGGGTGGAGCCTCGACATCGTGACCTCCACCTGAAGCAGGAAGCTGAATGAACATCTCTTTTTCCAGAAAACCGTACGTGCAAGGACAGGGCGCTTAACGACGGATGCAGGTCGCTTCAGCAGCATCCAGCTCACCTGCCGGCAGGGAGGATGTGGACAGAAACTTCCCAGTCAAAGCTCCGCCCCCGCGCAGGGATTGGATGGCTTGGCGCTCGGCCTCCTGCTGGGCAGAAAGCTTCTGTGTGGGCTGGAGGACAGAAGAGTAACAGAGTTATTCATCAGGAGGAGCTGGAAGCAGGTTTGTTGTGTTGGTTTAGGATTAAACGAGGACATCTGACATACAGGAGGAGTATGTTTGAATTAAAGCATCGATCGGATGAGAGCTGCATCAGAAAAACTTTTTATCAAGGTCTGACCTTTTAACCTGACGCGTCATGTAAATATTATTATTAATATTCCCACATATTTACTTGCAGCCAAGATGCAGATTGCTGCACGGATTTAGGAAATTATGAGCTAACAGTCACTTAAAAATATTATTAATAATATTAAAAGCACATTCAGAGGACCATCTCGCTCTAGACGGGATCTTTGTTTGTTTGCAATGGAACTCGCCATTTCTTCTTCTACGACTATTTCCGGCATTTCTGTGCATGGCAAAATTATTGACTCCAATCAAATGTGTGGTGCATGTAAACATTTGTTAGAATCAGATAAAGTTTTTCAGGCCCAATCCGATCTTTGATCCGATCAAGGACATTTTACTCATGTAAACAGAGCTAATGACTACAGTAGCAAATCCCATGAGGTCTAAAGAACCGTATGCTGTAACCTCGTAAGAATCTATAGTCTTAAGCTTTAAAGTCTGATGTAATGTTTTTTTTTTAAATCAGCGAAACTTTTTTTTTTTTAACTTTCATTTTGTTTTATTTCTTCAGTGTCCCTTTAGGGGCTCCATGGTTTTGAAACAAAATCCTAAATAAATAGATATCTATTTATATTGTGCTATACTGCATGTCAAACACTATTCTACTTTGACTATTGACTTTATGGATCAAAATCAGATTGATTCAGTAGTTTGATAGAGAAACTCAAACCTACAGAAAATGATCTCCAGCTTACAAGGAGAAAACATGAAACTTCCTCACCTTAACAGTGTAACTTTCTATCAGAACCAGAACTTTCTAAAGTTTTAATTAATAAAGATGGAGGATCTTAAATCTGTATTTGCCCCCCAGGACACCAGTGCGAGGTGTGTTCACCCACCGGGATGTGCGTGTTGGCGGGCAGACCCAGGGAGATGTTGGGCAGGGAGGGAGACGTGTACAGGCTGAGCGTCCCGTCAGCCCCCAGCATCTGATGAAGCGACCTGAGCTGCAGACGCACACGGACTCGGGTTAGAACTGGATCCACAACACAAAATCTGAATATTAAGAAAGTAAAAACGCCCTCGTTTCAGGAAAAAAAATACCTTATTTTCTGTCTCACAAGAAGAAGAATTTTATCAAGAAAGTTTGTGTCTAAATTTGAGATAACATGTCTTAGTAATTATAACTTTTTAACTATTAAAGTCAGAATTCTTCTTCCATTAGCAGATTTCTTTTTGCTCATTTAAAATAAAATGAAAGTTTAAAAGCTTTGACCTCCCAGATCACAGTCAGAACCGGCTGTGTTGCTGGTACCTCAGTCTGGATATTAGGGACGGATCCTGTGCTGCCGTTGGCTATGGCCGTGTTGGAGCTGTTGGGACTGCTGGGTCCTGAGCCCGGGGCACTGCTGCACATGGAGGAGACTGGACCACACAAACACAGGAAGTGAACCTCGGTTCTGTTCGGGTCACAGCACATCTGTTTTCATGCCCTCACCTGAAATCTCGATGGCCCTCTTCTTGAAGGTGCTGATGACGGTGCCGTCCTTTCGACGCAGAAGGGGCGAGCTGCGCCTCTCGGCCACCTTCTGCTTCAGCCGGGATCGCACCTTCAGGTTGGGTTCTGAGACTGGACGGGTCAGAAGGGGACAAGTTCAGCTCAGCTGTCCGTCACAGTGGTGTGTCTGCTGCCCAGCAGAGGTGGAGCAGGAAATGATCTCATAAATCAGCTATCATGATTTTATTAGGGTCAAAGTTCATGCATGTTTGGAGTGTTTTCATTGGCTGATCATGACTGACCTGTCTTGCGTAGAGGAAAGTCATCTTTGCCTTCGTAGCTCCCCAACAATGAGGGGAGTTTGTAGGAAGGGGGGGTTCCAGGAGTGTTGCTCTGAGGAGGAGAGCCCTGGTCCAGGGAGGGGTGCTGAGCAGCCCTGCACACACACACACACACACCCCCACACACACACACACAGAGTTACGAGACACTTGTCTGGTGTGAAGCTTTTGTCACATGCACCTCTGTTAGAGTCGAACTGTATGGGTGCTGCGGGTTTTTGGGATGCGGGATCTTGAGTAAGGATGTAACGATTCTTCGTGAATCGGTTTAAAAACGATTCGAACTCGTCAACATGTTCATCGTTGCAGAAAATTAAAAAGTCGGTTTATCACAGCCTGTTTGTAAATGTAGAAATGCAGTTCTGATGACATTTCTTCATGCAGTGAGCTGTGAGCGTGCGCGCGCTTCATGAACACATCACGCTGTGACTGTGGACATATCAATCGACACAGATTAACACTATGACCCTGAATGCATCATCTGAAACGAGACCGTGACCTTGTTCACATCATTTCACAGTTTAATACCGTCATCCTGAAAGCATCAACTTCAACAATGTGACCCTGAATGCATCATCTCAACCAGCCTACAAGACCGTGACCTTGAATGCATCATTAAACACAATTCAACATTGCAGCTTTGAACACCATCACTGATTCCAAAACTGTGACCCTGAACGTATCATTTGACAGTTTTACATTGTGACCTTGAACGCATCATCTGAAACTGAAAAAGACTGAATGTCTCATCTGAAGACAGAGTTTAACACTGTGAACCTGAATGTCTCCTTTGACACAATCAGAAACAAGTTTAGAGACTGTGATCATTAACACATCATCAGAAAACTACTTTACAACTGTGACCCTGAATGCCTCATTTGAAGGCAAGTGTATCATGTAAACCCTGAACACATCATCTGAAATAGAGTTTAACACTGTGACCCTGAACACATCATCTGAAACAGAATTGTGACCATGGAGGAAATTGTTTGATGGATTACCCTGAATGCATCATTTGAAAACCAACCTTAACTCTGTGACCATGAACACAGCATTTGAAGCCGACTGAAAAAGCAAAACAGGCGAGTGAATGAAATTCTTATAAAGATCTCAGCTGTCAGGGCAAGAGTCATTTATATGTATTGTTATTAATATCTATCAGTTCCTTTCAATAACGCATGTCTTTTATTCCCGCTATGTTATTCAGATGGAAGAAGTCGACAACCAAAAATGAAAAATTCAAAAATGTCTTCAAATTCAGTCTTGGAAATTGTAAACTATTTCTTTATTTAATTGATAGAGAAAGTCAATATTGATTAAAAAAATAATACATAAATTTTCCATTAAAATAATTTATATATATTTTTTTTTAATTAAAAAAAAAATTTGTTTAATGTGAGGATTAACAAACTTGATTCCATCCTTTTCAGTTAACCCTTTAACTCTGGAGCTCCAGTGTTTATTCTTCTTGATCTATTGTAACTTTTCAACCATTAACACAATAATTCCAGTAGATTCTGAAGGAGAAAAGCGGTTAATGGTAGAAAAGATACAGTACGTTCCAGATTTGGTGTTTATTTGTGTTTGAGCGTCACCAGTGTTAAAGCTTTAATGTCAGTCATTTTTATTTACAAAACACAATTCGACTCAAATAGAATTTGAACAATAAATACATTTAAAAGAACATAATTTGAAAGATAAATAAATTAAAATTGAATTGTTATTGGAACAGATTGGATTTTATGCAGTGATAACTAATCCTACTTGTCGAACAACTCGTTGCAAAGACTAAATCTTAAAAAAGAAAAAAATATATATTGTTTCAAGAAAAAAAATCCCTTACAATGTAAATGCAAAAAAATCTTATCAAGACAGCAAAACTAATCTTAAGAAAACATGTAATAGTGACAGAATATGTTTTCTTCTAAACCCTAAAGTACTATCTCTGGGTGATTTTCATCCGATCAAAAGTATTTGAGTGCCATGAGTAAAGCCTCACATGTCCAGGAATGCGTGGACCAAAGATCAAGTCTCCAGTATCAGTATATATATATTTTCAGGATTTTCTTTTTCCTGAAATTTCTAAATTTTCAGTATCATTTTAATTATATCAGATCACAAAATTCAACTGTAATTCCTCAATTCAACCTGTAGGGGCAGCACACAGACAGTTTTAGACTATATTTTCAAGAATTAAACAAGTTTTTCTTAATTTGTCAAAACTTTGGCAACAACTAACAGACAGAACTTTTAAAGCTCCATTTACAGAGGTCAACAGACGAAAAAGTTGATTCAGAGTTTGGTGACCCTTTAAAGTCTCAAACACTTCATAAGGCTCTTTCTATGGAGATATTTTGGGGCCATAAATATTTGAAACCCCAATAAAACATTTTGAAAAAATATTTGTGCTTGGCCAGAAAAACTGTAAAATGTCCAAAACTTTTTGCTATTCTAAAATAAACTTATATTTTCAGCTTCAAATGTTCTGTTTTTTAGGTTTCTAAATTTCAAATTCAAAACTTTTTTTTCAGTTTCAAATCTTTTTTTTCTTTTTTCCTCGAATCTAAAAAATTCCGTTTCAAAACCTTTGGCCCCGTTGTGGCATGTTGGGGCGGGGCTAACACAACCGACCAATCAAATCAATGAGGGTGGTAACTTCAGTGCCGGTGCGTTCACTGACTCCTCGAGCTGTGGTAATTACAGTCAGGAAATGGCTGTATTGTCTTTACTATCATAGTCTGAAGTTTTCTCAAGACGGGTGTAAAAAGCAGAGTTTTATCACGTACAAACCGCGCGTCCAAAACGCCGTTCTAGCCCGACACCTACTCAGAGCAGTGTCCGTGCGCCCCTTACCAGCACTTTGGGGAGAAGGAATGGTTCAGTCCGCTGGGTCCAGGCTCCTTCTTATTGAGTAGGAACTCCTGCAGCTTCAGCTTCACCTCCGTGCTGGCGATGGCACCTGCAGACAGGCCGCAGTCAGGATGCCACTCTCCAAAACCCACAGACAAAGCCAGCGAGCAGCAGCGGCAGCGCAGCCTACTCTCTCTGCCTTTCTCCTTGTTCCTGAGCAGCAGCAGCTGCTGCTCCAGCCTCTGCTTCTCCTGCTCCTCATGCCTCTGCTGCTCCAGCTTCCGTTTCTGCTCCAGCTCCTGTTGGCGCTTGGCTGCCAGCAGCTCCTGTTGTTGCTGACACAGACATTCGCAGTCAGGCTGCGGGAGGGCGGCACACAGAGAGGCGGGGGGCGGACCCGCCCCGTCAGCTCACCTTCAGGTGCTCCTGCAGCTGGACTTCGTGCTGCCGCGTCAGAACCTCATGCTTCTTCTGAAACTCAGCAAACAGCAACTGTTTCTGTAGCTCCTGCTGCTGTTTGAGGAGCACCAGCTCCTGCTGAAGCTGCTGCTCTCTCAGCGTCGTGTCCACTGCCACGCCCCCGGACAAAGACCCCACCCTGGGCTCGTTCCGTAGGTCCACTGGGCCTCCTTCTGTCGCAGAGCTTTCTGCCAGCCCGCCTCCTGGAAAGAAGCAGTTGGTGGGTCATCTCCACAGCGCTGAACCATCATGTGAAAATATTTACCTACTTAACTATTTTACAGGATTTTAACATGGCTCTGAAGCCAATCAGGAAGTCCAAAATGTCACCGCTGGGGGCTGAAGCTAGCAGAGAGCATGAACGGTTTAGGTTATAGACCAGGGGTCGGCACAAGAGCCATTTGGGCTCGTTTTTGGAACTACGCCCAGAACTTGTTTAAAAAAAAGTTTAAATTTTTCATTGTTAAAGTCGACGACAAATAACTTGTTTTGAATATGATGGAATTTAGTGTTGTAGCTCGTTTCATTTAATAAGCTTCATGAGTCAATAAGATCTAAGATTTCAGACAGTTGAAATAGAGAAGTGCCTACAGAGTGAACCTCCAGCGCTGATCTCTGTGGTCGAAGGAGCGCTCATGGAGTTTCTGTTTGCTCAGACGCACAAAAAACTGGAGGGAACATCACAGAGGGGAATTCTCACTTTACATTTTCTACAATTTTCTCAGACTTTTATTTTTTATTCTCACTGTTCAAACTTTTTATTTCTTTCAAATGTTCAATTTATTTTTTGAAATTTTCAACAATTCCTTAAAGATTTCAATCTGGGTTTGAGTTTAAAACTGCTTTCAAATTTTCATTTTTTTAGTTTTTTATTCACATTAATCTGATCCAGATTTGACCCCATATTGTGATTTCAATTAACTTAACTGTATCAAAACTTTCAGCATTTTGGTGCTTTTTTTTTTTTTTTTGCTGCAAGCATTTACTGGTTAGAAACTGCAGCATGTAACCTTGACTTCTAAACTCCAGGGGAGCACACATCCGTCTTCAGACATTTGTTTTAAAGATGTCTGAGTTATGAGAAATCCAAACTGTGCATGAACGTTGCTTTAGCTTCAACCTTCAGGACCTCCAGCACACATTTTACAGATGACAAACTGCAGCAGCCGCATGCAAAGGTGAGACATTGAGCTGGGAGGGCGGGGTCAAGCTGCTCACCTCCTTCTGTAGCTCCTCCTCTCTGCTCACTGCTCGCTGCTGCGGGGCTTTGCATGCCTGACTGGAGGCCACTCTTCACCTCCGCCACTGCAGGACAGACAGAAAAAAAAACATATTCCTGAATGTGTTCCTCATTCCAGACACACAATCATCTTGATGTCTTGTAAGGTCAACAGAGCAACACCTCCTTCCATGTGAACTGGGCTCTCGAGAGCACTGACTGTATATGAAAACTGGACAGAGCAAGTGTGATGTCACTTATAGAACATGGCTTACTTCTGGTTCCAACAAAATTCAGTCAACATTATCACGCAATACAGACGCCGATATGTTGCAGATGAAAGACAGCAGCAAGTTTTAAACTCAATACACGGAGGAGTGAGCTTGTGGGAAGTCCAAACATTTTGAACATTAGTCTATGTGAGACCACCTGCTTGTATTGAGTTAAAGTCAAGTTAAAATTCAAGTCCCATTACTTGTCACTAGGGCTGCCACGATTAGTCGATTATCCAAGGACTAAACGACTATTAAAATAATCTATAACTAATTTAATAGTCGATGAGTCATTACTTTACATTATATGGAGTCAGAGTGTAGTAAAGTTGAAAGTTATAATGACATTCTGATAGATTTATGGACTATTTTGCACTTATTAAGAATTTTTAGGCCATTTTGGAGTTTAGCTAATATTTCAGATACATGCTAGCTGTTTTGGCTAACTTGCACTTTTTAAAAAAACATTTTCTAGGGTGTTTTGGAATTTAACTAATATTTAAGCAACATGTTAGTTCTTTTGGTTAACCAAATTTTTTCTGGTTTTTTTTTTTTTTTTTTTTAGTTTTTTAGGCTAATTTGGCATTTAGCTAATATTTCAGCTGGCTATTAGCTTAAGGTTTTTGGCAATCAATCGGCGTTTAACAAGGGAACACTGTCCCTTTACAACAGCCTGATACCAACCCTGTGTCTCATTATAGTGTTACCCTCTTCTACATACCTGCTGTGGCAACATATGTAATCACCAACCCAAAAAGAAATGACACACAATTGTTAAGTGGTGAAAACTATCCAGAGCTCATGGCTTCATGAAGACCTTCAATTAAAGTTCTACCCTCCATAAGTGATTAAATGTTATTAAAAAAAAAAAGATCTACCAATGGGAAAACCAACAACCAATAAATAATCAATAAGCTCTCTATTATTACTTGAAAACTTGATTTTCAATGTGTAAGGAGGATGTCTGGATTATGAAGTTGTATTCTGATGAAAATCAATAAGTATTACATATATGTTACATGATGTGTGATTGATGTAACTGTTTAAGAAATAAAAGTTTGATCTGATCAGATCACATAACTAAGAAAAACTGTAAAATGAAGTAACTAAGTGGGGGTGGGATTGTATAAATTCGCTTCTTCCCACTCCTTTTCAAGCAATCGATCAAACTCTACTTTTAGTTACCAATTAATATCTCTAATGAATTAAATGTGTTATTAAGTGTCTTTGTTTTTGTTTGTTTTCTATTTTTGAATCAATGCATTTCATTAATACTGTAATGAGTTTGAACAATTTGAATTTTGTCCTGTATCTTTCACAAACAATGCTTGGAATAAACCAATCAATAAATCAATCAATCAAACAAACCATAAAGCCAAAGAAAAGTTTTTGGAATGTATAGTTTACATGTGTCAAGGCCCGGGGGCCGGATCCGGCCCTCCAGGTCATTTTTTTTATTGTTATTAATGACCCGATGTTATCTTGCACTTATTTCTAACTTGTATAATTTTGACAATATATTTTATGTAGAGTAAAATATTGAAAGTTATTTATGGTTTAAGTTGATTTATTCTGAAATAATATTCCTGCCTTTTTATTATTCAGAATTATGTTAAAAAGTTACGGTTTTAAAAATGTAGTTTTAGTGTTCAATAAATGTTTACCCTGTTCAGCCCGCGACGTGCGGTGTGTTTTGGATTTCTGCCCCCTGTGCGATTGAGTTCGACACTCCCGGTCTAGTTGGATGGTTTAACACTGTGGTGGATTAACGTCGCGTTAACACTAGGTGTGTTTGAGATCATGCAGGCGGACGCGGCGCTGCGCAGATCACCTGGATTGCGGTGCATGTTGGGTAGTTTCTTGCACCGACGTCACATGTGCGCCATCATTAAATATCGCGAGAAAGGGGCGGGTTCAAGGTGCCTACCTAAGCCAGCGCAGCCAGAAAATAGGTACTGCGCTGGCTTCAAGCCGACTTGATGACTACAAAACAAGGCATTGTGGGAAACGGTGTCAACACAGTTCTTGTAGTTTGACGTTAAATGAAGGAAATCTGTGTATTTTTAAGTCCTTTTGGAAAGTAGCGAATCACTGATGAAAGATTAAACACAATTTCAAATAATCTGTGGTTATTCATGTTATTGTTGCCTCTAAATCTCAACTTTAATTTTATTTGGGACAGTGAACATGCAATGAATCCCGCGACTATTTTTTTAAAACTGTTTTACTCTAAAAGATGTTAAAAAATAATATAAAATACATAACAGCTCAGATTAGAATGGCATACTAACTTTCAGCCGAATGTTAAGGACAACCCCCAACTCCTTCTCGTACAGTCTTGGAGTTCACCTTCACCTCAGGTGTCTTTCTCCGCCCCCTTCCTGCAGCAGCTTGTCTCGCTGAGGATGCAGGCGAGGCGCTGGGTCATCTCAAACACATCTAGTATCTCAACAGTTGAATTGACCTGGCTCCAGCTAACACTTGGCACTGAGCAAAAGTTCTTTTGGAGCTCTTGCAGTTACACATAATTTCTGGTCCTTAGCCACAATGGACCGCCCACTTCCAGACTTGTTCATGGAGTACATTGTTGTCATCCACCAGGAAGCCCAAGCAGAGAAATATGACTCACTGACAGCAGCCATCACTGAAGACTGCACAGGGTTCATTTGAACGGAGGTACCAGCGCCACCGCAGCACTTCTCTGACAGTCAGCAAGCCCTCGCTCTGATTGGATGGTTCCCATCAGCTGCCTGACAAACCTCTGTGGGTCAGACTGCTGATGGCACCTGGAGGTCACCAGGTCAGGCTGAGGGATGGGGGCAGTCCAAGCCTGCAGCAGACCTGAAACACCTCCTTGGAATCAGGTGATGGGATTAGTCTACTTCCTGGAAACAGCTCGGCTCTGCAGTGTGCTTAGAAGGAAGGATCTCGTTTTCTCACAAAGCCAATTAGGAGTGACTAACAGAAAAGGCTGACCCCTGACCTCTGTGTGCTGCTCTGTCAGAGAGCCTCTGAGGGGGGGGGCACGTTGAGTCCTGCCAGAGCACAGCTGCTTCTGAGCCCCCATCAACGCACAGACACATGTGTGTTTCTTTGAGTGTTCAGCTACTCACATTTGAATTACCTGAGCAAACATTGCGGCGTTTCTCAGTGACGCACATGCCTCCCCCCCTCCCACACACACACCTACGGAGTGTGTGTGCGTCTGCGGTCCGAGCGTGTGCACAGGAGTGTGTTTGGAGAGAGGGCAGCATTCCTCAGCAGCCAGCGTCTGACGTCAAACTGGGACATTTATAGCCCGGTAAACACATGCTCAGAGAGGCGGCCGGGCCAGGCGCTCGCTGCCTGGTGACGGCGCTGCACAGAACCAACCTTCACGCCTGTATGGACTCTTCAGAACAGGGTGCTGGCAGACAGCTGTGTTCAGCTTCTGAAGGCAGGATCCAGCTGCTGTTCGATCGATCCACCGACTCCCTGCAGCTACTTCACTTTTATTGATCCTTACTTTCTAACTAGAACATTTTTATCTCCACTCCTCACGGATTTATAAACAGCTTTATACTCAGTTAGAGAGTAAAATATATGGCTGTTGGAATTCTGTAGATATTCCACATGACAACATTTTCAAGCATGTGTTGGGTGATCTTTAAAGTTTCCCTCTGATGAAAATCCTGTTTTTTAATTTATAACATGTCTGTGTGTCATTTTTCTTCGGAAAAAGAACAAATGTAATAAGAAATCATTTAGTTTTTGCATTTCTGAGTATTTCTCCTTTTAAATCAATCCAACAGTCCTGGACACACTCTGTTTTTCCTGAATCATCTTCTTTCTGCTGCACATGCACGAAACCCTCATCTGGTCCGGCTAGCGTGTCTAGTTCAGGTTCTGGAGAAGAGAAGATGCTATCTTCACATTGACTGCAGTCAAATGAGCCGCCGTTCACATTTCTGTGCTCCAATCAGCCGTCACTGGATTTTTGCTTTGACTTTCATCCAGTACTTACGCTAGCAGTCCTGAGAACGCTGGAAAATCTCCACCAGACTCCACGGAGCTTCTTGATGTGACCACGGAAATGTGAACGGCGGCTCGTTTGACCGCACTTGGAAAGGCTTGTAAATGAATGAAAGAGCATTTGGATGTTAGCTTTCATTATTTTCTGCTCTGAGAAACCAATGGATTGAATGGATTGATCACAGCAACGTCAAGAAACATCAAAGAGTCTTTGGTGAACTGGAAGGAGAAAGAATCAGGATTTTGGAGGAAGTTCTGTCCATGAAGATCTGAGCTGACATCCGGATCAGAACCATACGGATGGACATTACCCAGATTGATGGATGTTTTTATATAGCAGCGTGAAGATTTATGCTAGTAAGACACAGAACTATCATAATCAGTCAGGGGGGATCGAGGCGGAGCTCCAAAAGCCACGCCCACTCAGAGGAGATTTTGGAAACAGAGGCTTAAGATCAAATGGCTTTTTAAGAGTTGTGGGATTTTGGTTGAAAACTTAAAAATCATAATTAAATCATAATTAAAACACTACCGGGAACTATTTTTTTGGATTTAAAAATTGTTTAAGTGAAACTTCAACTATTATTTTTTCACATAGCCTTTATGTTAAACAAGATGACACATTTACAAAAAAAAGAGTGTAATAATAATGGATTAGATTAGCCTGTGCTTTTCTAGACCCGCATAGCGCTCACAATGATTCATTATTCATTCACACCTCATTCATACTTGGTGATGGTAAGCTACTACTGTAGCCACAGCTGCCCTGGGGCAGGCTGACAGAGGCGTGGCTTCCAGTTCACAGCTACAGCCCTCCTGACCATCACCGGAACATTCATACACATTCAGACCCCACTGGAGCCACACTGGAGGCAACTAGGGTTAAGTGTTTTCACGACCTTTGGCTGGCGGGAGCGAGGATCGAACAGCCTATCCTTCGACCATAGGCCGACCTGCTCTACCACCTGAGCCAATGTCGCCCACAACTGTCAATGTCTACTGGTTATGTAGAAAATACGCTGGTATGATCAATGGGGAGGGGCAGGAAGGGCGGGGCTACTCCTTTACCAGCTGAATTTCTAATGAACTCCTGGCGCTCTGCAGAAACTATGTCCAAAAAACCGACACAAAAACTGCACCATCATGACTAACATACCACTGGGAAGACTTTGAAAATAAACCAGGAGATGATCTTTGGAGTCTGTCTCAATGCCAGGTCGCTGAATTCACCTGCTCTTCCTCCAATTCATTAAAAAAACTGATTTAAAGGACTAATATAGAATATAAGAAGCACAGATCAGTTCTAACCAATGCATTATTTGAATCAATATTTAACCATAATTAATATCTGAGAGAAAGATCAGCATGACTAGTATCAGCCAGTGCAGATATTCACTGACACTTCCATGGTCCTCTGAGCAGCTGCACCTCTGATGGAGCAGCAGTCACTCTGGAGGCCCACGGCGCACAAATCTGTATCACTGGCTTGAATATGTCATTTCTGTGGAGCGTCAGTGTCGCACAAAGCTGTTAAATGAGCTACAGGAAGCTAAATAAGGCATTTGAAGATGCATATTAAAGAGCGTGATTCATGTCAGGTTTCTGAAGAAAACCGCCTGTTTAATGTCAGCAGACTTCTGATGCAGCTGCAGTTCACCGTGAGGAGGAGACGTTCCACAGCTGAGAATCCTTTAGCTTTGTGACTTTTACAGGGACTTCCTGCGGTTCATCCGGAACTGCCGATGACTGAGATGAACCTCGTCTGTCTGGGTCCATCGGCGGTACATGCACAAGTTCAGAGATGACTCACAGGAGTGTCAATCGACCTCCACTGGAGCTGTTATGATCTTCAGTCTGAAGTCTGAAGAGCCTCAATGCTCATTTTAGCTCTGGAGACCACAACTTTCTTATCCTGCATCTTTAAATGTATCATGTTGTTTGGAACCTTTAAAACTCCGCTGACCATAAATTGAACATTTAATTCAATTTAACGTATTGATAAACTGCCAGTTTACAAGCAGGATTGTTTCTAAGAGCTGAATAACCAAAAAACAAGAGAGATTTGCTGCAAATGTTCCAATCTGATTCAGTCTACTTCTGTGAGTATTTTATGTTTAATCTGCACAAACAATATCTTTGGTTTTCTGGCTCAAAGGAAGCTAATGACCGGCTGTGGTGTCAAGGTAGAGCAGTAGACCGAAATTGAAAAATCGCAGGTCACCTGCCCATGAGTCTCGCCAGTGTTTGAATGCGTGTGTGCATGGAGCTGTGATTGTAAAGCACTCCGGCCTTCTAAGAAACGAGTGAAGTGCTATATAAGTAGACTAAATTGACCATTTTACTAGGCCTGATCTAACCTTAATAGATCAGAAATCGATCCATAAAAGTACAGATCAATCTAACGCTTACCAAAGCTGGCATGATGCTAACGTATAATGGGATTTCTCAAAGGACGGCTAATGCTAACGCTTCGTTGACCTAAACCAGGGGTGTCAAACTAAATTGCACAGGGGGCCAAAATCCAAAACACACCCTGGGTCGTGGAGGATAAACATTTATTGAAAACTAAAAAAACACATTTCTAAAACTTTAAAACCTTAACTTTTTAACAGAATTATAAACTTGATATATAGCATCACCTGCAATAATGCTAGTGTGAACGCTGTAAGCTGAATTTGGCCGCTGAAGATGCTAGTGCTGATAGCTGAAGATGCTGAAATTAACAGCTAAAGATGCTGAAGCTGATAGCTGAAAAAGCTGAAGCTGACAGTCAGCTAAAATATTAACTGAATGCCAAACTAGACTAAAAAACAAAAAACTGAGATTAGTCAAAACAGCCAGGATATAACACAAATATTAGTTAAACTATATAGCTGAAATGTTAGCTAAACCCAAAAACGACATAAAAATTTGTAGTAAATGCCAGAAGAGTCTAAAAAACTAGCACATTGCCAATTTTTTAAACTCTAATACCGCAACTTTTTTAACAAAGTTATGAATATTAAAAACGCAGGACTATTATTCCAGAATGAATCAACTTAAACTTTAAATAATTTTAAATATTTTACTCTCCATAAAAATATATTTACTCAAAATTATACAAGCTAGAAATGAGCACAAGATAACCTTGGGATATTAATAACAATAGAGTAAAATGATCTGGAGGGCCAGATCCGGCCCCCAGACCTTGACTTTGACACGTTTTACCTAAACCTACATCACTGACTAACTAAACATCTTTATCCCGGACGAGCCCCCAGTTGAGGCTCAGTCGCCTCACTGAGGTATCTCCCAGGCATGAATTTTCCAAACTCTTTTAAGGAAACGTTTTTTTAAGTAACAATTTGTGGTATAAAGCCCAATTTTTTAATCATAGTTTCTTATTCTTGTGGAATAAGGTGCAATGCTACAGGGTGATCGCCACCTGGTGGCCAAACTGAAGCGTACTCTAGGAGAGGCAGAACAATTGTTGGAGCTTCTCAGTTTTAGAATCCGTGTAACACTGTACGGCGTTAACAATCTCATTATTATTTCAGTAAAAAATTAAAAAGAATCTAAAAAATGTAATCGAATTGAATGAATTCTGGACATTATTGGTGATACCCAGCTCTACTTTTTAATGTTTGATCAGATCCTTCTCGCGGAGAGACGGCAAAAAAAAGAAAAACGCACAAATAAAAGATGTTAACTCCCCTGATTGATGTTAAGCAAGTCTGCTTGATGATGAGAGAAACCTGCAGAAGTACTGACGGTGGAGGGGGCGGAGCCACAGGCCACCTGTTGATACTAGCAGACGCAGGAGCATGCACTGCAGCCCTCAGCCGTCTATGACATGCAAACCACCGTTTGAGTCATTTTTCGAGAACCAACCAAAGATAAACCAGTGAATAGAGACCCTTCCAAACTAAAAAAAAAATGCCAAAAGTTACTGCACAAAGAAATGTTATGAACAAAGTAGAATCAGAGGATGGAGGATGAGGCGTATGGAAGGAAGAGGACACTTCCCTCATCCTCAGAGCAGAGAAAGTACCAAGCTTTGGGATGGGGAATCAAACGGATGGAGACACTAATGTTTTTCCTCCTCTTCCTGATTTTTCCATCAGCAAACCCCCTCCCCTCCCACAGCTCCCTTTCTGACTGCAGAGAGAAAGAAAAGATATATAAACTTTCACTTTCCTTCACTGAAGATCGTTTCCATGGGGTCAAATCAGAATCAGCTTAAAGTGAACGAAAAAACAGATTAAAAACTTGAAAAATAGACATTGTGACTAAAAAAAAATAGAAAACAAAAAAATTGGAAATTTGAAAAAAAAAAGCTTTGAAAATGTAAAAAAACAACCTAAAAAAGCTGGAAAAAAATCCATCAAACAGCGAGAACGTGAAAAGTACACCAGAATGTTATCGACATAAAACTGCATAGTTTGATCGGAGTGGGGTGATGAAGGCGGCAACATAAACAGACAATGTTCTGCAGCAGAAAAGAAGTCACAACACCATTACCTCTTGTTGGAACATGAGATGCATTTGCCAATGAGTAAAATGTAAAATTAGGCTGAGCTAAACAGCGAAAACTCAAAAACTCTGAAACTGAAAGTAAAGACTCAGAAAAGCCAAATTTTTATTCATGTTTTCAGTATTTTTTTCCAAATTATATATTTTTTTCAAATGTTAATATTTTTTTTAATTGTTAGGATTTATTTCAAGTTTTCTTTTTTTCAAATTATCTAAATTTTTTTTTTATTTACAATATTGTGTTTTCTAATTCTGATTTATTTTCAATGACAATGTCTCTTTTTCAACCAGTTTTCTCATTCACTTTAAGCTGATCCTGATTCGACTCCATACGTTTCGTCTGTTTAGCGTTCGAGGTAGTGTTGAATGAATGTTACCCCCCTCCCCCCACCGTTGTTTACAAACAAACAGCAGGTCTGTTGTCTGTCTCAGATTTCAAACTCCTCCACTCGCTGACACGCTGATACATTGGAGTCAAGGCACTTTTGGAGGAGAACCTTTCATGTGATCAGCTGCATTCCTGCAGACTCCTCCACCTTAAGCTGTTTTCTGCCCCACCGACCAGCCTCCAGCCTCCAGCCTCCAGCCCTGATGAGACGCAAACATCTCCATCTCCATCTGCAGCTTCCACAATAACTCCAGAGAACTTCAAAGAGAAACTTTCCAGCTCTCCATTTTCCAGCTCCAGACTGTCCTCCATGGACACAAAGAAAAAGGTTTTCTCACAGACAGCCTAAATTATTTATTAACCCCCCTTGCTTCCCCACAGATGACTCACCAGCGATGGGCATGGCTGCGCTGGAGCCCTGTTTGCCACTCAGGAGCTGCAGAGGCTGCTGGCGGCTGTCTGCAGAGGAAAAGCAGGAATCCGTCTCATAGATGGTCTGCAACATGGCGCACAGTCCTGACACGGGCGGCTGCAGCCGCATGCCAGGACAAGAGCCGCTGCTGCACTTCAGGAAGCACCCCTCCACAGAGACCCCATCACGCCGAGTTAGGACTGAGCCGCTCAAACGCTGACAGCTCCCAAGCTGCGGGCTCCGGCTCCGGTCACCATCACCTGAGACAAATCCTCCTATCCCGCGCTTCCAGGAAGTCCTCTATGAGGTAAGAGCATGGATCACCCTGATCCTGGAACAAATCTGGCTCCTGAGAGGCTGACCTGCAGCGGTGCGCTCAGGAAGAGGAAAGTTGGAGTTCCAGCAACAACAACAAAATTCAGCAGCTCGGAAGGACTCTCTGCGGCGACCAAGAAATGGAGCTAGAGAATCCTGTTCTCCCGAAAAACAAGAGGGAGAGGAGGAGAGGAGGGAGAGGGGGAGGAGGAGCAAGGACGTAAATAGCTTTGGGAGAGCGCTCTCCGAGGTTCCATGTTTCCAAAATTAGAATGGAGAGCTGGGAGTAATAGCTTTGGGAGATCGAGGTTCCTTCCTCCAGATGAGGGCCGCTGCTCCGACAGAAAAGCTCCGACTGCAACCCAGAGCTGGGGCCGGTCCAGCACCACCCTCCCCGACGGAGGGGGGGGGCTGAATGAAGCACGGGGAGGAGAGGGAGGAGGGACGCCAACAAGTCTTCAGATTTTACAGTCAGAAGACGCACTCTTTTACTGAGGAGTGTGGGGATGCGGGGCTGAAGCTTAAAATAGCTAGTTAGTGAGGGGGAGGAGCCAAAGACAAAAATAGACCGGGAGAGAGAGACACAGCTAACACACAAAAAGCCTGCAGCGCCGGGGTGTGACTGAGACGTGTGGGCGGAGGGTTTTCTGCCCCGCATCTCTAAAAAATCCCCCACCAATCAAAGCGGAGTGGGCGGGGCTCCATGTACGACACGGTTCTGCCGAGATTCACCAGGTTCTGCTTGAACACACCTGATCCAATCAGGGTCTGGAGGGGCAGGGCTGACTGAGGATCCGTGGGGGTTTGATGCAGAACCAACACTTATAAAGTAGTGTGTCACAGTAAAAGTCCAGCAAATGACTGACAGTCAAAAACATCTCAAACACACCAATCATTAAAGACCCACTCTAATGAAAATACTGTTCTTGTAGCATTTTAAGGGCTGGGTGATATGGAATTTTTATATCTTGATGTAACTTTTCCATATCAGGCTATAACGATAGATATAAACCAAATAACTTTATTTGTCACATTTGAGCGCTCTGCAGCTAAAAAAAGAAATGTGTAATGATAGATTGAAATATTTATATCCTATCACACTTTCAACGAGTACTGCCACAAACGATTTTAGTTTTAACGAATAGTTGACTAATCACCAATTATTTTTTACGTTTAGTCGACTAATCGGGTCATTCACAAACTGGATGTAAAGCATACATCTTAACTTTTATTAGCTTTAAACTAACTAAAAATAAGCTATATAGCATTACCTGCAATAATGCTAGTGTGAGTGGTGCAAGCTGAATTTGGCCGCTGAAGAGG
Source organism: Oryzias javanicus (assembly GCA_003999625.1). Lineage (NCBI taxonomy): Eukaryota > Metazoa > Chordata > Actinopteri > Beloniformes > Adrianichthyidae > Oryzias > Oryzias javanicus. The sequence goes on from CM012444.1 coordinate 1,906,840, forward strand.
ATAGTGCTGATAGTTGAAAAAGCTGAAGCTGACAGCCAGCTAAAATATTAGTTAAATGCAAAAATAGCCTTAAAAGCGGACAAAAAATCCTAAATTAGCCAATATAGCTAGCATGTAGTCAAAAAATTGGCAAAACTTCAAACTAGCCTTTATAACTGAGAAATTCCTATATTAGCCAAAAAACGTAGCATCTAGCTGAAATATTTGCTAAACTCCAAATTAGCCTAAAAAACCTTAACAAGTGCCCAAAAATGAGCTGAAATTCTTTTTCAAAGAATCACATTCATTTTTGTGAACATTGTTTGTTTTTACTTATCTTGATTGTCTATATATATTAATACTGTACATCTTTAAATGTAAAAGGCTGGACCCCAGGAGGAAAAGTTGCCTCTGTTTGGTTGTAACTAAGGCGGTTCTGTAATAAATAAAGTAAAAAAAAATGTTTAAAAGGAGAACGTTAATAAAATAGGCCACTAAACTGTTTGTTGAGTTCCATTAAAAACAAAGCTACAAATAAATTCTAATGTTTTCAGACTTTACAGGACAAACATATAGTTATAGCAACAGTTTACACAGAAATAGCAAAGGTGTTTTTATTTTTTAAACTTTTTTCTACATTTCTTTTAAGAAAATGAATTTGCATAGAAGTATTTTATAAATGGAACGTGTCTCTGTTCTCATCTAACTGTAAACTCCAATTCAAACATGCGGAGAAAACATTTGAGAGATTTACCTGAGATTTCCAAATTCAGTCTCTGTGATTACATTTATATTAAATCATGACAAAAACAGTCTAGAAAATGATTTGGACTTTTGGTATATATCATATCTGGAGTGCTTTTCAAGTCTGAGGTTATCACAACGTCTGAGAAAGGCTGCAGTTTCTGTGTAACACCCACTGCTAATACACAGCAGATTCAATGATGTCACTACATTAAAAAATGCTAATTTTGTTATATTTATCCCCCACGTCTCAAAGTGCGGCCAGTGAAAAATATTGTCCGAGTGTGAACTGGTCCGTGTTTACATACAGGCTACACACGGAGCAGTTTGTTAGCATTAGCATCATGCTAATGCTGCATCATTGACACCAAATCAACACTTTTTTTTAGAATTCTGCCATAAGTCCAGCAGGTTTGTCTTCCAGTTCTGACTGAATCCTGTTAAAATCATCAGATGTTCTTCAGCTCCATCAGCCCAAACTAAACATTAAAGGGTCACCAAACCCTAAATTAACTATTTTTTTGTTTGTTGACCTCTATAAATGGGCTTTGAAAGTGCTGTGTGATGGTCATTGCCAAATTTTTGACAAATTAAAATAAACGTGTTTAATTCTTGAAAATACAACCAAAGACCGTCTGTGTGCTGCCCTCTACAGGTTGAAACGAGGTATTACAGTTGAATCTTGTGATTGGTCGAACCATAATTTTAGAAGTCCCACATCATGACCTGCAGCTCCAGTAATGATAACAGTCCTGTTCCCCATCCCCGCCACAACTGGATTTTCACATTTCGGCTGTGGGCGGAGTCAGCCTCCAACTTCCCTGTTTGGTTACCCTTTAAACAGAGATTAGCGGAAGTGACTGCAGGGGTATGGCGTCTTGTGTTCGTCTGTTTACCTTGCACGCAGACAAAGGAAGTAAAAACGTCCAAAAAATTTAACAAAAATGAGAGCTAATAAGCATAAATATATAAATAAGGATGCAAACATTTACTCGCCGTGTGGCGACTACCTCTCTAAGGAGAGAAAATGCTGCAACAGGCGAGTGTCAATTTTAGACCCTTCAAAATAAAAGTTTTTTTTCGATGTTATATCATGATATCTATCATTATCGTTTCATCGCTCAGCCTTAAGCATTCTATGATGACATTCATATGAAAAATTAAGCAAATGAAACTTAATCAGGAGCAGACTAAAAACTGCAGTTCGAAAAAGTTGACGTAGAAACTAGAAGAGCAAGCCACAAACTCTGATCATCCACTTATAGTCAAATAGATCCATGAACGTCTTAGTTTTCCTGGTCTGAGCTGGAGTCTGGATCTAAACTGAACGGCTGGATAGCTCTGATGTCGCTCGAACTTTTGTTGCACCATGAATGTTAGGTTGGGGGTGTGAGAGGCTGTAAGCTAACAGGAAGATGTGCAAACAAATGGAAGACTTATTCTGAGGCAACAACTCAGAGGTGAAGTTCTAATGAACTCCTGCCGCTCTGCAGAAACTATGTCCTACAAAACAACAGCTTTTTAAACTTTTGGTAAAAACAGGATGATCATAATTAAAAGAAAAGATGATCAGTTTGCCTTTAAAGCAGTGTCCTTCAGTTCAGAGGGGTGTGTGCTGCGCTTGTATGAGTTCAGTTCAAATCTCATTTGTTGTCACACACCCGGGTGTGTCTTGAGGGAGCAGCGTGCTGCAGTCACAGCCAAAATCGGAAGCCATTTGCTGGGAAAATATACATTTTTACAACCAATCTGACCAAGGATATGAACCTACAACCTCCCAGTCTCAGAAAGGACACACGACGCAACCATGCCGGTGTGTGTGTGTGTGTGTTTGCATGTTTTTGTGCAGCCATGCATGTCTGTGGGGGTGTGTGTGTGTGTGTGTGTGCACTGCAGCGGATGACTCATCTCTGCATTTCTATTCCAGACGCATCAACCCCTGGAGTTACACTGCTGCGTTTGTGTACTATAACTGTAACCATGACGACCACATTATAGTCTGTCAGCTAGTCAGTGGGATGAAGATCTGAAGGACCTCCAGCTGCATGAAGCTTTCAATTCTCCGTTTCATTAAAAACAGTTTTTTTTTATTAAATGCAGCTTTTTCATTAATAATTATCTGCTATAATTATCCCTCCAGTTATTTTGCTGCAGATTTCCAGATTCATCATTTTCCAGGAAACCAGCAGGTGTCGCAAACATCCCCCTACTCCACTCTTAAATCTCCAGCTATGTCTGAATGCAGCAAAAATCCACACACCTCCTCTTCCTCTGACCTCCTCCTCTCTCTGGAAAACGTCCCGGTCAGAGAAGAAGAGACAGCACGGAATCTAAAAAAGTCTGCTCAGAGCTGCAGACATGAACTCCAGGCAGATCCTGCAGATGCGTCACCTCGTGGTCGACTGAATGTTTTGTCGCGGCAAGAACGGGTATTTGTGAACTTCAGAAAGAGATCACTCTGTGTGAACCAGATCTGATGAAGTTTGATTCGAAAATAACTCTGTTATTCTTTCAGCATGAATGTGCCGCATGCACGTGCACACTACAGATAATTACCTGCAGCCACGTGCTTTGTGCATTGGGACACATCTTTTTCTCAGAGGAAAACTGTCTCAGAAACTCCTTAAAAGCACAAGTGTTACAGTCAAGGCCCGGGGGCCGGATCCGGCCCTCTGGGTAATTCTATCCGGCCCTCCAGATCATTTGATTTCATTGTTATTAATGACCCAATGCTATCTTGCAATTATTTCTAACTTGTATAATTTTGATCAAATGTATGTTTATGGAGAGTAAAATGTTGAAAGTTATTTAAGGTTTCAGTTGATTTATTCTGGAGTAATATTCCTGCATTTTTATTATTCATAATTACGTTAAAAAGTTACAGTGTTATAGTTTTAAAAAATTGGCATTCTGCTTTTTTTTTTACTATATTTGTGTTTACTAAGATTTTTTCAAGGTTATTTTGGATTGTAGCCATTTCAGCTACATGCTAGCTGAAATTTTGGCTAATTTGGGCTTTTTTTGTTAGCGTTTTAGGCTGTTTTTGTATGTAGCTAAGCTAATGCTAGCTGTTTTGAATAAGTTAGGCTTTGTTTCTGTTTTAAAGGCTAATTTTGGAGTTTAGCTAGTATTTCAGCCACAAGCTAGATGTTTTGGCTAATTTTGGCATTTTTTTATTTTTAAGGCTCCATGGAGTTTTGCTATTTTTCAGCTACATGCTAGTTGTTTTGACTAACCCATTTTTTAGACTAATTTTGCATTTAGTTAATATTTTAGCTGGTTATCAGCTTCAGCATTTTCAGCTATTAACTTCAGTGATTTCAGCTATCAGCTTTGGCGTTTATAGCTATCAATTTCAGCAGCTGAAAGACCCAGCCATGTTTATTCTTAAATGCTGATGGAAGGAGGGTTTCACTCTAAATCTGATCATACATGGCGCCTTTCATTCTTTCCTTTACACCAGGAGTGTCAAACTCAATCGCACAAGGGGGAAAAATCCAAAACACACCTTCAGTCACGGCCCAAACAGGATAAACATTTATTGAACACTATAAAACTAAATTCTTAAAACTTTAAAAACATAACTTTTAGCTAATATTTCAGCCACAAGCTAGATGTTTTGGCTAATTTTGGCTTTTTTTTTATTTTTAAGGCTCCTTGGAGTTTTGCTATTCTTCAGCTACATGCTAGTTGTTTTGACTAACCCATTGTTTAGACTAATTTTGCATTTAGTTAATATTTTAGCTGGTTATCAGCTTCAGCATTTTCAGCTATTAACTTCAGTGATTTCAGCTATCAGCTTTGGCGTTTATAGCTATCAATTCCAGCATCTTCAGTTATCAGCACTAGCATCTTCAGTGGCCAAATTCAGCTTCCAGCATTCACACTAGCACTATCGTAGGTAATACTATATATCTAGTTCATAATTATGTTTAAAAGTTAGGGTTTAAAAAAAAAACAAATTTTTAAATGTAGTTTTAGAGTGTTCAATAAATGTTTATTCTGTTCGGCCCAAAACCTAAGGTTTGTTTTGGATGACTGAGTTTGACACCTGATGTAGCAGTTCCACAAATGATCACTGGAGGCTGGTTTCAAAAAGAAACATTAGTGATTTGCATGTTAGAAAGACCAACTTTACACCCAAAGATAACCCCTAGGGGTCTGCAACCTGAGGCTCCAGAGCTCTTTAGCCCAACTATAGTAGCTCACTGGTTGAAGAAAAATACAATAATAGTAGTTTTTAAAAGTACTAAATCAGCATTATTTCATTTAGCTAAGTTTATAAATGTATATCTGAGGTGCACCAAGAAGTAAGATAAATTAGGTTTTTACATCCCTGCTGATGTCACAAGGCCTTGTTTTCTCAACACTTTGATCAGAATGCATAGATTTCAAACAAAAGTCAACAAAGACTAAATGAATAACAAGAGAAAATGTCATTTTTGTTTCAAGTTGTTTAAAACCTCTCATTGGAGAGCATTAGCTCCACTGAGGTGATCCTCTTCAGCACATGGCGTCTTTTATTTTGAAGACCTCATAAAGTCACATATAATCATCTCAATGCAGCAAAAGTAGTAGTACCAAGAGTAATATCAGCAGAGATTCAATAAAATAGTTAATCTCACTGTTGTTGCTGCATCTCTGTCAGAAATGCAAATCGAACAAACCAAAATGAAATCCAAGCTAATTAACTGACCCCTGACATATTCTTTAAACATACTTAAAATTTCCTAAATTAAAAAAAAAAAGAAAATTTGCTTAATAATCTGGTGCATCTTAATACTGGATGTGCTTTTGACATGCAGTCTCCTCCTAAGCTGTTCTTTTATAGCATCCTGAACACGGCTGCCACGAGAGCCACCGGCCAGAGCCTCCGTTTCTCCTGATAAATGAGAATGATTGTAAACACGTGATGAAGACGACAGATGAACCGACTGCAGCGCGCTGACACTGAACCTGCTAAACACGCAGAACGAGCAGAGAGACGGTGATGGATGAGTTCAGCAATGAATCCATCAGAGGAACAGATCACGGTAGATGTTCTGGAAGTAAATGTGAGGCAGCAGATGGAGATGTTTGGAGAGGAGGAACAGTCAAAGAGGAGGCTCATGGATGAAGAGAAGGAGGAGATGAGGGAGGTTGCTGTGAGTCAGGAGGATGTAGAGGAGAGGTACAGATGGAGGTATGTGATTCGCTGTGGCGCCCCCTAAAGGAAGCCGCAGAAAAACAAAGCAGCTAGTGCAGGATGCAAAGACATCCTTGGGTTCACGAAAACCATACCACCACAACACTGACCCTTAAAAAACAGTAGATACATTTAGTCAGCCATCAACTGTACAAGTTCTCCCACTCAAAAAGAAGAGGGAGGCCTGTAATTTATAGATATACCTCCACTATGAGAGACAAAGTGAGAAAAACAATACTGAAAATCTGATTGTTAAAGAATTTATTTGCAAATTATGGTGTAAAATAAGTATTTGGTTAATAAAAAAAAAGTTAATTTCAATACTTTGTTAGATACCGTTTGTTGACAATGACAGCAGTCAAACGTTTTCTGTCAGTCTTCACAGACTGTTGCTGGTATTGTATTCCATTCCTCCATGCAGATCTCCTCCAGAGCAGTGATGTTTTGGGGCTGTTGCTGGGCAACACAGACTTTTAACTCCCTCCAAAGATTCTCTATAGGGCTGAGATCTGGAGACTGGCTAGGCCACTCCAGGACCTTGAAGTGCTCCTTATGAAGACACTCCTCTGTTGTGTCTTGTGTTTGGGATTATGCTGAAAGCCATGTTTCGTCTTAAATGCTGATGGAAGGAGGGTTTCACTCTAAATCTGATCATACATGGCGCCTTTCATTCTTTCCTTTACACCAGGAGTGTCAAACTCAATCGCACAAGGGGCAAAAATCCAAAACACACCTTAAGTCACGGCCCAAACAGGATAAACATTTATTGAACACTATAAAACTAAATTCTTAAAACTTTAAAAACATAATTTTTAACATAATTATGAACTAAATATATACCTGCAATAATGCCAGTGTGAATGCTGTAAGATGAATTTGGCCACTGAATATGCTAGTGCTGATAGTTGAAGAAGCTGAAACTGATAACTAAAATTGCTGAAGGTGATAGCTGAAATCACTGAATCAGATAGCCAGTTAAAATATTAGCTAAACATCTAAAAAACTTAAAAAAGCCTAAATTAGCCAAAATAGCTAACATGTGGTTGAAAAATTAGGAAAACTTCAAACTAGCCTATATAACTGAGAAATTCCCATATGTATAATCTCTCTGAAATATTTGCTAAACTCCAAATTAGCCTAAAAAACTTTAACAGATGCCAAAATAGTCCAAAAAACTACAAGAATGCTGTTATAACTTTTAATTTTACTACACTCTGACTCCACATAATATAGAGAAACGACTTATCGACTATTAAACAAGTCATTGACTATTTTAATAGTCGATTAGTTGCGACTAATCGTGGCGGCCCTAATTCTAAATATTTTAAATAGTTTCAGTTTAAATTGTGTCTGACATCAAGCTCTCAAAACTTAAGATAACTGCTTAAAATAATAAAAATAGATTTTATTTATATGGCGTTTTTAAACAACACTCAGACGCCTAAATTGTTAAACGCTTAAATTGTTGCAGTTCATTTAATTTGCAATGTTTGCAAATATACAAGAGTTCTATTTAAATGCGATTCTGCTTTAAGAGCCAAGAACTGTGCACTTGGAAAAAAAAATCTGTATTTTTTTTTACGGTATTTCTCTTTGCCAAATAAAGGATCATCTTTGGAATAGTAGGGTTACAGGGTTTATTTTAGCTTGCTCAACACATATTGAACCGTGACGCTCATATCGAGGTACGTATCGAACCATGACCAAACTGTATCACTGCATCCATAATCTCTAGCATCTGGGTAACTAACAGTATCATAACATAGCAGTTTTGTAACAGAAAAACTGTATCTGTAGCAAACCTCAAAGATAGGATAACCTCTCCCTACTGAGCAGTCAGTGGTACAAATCCATACTAAATTATTCTCCCAGTCCAACTTCTCCAAATCAAGCAGGAATAACATCCACAGAGATGTTTTCCCTCTGTACAGTCAAGCATCAACACTCTGGTGGCAATATTCTTTCTTGTTATTGATTTTATCATAGACCAATGACAGAAATAGGGTTTGTGGGAGTGTAGAGAAATAAGTTTTATAGATCTAGGAGTATCATGTAAATCTAACATGAAATCCCACCAACGAAACTGGACTCTGGAGTCAATCAGACTCAGGTTCATTTGGTGTTATTATGCAAATGAAGACATAAAAATTTGGCTTTAATTTATAAATATAAAAGCAAGGAGTCAAATTATTGTGTTAACCGCAATTAATTGTTTACAGACAAATTTGATCTTTTTTTTAATCATGTAAATCTAATTTTTAAATCTATGACTAGTATTAAAAGCCCAACAAGGTCTTCTGTCCATTAGTAAATATTAACTGACCACGCAGAGGCCTGATCATGATGGATGTTTACTTCTGTGAAGGCCATTAATTTCTCATTATCATCATACCATCGAAGAGCATTATTGCACGTATACCAGTGTTGCTTTATATATATCAACTATTAGTACTTAATCTTGTTATTTTGAGAAGTTAAGATCGTTTTTCAAAAAACCTGGACAATTTGACACAAGGTAGGCCATGTCGTCACGGTAACAGCTACCAAGCCTGCAGCAGTGGAGTAAAGTGATATATATACTAAATCACCTACTTCAAACAAAGCATAACTTTAGAAGGAACGTTCAGCTCCTCCTGCTTGTTTTTGTCCAGATGATGAAGCCTTAAGGTTTTTTATGCGTCCATCTTCTTCTGCTGATCCAGGACCGGGTTGCAGGGGCAACAGTCTAAGCAAAGATGCCCAGACTTTCCTGTCACACTTCCTAAAGCCCCTCTGGGAAGACACCGGGATTTTTTTTTTAAAGGAACAAAATTTTGAATGTTCAGTTTCTCCAGAATCACCTCTTTGGGTCTTATCTCCAGTTTCTTATATTCTCTTTTCTCTAAATGAAAAATGTCATATTTCAGTCACTAGATTAGTCATATTTTAACCTTTCACTGCACCAGTGTGACAAAGCTAAACGAAAATACCTCAAAATTAGGATTTTTTAATGCAATTATTAGATTGATTAGATTTATTAATTAGAGGTCATCATTAATTAATTACAAAAATTGAACCTGATGGTATGTAACTGACTGAGCAGCCTGTATGTTGCATCAAATTCATATCTGCTATTAAAAGTTGCAGAGAAAAAAGTGAAATGAAACAAACTGATGATGCATTTATTTTAAGCTGAAGGGACTGGAAAAACACACCTTCGTAGAAAAAACTGATGTGTACAGCTGTGACTCGGGACATCAACACTAATGAGGCCACAGGGTCACGTGATCTCAGTTCTTATTGGATTATCCTTCATATACATTTCACAGCAACTTTGATCAAAAGATATAACCTCTAAATCTTAAACCTGGAACAAATTGCTCTGTGTGTGTGTTTGAGCGCATGCACTGAGATTAAGAGGCTAACTAGCTTTGAGACACTAACCTGCCAGCCAGCTGATCCATTAGCCTAATGGCATGGACACTAACGCGGCTTAGGGGGGAAGAAGAACAGAGGGCGTTTTTGAAAATAGCACACAACCAAGCCGTGTCACGCGCTGACAAAATCCAAATCTGCCTCTTCCCTCTCACTTCATTGCTTTCTACCTCTCTTCCACCTCCTCTTCACTCCAGTGTTTCCCAAAATACCTGCCCCCTCCCTCTCTGGAAACGAGCAGGAAGTGCTGCCTAGCAACTGCTGGTCTGGCTGCCGTGGCAACCATTCACCTGGACGCCTCCTCCAAAAAAACAAACAGCGCGAGAGTGCGAGCGGTAGATGGAGCGGGCAGCGGCGCAGGTGCACGCACACATACACAAACGCCACACACATGCGCTCTCACACACACACACAGCTGTCCTTACATAACTGATGGTGTGTGCTGCATTTCTCCGTCACATGCAGCTTTTTTCACAAAAGCCGCATTCAGCTGCACCTTCTGGCCGCAGACACGGTCTGTCTGTTTAGTCTGCAAAGTTTCAACATGACTTCTTTTTAGTGGCTTTACTTTAATCATCTGGATCTCTAGAAAAAAAAAAAAAAAAAAAACCAGAGCCACGAGCGCTTTGACCACTGACAGTCAGGGCTTCCACTGTGCCAGCCGCCTGATGTGACAGCAGTGCAAACAGCACGCCTCACCGGGAACAGACAGCTTCAGCGCTCCAGGATCCACGGGGCCGACACCTCCTGCAACGCAGCTTCCCGGGATGCTGGGAGCAGCACATGACACATGGATCATGCTGGTGACTCCGTGGAGCATCCGTGTGACAGTGTGTCGCAGCAGGAACGACCGTGGACCAAAACCTCCCTAAAGATGTCCCCCTGCTGTTGCTGTTTACATAAGCTCGGATAACAGGCTGTCTCAGAGAAGATACTGTACCTCATTGACTGTATATGAGAACTGAACTGAGTGACCCCTCCCTCCTAACATTAGGGCTGGGCTGGTAAAATCAATTTGAATTGATTTAAGCTTAACAGATCAACAATCGATTAATAAAAATATAGACCGATTTACCACATAGAGCTAAAGCTAAAGTTAGCTTGATGCTAACGTTTAATGGGATTTCTCCATAGGACAGCTAATGCTAACGCTCAGTTGACGTAAACATACATTGCTGACTAAATAAACATTTTTAAAAACTTTTCCAAACTTTATTAATAATTTTTAAAGTAAGCATTTGTGTCGTTTTCTGCTCATATTTTCTTCTTCTGCTGGAAAAAGGTGTAATGCTACAGCGAGATCGCCACCTAGTGGCCAAACGGAAACTCCCTCCAGGAGAAGCAGAACATTTTTTACAATTATAATGATCTGAACATTTTTGTTAAAACTTTTCCTTTTTCAAAACATGTAATACTGTAAGATATTAACAATCTCAGTATTTCACTGATACATTTTACACTATGTGAACTGGATCAGATTAATATAAACATATTCAAAACATATATTAGATTGTTAATGTATTTCTAAACAAATGTGTATAAAGATTTAAACTAGGGGTGTAACGGATCACGGATAATCCGAATCACCACCAGCGCACGCACACGCGCACCATTATAAGCATTTGTCCGTACACACCGAAATCAATTTGCGTTAAATTCATTTACACCGTCTTTGTCAAAGTGTCAAAGTTGCTGCTTCACTGTTCTTAAAAGCTCCCTGATTTTTGTGGCGGGACCCGACGCTCCCGCCGCATGTGTGGGAGGAGCTTCCATCAAAGGCGCTTCTCAACCTCGTCACGGGGAACGCAGGTGATTCAAAATTGGGTTTATTTATTTTGAAGAGCCGAATACAAGCATCGGTACACGTCGCCTCGTTTGGAATATTTTGGCATTTACTAAGATTTTTTAGTCTAATTTGGAGTTTAGCTAATATTCTCGCTACATGCTAGCTATTTTGGATAATTTTGGCTTTTTTTTTTTTGCTTTAGGTTTAAAAATTAGGTTTTAAAAATTTTGCTTCAGTGTTTTAATAAATGTTTGTTCTGTTCAGCCCGAAACCTAAGGTGTGTTTTTGAATTTGGCCCCCTGTGGGATTGAGTTTGACACCCTTGTTCTAGGCTAGCCCAAGCCTACATAGACCTCAAAGATCCTGAATACGTATGGTTCGCTCCCCATACATCAGGTGGCAGTTTGCTCCCTTTTTATTGGTTTACTGACCACCAGGAAATGACAGGCTTGAAAAAAGAAGGTTTTCAGAAGTGAAACTATTTTTCACCCTGATGTTCTGCCTTGTTTATGTTCTGGTTTTTCGTCGAGTCATTTAGAGGTATTGAAACATGACACAGGGTGTTATGTAACGGACGGCCGCGTCCTCTATCAAGGTTAGCGCTCACCCCAGCACCCCTCCACAAGCAGGCCAAGGACAGCGACCAAATGAACAGGATTTTAGGAACAAACAGATCTAGTGTAGAAAAACTGCGCTGTGCAGATTCCTCCAAGCAGATAATAGCAACAGTTAGTGAAGCATATGTCAAGTTTCTGCCGTTCAGCTGTTACGGTGTCTTCAAGTTCTGGTGGACTTGCTGTCTTCAACCTGTTGAGAACGGCTCACTTGTTGACACAAAAGTGAAGTGTTGGTGTGTTGACAGCAGCTCTGTGAATTTGCAGCAGTTTATCCATCCAGCCTCTAAACCTGTTTTGTCCTGTGCAGACACAAAGGCAAGTCTATCCCAGCTACTGCAGGGCAAAAGCAAGGCACATCCTGGACAGGTGGACAAACCATCGTCACACATGGTCAGATCCGGCCCTCCAGATCATTTTGTTTTACTGTTATCAATGGTCCGATGCTTTCCTGTGCTTATTTCTAACGAGTATAAATTTGACAAAATATATTTTTTTGGAGAGTGAAAAATGTTGAAAGTTATTTAAGGTTTAAGTTGATTTATTCTATAATATATTCCTTCCTTTTATGATTTATAAAAAAATACATTTTTAAAGGTTTAAAAATTGTAATTCTGCTAGTTTTTTATAACTAATTTGGTTTTTACTAAGATTTTTTAGGCTATTTTGTTATAATATTTACACACTCGCTGTTTGAACTAATTGAGGCTTTTTCAGTTTTTTAGGCTATATTGAATTCAGCTATTTTTTTTCAGCTACATGCTAGTAGGTTTGGCTAATTTGGTATGTTTAAGGCTGTTTTGGAGTTTAGCTAATATTTAAGATACATGCTAGCTGTTTATGCTAATTAAGGCTTTAAAAAAGTTTGTAGGACTTTTTTGGAGTTAGGCTTATATTCAAACGCTAGCTGTTTAGGCTCATTTAAGCTGTTTTTCATGTTTTAGGCTATTTTGAAGTTTAGCTATTTTTCAGCTACATGCTAGCTGTTTTGGATAGCCTAAGTTTTGTTATGTGTGTTTCTTTAGGCTGACTTGGCATTTAGCTAATATTTTAGATGGCTATCAGCTTCAGTGTTTTCAGCTATCAATTTCAGCATCTTTTAGCACCCTCAGTGCCCAAATTCAGCTTACAGCATTCATTATCACAGGTAATGCTACATATCTACTTAAAAATTATGTTAAAAAAAATTATAGTTTTAAAGTTTTAAAAATGTTGTTTTAGAGTGTTGAATAAATGTTTATCCTGTTCAGACCTCAAGTGTGTTTTGCCCCTTTGTGCGATGTACATCCCTGATTTAGAGTCACAAATGAATCTTCAAAACATACTTCAGGACTGTGGGAAGAAGCTGGAGTGCTCTGGAGCAAACCCAACTCTCAAAAGCCGTGGTCCCCAACCACCGGTACCGGTCCGTGAACCCCTTGCCACCGCGGAAGAACTAATAAATTTTACCCATTTTCTATTTTTTTTTTTTTTTTTTTTTTTTTAATGAGACTGAAATCTTTTATTTTGAAAATCGATCAGATTTTCTCAATTAGCTTGAGCGCTAAAAGCAGTCCAGCGGCTTGAAAAAAAGTTGCATGTGAAACCTTTCTTTACAAATGGAAAAAAAAACAGAGGGAATAACAGGTGATTCCCACACTCCATGCCTGTTTGCATGGAGATGTTACTTTCATGAACAAATTTAATCTTTTGAACAGTCATAGAAATCCTCAAACAAGATCATCCATTAAGTTTCTCATTTCAGAGAAGTTGTGAACGGGATTTATGCAAATACTTCCAAAGAAAAGAGAGTTGCGCGGCATGTGTAAGTAAGAGTGCAGGTGGAGGGGCGATCAGTCGTAGTCAAGAGTTTTGAGTTCTTCTGTTTTGTAAAAATGTTTCACTTGAAGATTTGCATTGAGCTTCAAAGTAGTCTGATTTGTTTCCTATTGAGCATCAATAATTGACTCAAAAGGAACCTTCCAGGATTCAAACCACTGTGAGGTGACAGTGCTACCCGCTACACCTCAGTGCAGCTCACAAACGTTCAGTCTGTCTTAAATCTTTTCTTTTTCAGTCTTTCACTACTCATTGAAACAACCCACTTCTTCTCTTGGTTTACTGTCTTTCTGGTGAGCTTCAAAGCTGAGCTCGTGCTGGAGTGTCCACCTTTCACTCAAAACGTTCTCCCAGAGATCAGAAGACGCAGAGCGAACCGTTCAGACCTGAACAGTTTCTTTACTGGATGTGAGCGCATTAGTTTCCATAACCTGTTTAGACACAACTTCACTTCAGTGAACATCACTGACAAGGACAAGAAAACGTGTCTTCAATGACAGAACTGGACACCCCCATGGAGCCAAACTTCCAGCTGGAACATGACGTCCAAATGTGAGATTAAGGCAGAATCTGAATTGGTTCCCCCCTCTGGCTCCTCCCTATTGCTCCAAATATAGGAGGATTTGAAGCTGCAATGGTGTCTGGAAGTTTTTGTTTTGTTTTTTAAGGATGAATCGTAAGGACTAAGAGACTGGTAAGGTGATCAGCGTCGCGCTTGTGGGCGGAAGAGAAACGCATTTTGAGAGTGTGCTGTGAAGCTCAGAAGTTTACAATTAAATGTTGATATTTTATTCAGCAATATTCCAAATTTGAAAGACACATTAATTTTCCATATTTCTCTGCTTGGAGGGATAAATGTCGGGTAAGGATGAAGCCTTATAGTAGAGAAGCCATTTGTCCCAATGTGTGCTGGTGTTCATATGAACGAGAACCGAGCGCGAGACAACACAAGGTTTGTTTGCATCAAAAATAGACATTTGGTGGCAAAAAAATTACAACTGCACATCGGGACAGGATATAATGTTTTTGTCACCTCTTAAAAAGTTTTATACCGTATTTTCTGGACTATAAATCGAGTTTTTTTTCTCATAGTTTGGCCATGGGTGTGACTTGTACTCAGGAGCGACTTATTTGTGATTTTTTTTTAGACATAAATAGCCTCAATATTGCAATATTGTCCGTATCTTCTGTGTATTTTAAGCAAAATATACAGTCAAAGCCTCAATCATGTAGTGATGAGGCTAAATCAAAGCTTCTCTACACGCAGTAGAAGCATCTTGTTTGTAAACACATTTTTGGCCAAATATTGAGGTTTAAATTTAAATTTAACTCACCTAAAAAGAGGCAATTTGACGCATGAATCATGTTCAGTGTCAAATTCAACATTACATCAGGCTTGTTGAATTTGTTCATAAATGTTGGACATTTTTCTTAAAAGTGCGACTTATACTCCGGAGCGAATTATAGTCCGGAAAATACGGTAATTATGATCAAACTTTGAGTGAAAACAGACAGTTTTCAAATGGTAAATATACTATATTATACCCCAGTCCTATGAGACTGAAGCAGCAACATTTATGACATGAAGTGTCAATTCGAAACTTTCTCCGTAACAACTGTGCCACCCCCAACTATAATGCAAACCCTGTTGTTGGGCCTGTCCTGCCAGGGATCGACACAGTGAATCAGCTTTCACTGATTTGCACAGGTTTGGCAGAGAGTTTTACGCTGGATGGCCTTCCTGACACAATCCTGCATTTTAAAGGCACAGAGACCAAGTTAGGAGCATGAATGGTCTCATCTAAGAACCTACACTGTATTTTTTGGTTGATTGCCCGCCCTAGAAAGTGAACCCAGGTCCTACACCAGCTAACTAACTATAATGCGAACATTGATACAAAAAAATACAAAAGTAATTCCAATGTATATAATAAAACATTGCACAAAGAAAATAGGCTACAGTTGAAAAAGTAATGCAAATATGTTTGCTTAAAAACCAAAAGTACTGCATTTGTGGTACAGCATACCTACAGCAATAAGATTGGATACATCGAAACAAAATATCATCAATATTTCTAAAAACTTCACAAAAGTGCTTCCACAAACAATTATTTTAAAAGTCGAGTAATCACTAATTATTTTTGATTAGTTGACTAATCAGGTCATGTTCAAGCTGGATGTAAAGCACAAATCTTGACCATCATTAACTTTAAACTAACTAAAACTAGATACAGTACATAGCATCACCTGTGATAATGCTAGTGGGAATGCTTAAGCAGAATTTGGCCCCAAAGATGCTAGTGCTGATAGCTGAAAACACTGAAATTGATAGCCAGCTAAAATATTAGTTGAATGCCAAATTAGCCTAAAAAACTGAAAAAAGCTAGTTAACCAAAATATCTAGCATGCAGCTGAAATATTAGCTTAATTCCAAATTAGCCTAAAAATCCTTAATAAATGCCAAAATATTCCATAAATCTATCAGAATGTCATTATAACTTTCAGCTTTACTACACTCTGACTCCATAGAATATAAAGTAACATAATCGACTATTAAATTAGTCGATCCATCATGGCAGCCCTAGTCACAACCTTAAAAAAAACAAGCGTACTTTTTGTCCTTTTCATCTTCTGTTACTTTATGAGACGAGGTCTGAGTAACTTAATGGAAGTTCGTTCTGTGATGGAGTTTTTTATTATATTACATGTTTTTACTTTTCCTTAGTTTGCCAATTATAGTGATTTAAATTTTCTACAACTGGAGAGCTTCATTCTTCATCTTCAGCCCCAGTAAATACAGTGATCAGCTGTAATATTAACTTGTTCACGTTTCATGTTGTCATTTGGCAGAACAGAAAGAAAGTCTGGGTTTAATCTGACTTTTTTTGGTTATCATTCAACAAACTGAACTTATCAATCTTTATTGATCAAAAGTGCTTTTCATGTGTTGCAGTTTAAAGCAATTTACAATTAAAAACAGGAGAATTATTATAAAGTTTTAATTTCCATGCGGCAAACTTCTGTGTCTTTTTCTACGGTGTGCATTAATTTAAACCTCCCGGTCATGAAGGCTGACGCGAAAAGTAATAAACTTTATGTACAGCTGAAAAGTTTTATTGAAAAAAACTGCAGTCTTCCTATAGGTTGGCGGGGTCACAGTAACAGTAAAATCCAGAGTTTAAGAGCGTGCCACTGTCTTTCCCTCCCCTGGACGAAAGCCTCGTTTCCACTGAGCGGTCTGGTACGGTCCAGTACAGTATGGTCTGCTATTTTGAGCATTTCCACTGTTGAATTGATCCTTTAAACAGTACCGAATGAAACGGTTGGGGCGGAGTCGCTGGTTGATTAGCAGAAAGTGAGGACGACATTAGAAAACACTAATATAGCACTAAGCTAGTGTTTCTGTTTGCCTTCATTCTTCTCGCGATAGGTACACTCTGGATGCGGAAACACCAGAAAGCGGCGCGGAGTGGAGTGAGCGCGGCATCCACTCACTCCTGCAATTCACACTTTTGGTTATTTTTTTTTAAATAAACCAGATTTTCTCATGTATCTTAATGTAACGTCCTGCCAGAATTGACCCGGATCGCTCGCAGACAAAATAGACCAGAAGCTGAAACGATGCGCTGCGGAGGACCGCGGCGCTCCGCGCCTGGTGTGACCCCCACCATAGGTTAACAAGGGCGCCAAATGGAAGCGGCGGCGCCTCCGTGTCCAGTGAACCAGGCGCCAGAAAATAGATTTTGCCAAAATTATGCAAGTTAAACATGAGCGCAAGATAACATTGGACCATTAATAACAAAATAACACAATGATCCGGAGGGCCAGATAGAATTAACCGGAGGGCCGGATCCGGCCCCCGGGCCTTGACTTTGACACATGTAGATATTCAGCTTTTTGCCTTGATTTTCAAGTCTGTCCATGTTTGCAAGTTTTGCAACTGTTCTTGCATAACTAATAAAAGTAAATTAATTCTAAGTTATTTTCTATGTCAGAAGTAAGAAGACATGGTAACATGCTACAAACATGCTTACAAATGTCTCTTTACTACGGCCCTTTATCAATGAAGGCAGAGAACACACGTGCACTGACTTACAGAGACAAATGTGCTGATAGTTTTTATAAATCTGAGCATTTTTGGAGGATCACTCATTGAAACCCACAAAACCCGGAGAGACCCCTCCAGTCCCCCAGCACCCCACTCTGCTGTAGCGGCCCTGAAAGATGCAGCCTGGACCGGTTCCAGTCCCACTAACCAGCCGGTGGAGTCAACGGTCGAACGGCGTGGGTAGTTACCCGTCTCCAGGTGGTCAGCTGTCAGCATCTGTCGGTCCGGCCACGAGGACACTCCAAAGTTCCCGGAGAGGACGCTGGTCGTAGCGATGACGTCAGCGATTCAACGGCACAAACGCCACTCTGGAGGAACACACGCACGGACGCATTCGCAGCCCCGCGCGCGCACACACGCGCGCTCCTCCCTGCGTCACGGGGCTTTCGGTGGCGTGGATGTCGGCGAGGTTGAGGTGAACTCCCGTCGGCCCCGTGTGAGCGGCCGAGGCTCGCTGTCCACCCAGGGGTCGACGTGTCGTCCTCCCCCCCAGGCTCGCTGACTGCCCCCGCAGACGGCCTCGGAGCTTCAGGAGAGGCTGCAGCTGAAAGGCGGGAGCTTCAACACCTCCATGTTGACAGTCTCTGCCCCTCCTCCGCGCTCGCGCACTCTACCGACAACAACATTACCGACGTCATCCTGCCACGTGACCAGTCTGCCGGGCTAAAAATAGATTCAACGCAAACCTACAGAGAGAGAGAAAGTCAGGCAGACAGACCCGCCTTTCTTCCCCTCTGTGTTGCGTTTAAGGACCGCGCCGAATGCGGGATTTCTTGAAGAACAGCTTCCTGAAAAGCTTGAAGTTGATGATATTTCAAGTGACCTATTTTGAACTAATAATTTCTACATATTATAGGTCTCTGTGTTGAATTTTCGCGTTTTTTAAAGAAGTAAACATTAGTTTATTATGAAAATACCCAAATAAAATACTTGTAAAAAGATTTAGAAAACTTAAAAATATTTTAACATTTCATCTGGTTTAAGATCAAATAAAATAATGAAAAATGAACATGTAATTTTACCTGGAATAGTTTCTGCAAAATCTAAAAAAAAAAAAAAATCTGTTTTGATTTTCGCGTTTTTAAATCTACTTAAGTGTTCAATTAGGTAAAAGAAAAATAAGTGCATTGATGATTTTTAATAATCCTTGAAGAGAAATTTGCATAAAACAGAACTGAGAAGCTGAATAATCTTAGTTTCAAGAAAGGGTTTCTAAGCACTACAATAAAGTTCATTGAGTTTATTACAAACTACTAAAGAAGTCAACATTACTTTTAGTATGAAAATAGCCAAATAAAAATATTCTAAAAACTTAAAGTTTTAAGACAAAATCAAAAGAAACAATAAATAAAAGAACCTGTAATTTTGCTTAGAATAGACTCTGCAAATTAAAAAGGACAAATTATCACATTTTGTTACACCTCCCTCGTGTGTATGACCCTCAGTAATGTGATAAATAGATTTTGAACTGGCTTTCCAACTTTTCCTTAGCTGTCAAACGTTAAAAAGTCAAAGGTAGGCGATCACCTGAGGTCCCAAACAATCTGGGGCCCTGAGCTGAACACTTAAGAAAAGTGCTGAAAATACATTTTATGTCTATCATTATTTAACCCTTACACACCGGAGCTTTAGTGTTTATTTTCTTTATTTACTGTAACTTTTTAATTGTCAGCACGATGAACAAATTACTTTGATAGTGTTAACGGTTGAAAAGTTACAGTATGTTAAAGATCACCGGTGATGCCTTAGGTGTTTAAGGGTTAACTCTGCTGTAAAAAGCACCCCAATTCATTGAAATGGCATAAGACTTATCATGTGAAAGTGTTTCGTCCTCCCCTCTCCCTCTGCAGCAATGTCCAGTCAACAGCAAGTCAAGAGACTCACGAGTTAGGAGCAGAGGAAATGTTGCCAGATTGGACAGTTTAAAGACCATTTGGGATTTATTTATTATTATTTATCTTACTTGGCAGAAAAAAATTGCTGTAGACAAGTGAAGATTTTTCTTTATCAAAACACGTTTTAACCAGGGACGTTTGGTCACCTGCTGTCATGAGATAATAAAATAAATATGTCCACTTGGGCTGGGTTGATTAGATCAATTCAAGCTTAAGAAATCAATAATTGATTAAAAAAAACATTGATCGATTTAGCACATAACGCTAAAGTCCGCTAGCTTGATGCTAACGTAGAATGGAATTTCCCTTAAGATGGCTGATACTAACTCTCGGTCGACCTAAACACACATTTCTAACTAAATGAACATCTTTATAAACTCAAAGGCATGAATTTTACAAACTCTTTTAAGGAAATAGTTTTAAAGAAACCATTTATGGTTTAAAGCACAGATTTTGTTCATTTTTTCTTCTTCAGAATTTTTTCTATTTTCTATACTGAAACGCCCTCCAGGAAGAGACAAATGTTTACAATGTTAATGTAAAATAACTAAAAAAAAAAAGGCAAAATTTGCCAAAACAGTTAGTGTGTAAATGTTAGCCTATCTCCAAAACAGCCTAAAAACTATTTTAAAAAGCCTAAATTAGCCAAAATAGCTAGTACGTAGATGAAATATTAGCTAAATTCCAAACTAATCAAAGAATATCTCAGTAAATGCCTAAATATTCAGAAAAGTTAGCAGAATGCCCATTTTAAAACTATAACATTTTAACATAGTTATAAATAATAAAAAAAAAAGCAGGAATATTACTCCAGAATAAATCAACTTAAAACTTAAATAACTTTCAATATTTTACTCTGGATAAAAATATATTTTGCCAAAATTATACAAGTTAGAAATAAGCACAAAATAACGTCAGGTCATTAAAAACAATAAAATAAAATGATCTGAAGGGCCGGATAGAACTACCCGGAGGGCCGGATCCGGCCCCCGGGCTTTGACTTTGACACATGTGCCATAGATGCTCGGAAAATTGCTCCTGGACGATTTGGTCCCTTTGACCTTTGTTTTTTGGGGGAAGAGACCAAGGCTATAGTCTTAAACAAAACAAAAAGCAAAAACTGCCACATAGCAGGTTTCCATTAAGGTTTACAGACATTTTTAACACCTTCTCCAGCTAGGTTTTAAAAATGTCTGTAAATGCTGGAGGCAGTTGATGGGCATGGGGGTTTCATGATGCACAGGGAGACAGAGTCCAGATCTGCCGTTTTGCAGGAGTTTCTTCACGTCTACCGTGGAGCGGGTCAGGTTTATGCAGCTGAAAGTCACATTGACCAATCCATAAAAAATGTGTTTTTGCTGCAGCTTCAGGTCTGATTTCACTGAAAATAATTCTAACAAGAACAGTTTATGCCAGAATCAAGGGGAAAAAAAGGCCCTTCATTTATGGCTCATGAATAGGAAGAGGCCTAAGCAGTCAAGGCTGAGGATATAAATAACTTTCCACTTCACGCAGAATGACTGAAATACAGATCTGTGTGGAGAAGGAGCAGAAGAAGCAGGAGGACGAGAGGAAAAGAGGAGAGTGACAATGTGAGGGCTGGAGAGAGATGATGAGAAGAGAAGCAGCTCAGAGGAGGCTGGAGTGGACGGGAGAAACGGGAAAATGAAACTGTTTTTTTGGCAAGGATGCTGTTACCATGGAGACCGGCACAAGTCAGGCCTCTCATCATCAGGTGCCTCCTGGGCTCTGTGGATTGGTGCAGATCTTCAAAAACAAAGCCCTGATGATTGGCTGAACGGTCTGGACGGTCAGAGGTCATCTACATTCTCATCCCACTTCATTCTCAGTCCTCTTCTTCTATTCTTGTTTTACTAACCCAAAGCTGGTTCAGAAAGTGAATCACAAACCCGAGATAAATGAACAGGTGAAAAACAATTCAGGTTTTTTGACAGCAAAATTACAGTTAAGCACAGTTGAGGAGATGTTTCAAACCCACGACTATATAAGGTGTTAACAATACAGATACAGACCTCCAGATGTGGACATTTTAGAAGCAGATGTTTCAGATTAAATGTTTCAGATTAAAGGTTTCAGACGCAGGACTAACTAGCAGTCTTTTGCCGTGCATTTCCAATAGCATTAACAGTCTTTCCTTATGTGGTAAAATCCCTGTAATGTCAATTCAGACACCGTTGACACCATTTAATTCCTATACATTTATATTTTTAACGTTATTTTTGTGCTATTCTTTTTAAGGTAAGTACTTAATACTTTAATCCGTATAATTTTGTTTTTTCAGTTACACTTTCATGGTCCTTTTGCTGCTTTCTGAACAGTTTCTACGGTGGCCCTAAAGAGCAAATCCCACCACCAACGAACTCAACGCAAAAACACATTTAAGACCCACTCCAGCAAAAATGGTGTTTCTGGTATTTTTAAATAACACATTATATAGAAATTTACATGATATAATGGGCTATATTTAAATAGCCCAATGATACAGTACAATTGTCTTAATGGGCTTCACACCAGCAATTGTGAAAAAAACATAAAATCAGTCAGAAAATGTAAGTTCAGTCGATTGCTGAACTAAACTAAACAGACTAAACAAACTGGACATCCCCGCCCTTAGACCCTCCTTCTCGATGAGGAAAAACTCCTAAAAAAAAAAACCCAAAAACAGATCCTGCAAAAAAATTAAATAAAATACTCAGGGAAATCCACGTAAAGGAGGGATCCTCTCCCAGGAATGACAGGTGATGTATCAGGACTGTCAAGAAAGAATTCGCTTATCTATCTCTACAATTACATGTTTGAATAGTGTAGTAGATGGGCTTTATCCAGATGGAGATGGAGGACGGGTGGGGGTGAGTGGCAAGCCAGAGGCGAGGTCCACGGCCAAGAACCGGAACACAGACGATCCTCATTCAGATTAAACTGGGGACAGGTGGGGGCATGAAACGAGCCAGGGGCAAGATCCACTGCCTAGGGCAGGAACACAGATAATCCTTCATCCAGGTGGAGCTGGGACAGGTAGGGGCCCGAGACGAGCCAGAGGAAAGGTCCACTGCCAAAGACAGGAGCACAGGTGAGCCACCTGCCTCTCACTCCCCTAGACTAGTGGGAGAGAGGAACAACACATGAATCACACTGCACCAAACAGAGGCACGGAGAACTAAATAAAGAATAAATGCTCATGAATAGAGGAGAGAAAAAGTAGATAAAAATGGAGTACAGGACCCCAGTGCACCATACTTTCCTCAGCTTTTAACTTCTAGCAGCCTTCTGACATAGTTTTTGAAATGTAGTTGAAACATGTCAGTTGCATGCAAAATGGCACTGTAGAGGTTGATCTTTTGTTTCTGTGGTTCTGTTCTTATCAGTTCTGATTCTTTAACCTCTTCATAAAAAGACAAAGTTCTGGTTTGCACGCGTGGACAATGTAGCCGCACAAGGTAAACGACCGTGTCGCTCTGTCGTCGTCTACCTCTCTTTATTGACAAAAAGTTTGAAGACAGAACATCTTTTTCAACACATAAATTGGACATGAAATAAAATCTCTATGCCATCTCAAGCTCCCAAAAAAATGGCGCTGAAAGGAACATTTAGCGGATGGTAATAAAAATAACAATAATAGAAAATGTATATTTTTAGCAAGAATATAAATATAATATAAATCCAAACCCACGCAAGCCACAGCAGGGGGACTTGCCTCGTTTTATGAAGTCATCTTAGCTCCTCTGAGAAATCTTTAAAATTATTCTGTTAAATATTCTCTGATCACTGTGTTTAGAGCCAAATTTCAAATGTAGAAACAGTGTTTTCTTCTCTTACATGAGCTCGGAGCTTGTTCCATAAGATTGGTGATTTAAAGTTCCACCTCCAACTATACTTTTACAAATTCAATATTTAGATAGATAGATAGACCTTTATTGTCATCATCGCAAGGACAATGAAATTGCAGCAACCGTTCCAGTGCAAGAAGTAGCATAAAAAAAATACAAGACATAATGTAAAATACGATATAAGTTTAAAAAATATGTAGAAAAAAATTATATAGAAAAATTATACACAATGAACTGAACCTGGTAAATAAATGTTGTCCCTTTTAGTTTCCAGACTATGTGCAGTTATGTGCAAAAAAAGCGAGGAATTTAAATAACCGGATTTACATATGTATGTGTACATAGCAGAATATAAATTTATGAACATATAAGACACATTTAACTCTTAATATTTGAGCTAACCTTTCACACATGTAGTCACAGGGCTCCGGTTCAGCAGAATTAACTACTGAGGTGGTATAACCCAAAATGTGATGTCCAGGTCTGAAGAAAAATAAGATTAAAACTGCATTTCTGAGCAGATATAGCCAAATTACAGTTTTAAAAAGCTGGTAGATGTTTTTTAGGTATTGGTCATGGTGTTCTGTCACTGCTGGCTCAGTCACAAACATCAACAGAGCAGAAGTCTTGTCTCTTTCTTCACTTCTACCTTCTTGCTCGCAGACGTTTATGCTGCACACGTTTCCAGTCAAATATTTCAGATTCAGATTCAGGAAGCAGCTTTCACCTCCTCAAGTGCTGGAAAACACAGAAGAAGGGTTCTGTGTTGAAGAGAAGAACTCCAATAAAAAGGCTGCAGAGGTGGAGGCTGCAGGGCAGTCGAAGGACAGAGATAATGTGGGAAAGAGCGAGGGGGGTGAGGAGAAACATCACACACACACAGCAGCAGCAGTGGTGAGTCATCCACCTGTGAGTCATCGCAGAGTTTGTCTGGCCTTTTGCATTTTTTTTTTTAATCAATGAACAACACAGCCTCCTTTCATTTCAAGCAAAAACAGATTCGATGCGACACAAGTCTCCATCAGACCTCCATCCTCTGGACCCCTAACCCTCTGTAGATGCATCCCTTCCCCAGTGTGTGACAGCATCACAGCTCATGGAACAGCTGAGATTCTCTTCTTTCTCACAAGAAAGGATTTCTGTTAGACAGCAGCGCCCTCAGGAGGATGACAAGGGGAGTACAGCAGGAACTGCTCCCTCAGACTCCACATTAAAACTGATGCACTTTTCATACAAATGCAGCAAAAACAGCTTTACATGCAAAACAACTTTTAAACACACACAATATAACATATATAATATAATATACAACATAAAATAAAAGTATCAAAAAGAAAACAACAAAAAATGTGAAAAATGAAATTATTAAAATTTTTAATTAAGCTTATACATGAGAAAATACAAAAAAGAAAAGATTACATTCAAGTGTACAACAAATAAAATGTTAATTTAATTGACTGAATGAACACAATAAATGACATAAATTATTATTTATCATAAATAAAGCTGAAAGAAACATCTCAAAGTTTGTAAATAACAAAAGGTAAAACCACTTATAAAAAAATTAACTTTTATTTTCTTTAAAACGTAACAGAAAAGTAAATATGTTCTACGTAGTTACAGAGTTTTGGTGGTAAAAGTTGATATGTTTCCCTGCAGTGATTGGTTAAAGGTTTTTGTCTGGATTTTTATTTAAATTTCTACAAAAAAAATCCTCAAGTACATTTTTGAGAGAAGTACTTTTGAGAACAGTCTTTTCTGTGTTTGTTTCAGCTAAAGCAGATTTTAACAACATGACGTGTGGAGGATTGTTTAAGACAGAAATATACCATATTAAATGGTGTTTAAACTTTCTCTGACGAGTGACTTACCATCTTATTTTTAGAGTAAAATCGTAAAACTTGAGCACAGTTGGAGTAGTGAACAAAAAAAAAGTGACATAATTCTTTATTTCTGCATTTGGATTTGAATGGTCAGTCAAGTGAAACCTTTAGAATGCCACTTTTTAAACCTGTATTACAAATGTGTCAAAGTCAGTTCTATCTGGCCACCGAGGTAATTTTTTTTTATTGTTATTAATGGCCCAACCTTATCTTACGCTCATTTCTAACTTGTATAATTTACACAAAATATATTTTTATGGAGAGTAAAATATTGAAAGTTATTTAAGGTTTACGTTGATTTATTCTGGAATAATATTCCCGTATTTTTATTTTTCATCATTATATTAAAAAGTAATTTTTAAAGTTTTAAAACTTGGCATTCTGCTAGCTTTTTGGACTATTTTGTCATTTACAACAATTTTTAGGCTGTTTTGGAGTTAGGCTAACATTTAAACGCTAGCTGGCTTGGATTATTTGGATTAAACAACCAGGTCTAAGTAGCAATCTGGAATGGGCGGGGCCTGTCTACACACACTAAATAGTAACACACATACCTGTTGGCTAAAATAATCTTTACCTTTAAAGTAGAAAAAGTGTACACAATACCACTGCAGCTCACACACAATCATAGAAGCTGACACAAATAAAGCCTTTCATTCCATCACACATTCTGTTAGTGCGAGGTGAGCTGACACCTTTGGCTCAGGTGAGGTTTAGTTTTGCTTGATGTGAATGTTGATGGAATGTATAGGGGGAGAGAGAGCCCAGCCATCCCCACGCCCAGGCCCCCCATCGAGGCAGCAGCAGCACGGGCCCCCCAACACCCGCCAGGAGCCACGGAGAGAATCCGCCAGCTGCAGAATCCCGCCAGAAACTAAACTCTAAATTAGCCTGTAAAAACCTGTCATGAATCAGTCCCCGGTCTCCCCCTCTGGCCCTCAGCGGGACATGTAACTGTCAGGTGAGTTACTATCACAGTGCTCACAAATGTCTGAGCTTCTGAGACCCATCACATCCCTCTGTCTATTAATAAAATTCTATGGAGAGTTTTGAATTGGATTAGTTGTAAGTTTGGACTTTTAGTCAGTTTAAAGGTGTTAAGACACATTTCTGTCCAGAAGCTTTGGTCTGTGTTTCTGCTCAGGTCTGCATCCCATTTAGTTATTGGAATTGTAATGTTATTGTCTAGGTTGCATAAGAGTTTGTATATTTTTGAAATAATCTTAGTCATTGAAAAATTAAACAAAGAGGTAATTATTTCTGGTAATTTTAAGTCATTATCCTGGTACTTATATTTTTTTGTAATCAATTCCAGCAGATTCTGAAGGAGAAAAGCTGCTTTCAATGTGTTTAAGCGTCACTGGCAACATCTCAGGTTTTAAAGGGTTAATCACAATATTTTAATTATTTAACCTAAATAAATGTTTTCAATTATTTCATAAAAAGCAACACAAATTCTGCAATTACGATTTTTATCCATTTCAGTTCAGATCATCCAAATAAATCCAGATTATTAGATAGTAGAACCTTCAAGTATCCAACAGAAAGCATGACGAGCTTTCTCTGAGAGCTTTAAAGCTGGATGAAGACCCACTTTAAGATGAAGGACCCCCACCCCCACCCCAGCAGAACCAGACCCAGTCAGCAGTGATTCTGATGAATGACATCTGAGTGATGACTCATCAGAGCAGACAGGTGTGCAGCGAGGAGGGGTGTGTGTGTGTGGGGGGGGGGGTCCTTTTCATTCTGGACATCCGGTCTGGGGAGTTTCATCTACCCGTCCGGACCGGACCGCTTCAGCCCTCACAGTGACGTTGACACTCACCGCGGCCCCGCCCCTCATCCTGTGCTCCGGTCACGTGGTGTCCGCCCGCTGATCAGTCCTAACATAAACACAGACGCGCGCGTGCTTGCTGTCTTTGGGTGGTGGTCGTCCTGGTTCCTCGGTGGATCTTCAGGTGAGTCTTCTTCAGTTCACGCAGATCTGATCCGGATCGAGCGGAGGCGCGGGAGACCGCGCGGCATCCGCGCCGCTCATTTCCTGTTGCACCTGCTGATGTGGCGGTGCGCGTGCACGGCAGCGGCAGGTGTAAGAGCCGGGGGGGGGGGGGGGGGGGTGTTAGCCTTGTGAGGACAGATGAAGAACAGAAAACTGAGAGCATGCATGGTGGGGGCAGCATCCTGATAGGGGATCCCCTCACTCAGCAGCTTTTGTCTGTTTCTCTGCTCGGATGAAACATCAGAGTTTGGTCTCTGCAGAATATGGAGGATTCGGGCCCGGATCGCAGGGGCTCGGTGTTCGCGGGGCTGGTGGGGGCGTCGCAGGTTCTGGGTCTGGTGTCGGTGGTGATCACCGGCGTGTGGATGGGTCACTATCGCGGAGGCTTCGCCTGGGATGGCTCAGCCCGGGAGTTCAACCTGCATCCTCTGTGCATGGTGCTGGGGCTCGTCCTGCTGCACGGGGACGGTAAGTCCACCCCCACCCCCCAGGGCTGACCTGTCACCAGGGGGGGTCTTAACCAGGTTCAACAAGTTATTTCCACATCATTTCCAAATCTTTTTAACTTGTGGACATTTTTATCTTTATTCTAACTTAACTAAATGTTCTCTCTCTTGAGGACAGCAAAGCTTCTGATTCTTCTCTCTGGATCTGACCTCACCTCTGACCTCAGGAGGACAGTTGTGTTCCTCACAAGTAAATTATCCACAAACTCTCCTCAAAAGTTCAACACAGCTGATCTTACCTCCTCCATGACCCTTGATCAAACATAAAATAAGTCATGGAGACCGCTGATCCAGACATGTCGACCGTCTGAGTCAGCAGCTCCTCAAAACCAAAACTATCTAAAGAAAACAAACAAACTAAGACTACCAAGGTCCAACCCCAAACTAAAATAACAAAACCCAGCAGTATAAGACTGCTGATAACAAAGAGGCCTTTATTTGTGCCAAATAAGACATAATTCATATTTATTATAAAAAATAGAATGTCATGAATGAAAAATCCAAATTTCTTAAAGGCTCGGGTAAGATGTGGCTCCATCTAGGTTCTGATCAGGAGAAACGAGTCCAAATGGCTCTGATACTGTTAAAGGTGGCCGACCTCTGGTTTAGATAACTGTTTATTTGTAAGATAGTTTCTCCTGATAAAATATCTCATGGCCTTCACACATCCTTGGACTTCGTCCTCTTTAGTACTCGTGCCTTTTATTGTTGTGAGAAACTTGCCCTCGTTAGTTTTCCATTCAATGATCATATTTACATTAAAAAATAAATTCATCATTTTTTAGTAATTCTTCTGAAGGAATGATTCCATGTATCCCACTTTCATATCAAAACCTTTGCCTTTGAGATTTCATTTTCACTCATTTCCATCTTTTTCTGCTCATTCTTACATGTAATATCAAATTACGGGGGGGTTGTTCCTGTGTTGAACTACCATAATCCAGTTTAGGTATCATAACTGTAAATAATCTGATGATTTAAACACTTTAGGTCTGTGACAGAAGTGAGTCTTTGCTTATTTCCCTTTTTTTCTGCTTGTTTACTTGTGTTTGTTGTTTTTCTTTGTGACAAAAAAACAGAAAACTTCAATTTCTCATCTCAAACATTTCGACCTTACGAGGATTTACGCCCTGATAAGTGAGACATCCGGTCTGAGAGAGGACTGATGCGTTTAGGGCAGCCTGTTGCCATGGTTACCAGCAGGAGTCAGCAGGCACATCCTTTGCGTGCGTGTTAGCCTAAAGCTACAGCGCTGCTGATCTGCAGCATCAAGATGACAATGACCAGATGTCCCTTGAGGTTTACACCCCCACCCCCCGATCAGACTGGACAAAAAGATCAGAAATTCTTGGAACTAAAAGATGATTTTCTGTAAATGGGTTAGTGAAGTGGTTATTATTCACTGGGTGTAACGCTTTTGCTCTGACAGGTAGAACGCTTCTGCAGACCAGAACCAGGGAGGCAGAGGGTCGAGTGAGTCACAGGGACAGGCCATGAAAGAGTCATCTTTATGTGAGGCATAGGTCAAGCTGTGCTGCGTGATGTTTTTAGCCTTTCTGAACTTTGAAGTGTTTCCATTTTCAGTCAAAAAGTCACAATCTGACTGCACATACAGCGGAGGAAACAAGAGTTTGATCCCCTTTAATAATTTTATAGGTTTTCTCTCTTAAAAAGAAACCAGAAGTCTGTCATCCTGATGATAGGTTCATTTGAACATCATTTGACATCCCAAAATCCACTTTAAATAATTGATATAAATCATGTATCAAAGTCAAGGCCCGGGGGCCGGATCCGGCCCTCCAGATCATTTCATTTTATTGTTATTAATGACCCGATGTTATCTTGTGCTTATTTCTAACTTGTATAAGTTTGACAAAATATATTTTTATAGAGAGTAAAATAAGTTATTTAAGGTTTAAGTTGATTTATTCTGGAATAATATTCCTGCATTTCTATTATTCATAATTATGTTTAAAAGTTACAGTTTTAAAGTTTTGAAATTGGCATTCTGCTAACTTTTTAGACTATTTTGGGATTTACTAACAATTTTTAGGCTATTTTGGAGTTTAGCTAATATTTATAGCTACATGGTAACTGTTTTGGCTAATTTTGGTGTTTCTATTTAAGTTTTTTAGGCTGTTTTGGAGTTAGGCTAATATTTACACGTTAACTGTTTTGGCTAATTCGGGCTTTTTATTTATTTTTTAGGCTGTTTTGAAGTTTAGCTATTTTTCAGCCTTATGCTAGCTGTTTTGGCTAACCTAGGTTGTTTTTTTTGTGGCTAATTTGGCATTTAGCTAACGTTTTAGCTGGCCATCAGCTTCAGCATTTTTAGTTATCAATTTCAGCATCTTCAGCTATCAGCACTAGCATCTTCAGCAACCACATTCAGCTTACAGCATTCACACTAGCATCGTCACAGGTAATGCTATATACTTAGTTCGTAATTATATTAAAAAGTTTAAAAATGTGGTTTATTAATGTGTTTAATAAATGTTTATCCTGTTCGGCCCGTGATCTAAGGTTTGTTTTGGATTTTGTCCCCTTGTGCGATGGAGTTAACACTCCTGACATGTAAATTATTTGCATTACATTGAGGGAAATAAGTATTTGATCCCCTCGTAATCAGTTCTGGTTCAGTCAAACCAGTTGGCCAACCCGAATCA
The DNA here is from genome assembly GCA_003999625.1 of Oryzias javanicus. Taxonomy (NCBI): domain Eukaryota; kingdom Metazoa; phylum Chordata; class Actinopteri; order Beloniformes; family Adrianichthyidae; genus Oryzias; species Oryzias javanicus. The sequence continues at coordinate 1,937,285 of CM012444.1, forward strand.
ACTTGTCATCTGAACTGAAGACTCCTGTTTGAACTAATCGCCTGTAGATGAGACATAGGAATATCCACACCACCAGTCATAGACATACATTATCACTGGAGAAAGCGGGGCTTGTCGTCGTTCATAGACAGTTCATAGAGCAGAATTTGATCCTGATATGAGCAGAAACCTGATCATCAACTACAAGAAACCTCCGACCTCTGCTGAAGAGAAGCTTTATATACTTATTTTCCTCACTGGAATGCAGAGAAACATGTATCTATCATTTCTTTTAGGTGATTTTCTATCTCACTGTTCAAATAAACCATTAGAACTGTTCATTTCTTAGTAGATGGACACACCACACAAAATCAGCGAAGGATCAAATACTTATTTTGAGGGCGGTGTGTGGATGTAATCAAAGCACCCCCCCCCACCAGACCTGCTGAGGAAGATGATGTGGGATTTCCTCATTACTTTCAGCTCGGGGTACTTTGGTTAACACGAGTAATCCCATTAGCTCAACTGCTTCACCGCCAGATTACATTACAGCAATAAAGCAAAAGGTCGGCTCCACATTAAATGGAGAACGAGGAGGCAGGAGATGGAAACACCCCAGGGGGGGTTCACACAGACACACACTCTGCCACTGTAATGTGATTACTTTAGACTGCATGCTTTTTTTCTGCCCTGATCAGCTTTCTTTGTCCTCAGATCCAAGTAAAAATGAAAACATAGATGATTCCCAGGATCAATGGAGCTTTACTGTACAGATCACGTCCTGATAAGGAGGGGGTGTCAAACTAAATCACATTGTAAAACTACATTTGTAGAACTTTAAAACCATATTTTTTTTTTACATAATTATGAACCATAGACTTATGATAACGCTAGTGTGAATGCTTTAAGTCAGGGGTGGGCAAACTTTTTGATTTGTGGGCCAGAAAGGGTTCTTAAATTTGGCATAAGGGCCGGACAAGGAGCAGATGGAAGGAGTGATTTGGTAATCAACCTTATAAACTAAAAAAATAATATGGAATTTAGAGAAAAACATGCTTTCATTTGGATTATAATTCACATATATTCATTTAAAAACAGAAAATTTGGGAATTTTAATTTCTAAATTTTGATTTTTGTTCTCTTTTTGGTGATCCAATGGGTTGATGTTCTTCAGAGGAAAATGCGAACTCAAAGAAATCCGAAAATCACCTTCTGACTCAGAAAAAAACACACACGAACGTCAGAGAAACAACACCATTCATGAGAAGAAACCAGAAATACAATGAAAATAAAACAATAATTAGGATTTTTGATTCAATGTATTTTAATTTGGAGGGCCAGATTAAGTATCTTAAGGGGTCACATGTGGCCCCCGGGCCGTATTTTGCCCACCCCTGCTTTAAGCTGAATTTGGTCGCTGAAGATGCTAGTGCTGACAGCTGAAGATGCTGAAACTGATAGTCTACTAAAATAAAAATAGCTAAATGCTAAATAAACCTTAAAATAAATAATTTAGGTTAGTCAAAACAGCTAGCATGTAGCCGAAAAAATAGCTAAATTTCAAAATAGCCTAAAACATCGTAGTAAATACCAAATTCAAAAAAGCTAGAAGAATGAAAATTTTTAAATCTTTGAAACTGTAACTTTTTAACATAATTATGAATATTAATAAGGCAGGAATATTATTTCAGAATAAATCAACTTAAACTTTAAATGAGTTTAAATCCGACCCGGGCCTTGACTTTTACACATGATAAGATGTCACAAATCGGAGCGTTTTGTTTCAGCACCAGGAGGACTGTCTGGATTTTGCTGCTTTACAGAGCGACTTCTTCAAATGATGTCTGTGTGTGCGTGTGTGTGTTTGTGTGTGTGTTCAGCTATCCTGGTCTACAGAGTGTTTTCAAACGAGGCAAAGAAGAAGGTGAAGCTTCTTCACGGCACCATTCACCTGCTCGCCCTCATCACCAGCATCGTAGGTGAGTCGGTTCTGGACACAAACGCCAGAGGTGGAGATGGCAAACAGTTTTATAATGTGTGTCTTTGTGTGTGTACAGGGGTTGTAGCTGTGTTTGACTTCCACTCAGCCTCCCTCATTCCACACCTGTACTCTCTGCACAGCTGGGGCGGCCTCACCACCTTAATTCTCTTCAGCTCGCAGGTTTCCACCCTCTGACCGAGTACTGGAGCTCCATGTCAGGTGGACAGGATGACTGACCATCTCCATTTCTTCTAGTGGGTGATGGGCTTGCTCTTCTTCCTGTTTCCCGGGGCGTCGTCATGGCTGCGAGCCACTTACCTGCCAATCCACGTGTTCTGCGGGCTGACCCTGCTGGTCATGGCCATAGGGACAAGTTTGCTGGGCATCACTGAGAAGCTCCTCTTCAGCATTGAGTACGTCTGCAGGAGATGTGGTTTCTGATCACAAACTGCTCATGCAATGCATGCTGGGATGACTCGTTAAAAACGAGTGCAACCTGCGGCTCTGGAGCCACTTGTGGCTCTTTTAGCTCTCCATAGTGACTCTCTGGCTAAATGAATAAAATAATAGTATTTTTCTTAAGTAAGGGTTACTAAATTAGCATTTATTTAATTTACATTAGCTAAGTTTATAAATTTATGGCTGAGGTGCACCTCGAAGATAAACCATTGACTTGAAGAGGCCTCGTTTGTTCTATGCTTGCTCCACAATGCCAGATTTAATCAAATACTAAGAAAAACTTTAGTAAAAAATCAGATCTTTTATGAGTTTAAAGCACATATCATCTTATGCTGTCCAGAGCTGCTCTATGATGATCCGATCTGGCACAAGGCGTCTTTCATTTAGAAAGGAATAGGAGCTTCTGTCAAACGTAAAAAAAAAAATTCACATTTTGAGAAAATGCTAGTCGTGTTAATCATTCACACTATAGTGATTCTCTGCTCCGTACGTTTTTCAGCATGTAAAACAAAATCACACTTTCAGCGTTTTCAGTAATCTTGATATCAAAAACGCTCGTTTACTGCTTGTCTATTTGGCATTCATAAACGTTCTAGTTTTTGAAATATAGTCATGGACTTTCTTTTCATCTTTTATTGTAACTTTAAAAAAATAGAGTTTAGATAATATTATAGCAACATGCTAATGTTTTGGCTAATTTGTTATGCAATGGGGGTTTTTAGGCTAATTTAGACTTTAGCTTCTATCATTTGTTCAGCAAATCCTTTCAGCAATTAAAGTTAATTTTGTCACCATTTTCAGCAAAGACATTCAGCAACTACTTTCAGCAAAAACATTCACACTATCGTAGGTAATGGAAATTCTCTAGTTCATATATATATATATATATACATTTCTGTTTTTTATTCAAGCCACAAAAGAACGATAATTTATATTATGAAAAATACATCTGCTTAGATTTTTAACATGTCAATTTTTTAGAAATGATCTTTAAATGCGTGTTTTTAATTTAACGTTAGTCAAATTAAAGACTCCAAACGCTGTTTTATTTTGGTAAATTACACTAAAGTGGTTAAAGTTTTAAACAAATGCAGTTTAAATGATTGAAAATGATTTGAGTTGTGTGTTTTCAATAATAATCTAGGTTTATTCTAAATGTTTTGAGTTTTTTTTATAAATAGATTCTACTGGGATGTTGTTTATATCTGAGATAAAAATGCTAAATCCATCATATCTTGCATTTGTAATTAAAGTTAAGCTGCTGCAGCAGGAAGAACTTTTTGATACTTTTTGAAAAGAACTAGTGTGTTCTACTGTCAAAAGTAGAAGAAGTTCTAACTGTTAGATATAAATATACAGACAAAGATATAATGCAATTATTTTAATATTTAAGTTATATTTATAACTCAATGTTTAATTGAAAAAGAAGCATACATTTTGTGCATTGGACCAGAGACCAGTTTAGTGTTGCAGACCCCTGCCATAGTCCATCACGACCGGACCAGAACCCAATGAGGGCATTCTGCCAAGAACAGGACCAGCGTGGTGTTGTGTCACAGCCATTCACCAATTAGGAGCCCATAGAAGGGTCCAGAAGGGTCTTTCTTATTTCAGTCAGTGGACTGTTGTTCTGTCTCTGGCAGTAGTCAGAGTCTGGTCGGGTTCTTTTCCTCCCTAAAGCTCCTGAGACGCTCTACTGAAAAACCTCACACTAATGTAGAAAAACCCCTGATTGTTTATTTGTTTTCTGCTTCAGGTCCTCCTACCCTCAGTTTACCCCAGAGGGGGTGCTGGCCAACATCCTGGGGGTCTTTCTGGTGCTCTTCGGGGTGCTCCTTTGCTACTTGGTAACCAGAGAGGAGTACAGACGCCCACCAAACCCAGAGGAAGAGGCTCTGTCGGTGCACTTCAAGACCCTGACTGAGGGGGGGGCTCCTGCCACACCTTGACTGCCCTCTGGCCCCACCTGTTGCCAGCCAGCGAGTATCAGGAGCTTCTGCTTAACCTGGAGTTGAGAATGCCGTGTTCACGTGTCTTATGTTAGTTTATGATGCTTTCATCTCACTTTTTCGGGGCTTTAACCTCCAGTGAGAGATGTGCTTCGCCAAGCTTAGCTCCGCCCCCTGTGCACAGAGTCCTGACCTGTTTGTCGTTTTTGTTGCAAGATGACTCATTCTGGCTTCCGCACAGCTGATGAAAGCTGCAGCTTCAGACACCAACCCTCTGATGTTCGGTCTGGAGAACATCAAGAACATTTGGTTTCAAGGAAGCCCCGCTTTGTGCTCCCACCTGTGTCTCTGCGGCTCACCTGCGCGGTGGATGTAACTGAAGTGATTTTGTGTTAAGTTCAGAGCCATCTGTGAGTAGCTGTGCCAAATGTACATACTGCAGATTTGTTTGTTGTGTCCTTTGTGGTCTCAAATAAAGTCAGAGTGAAACAGCACCGGAGTCTGGGTTTGACTCGGCTGAAAACATCAGCGTAGATTCTTAGAATCATGCAGAGATGCTGGAATCCAGCCGCTCCTGGACCCTCAGCTTTATTGTTTCTGAAGGGAGGGTTTCTGCACCTCCATGAATGCATCTGTGCTTCCAAATGTTCTTCAACAGTTTCAGGTTCCCACATGTAATCACGTGTCAAAGTCGAGGCCCGGGGGCCGGATCCGGCCCTCCTGGTAGTTACAACCGGCCCTCCAGATCATTTTATTTTTGTGCTATTAATGACTCGATGTTATCTTGCGCTTATTTTTAACTAACAAATATATTTTTATGGAGAGTAAAATATTGAAAGTTATTTGAGGTTTAAGTTGATTTATTCTGGAATAATATTCCCACATTTTTATTATTCATAATAATGTTAAAAAGAAGTGGTTTTAACATTTTAAAAATTAGCATTCCGCTAGCTTTTTGGTCTATTTTGACATCTACTGAGATTTTTAGGCTATTTTGGAGTTTGGCTAATATTTCAGCTTCAACGGGGCCACCATGGACAAACCCACCTGGGGCCCACTAATTCCGCCCAAAAGATAAACCATATCAGGCCCACATTCAATTTTTTTTTTTTTTTTTTTTTTAAGGTTTTAGGCATTAAGTTTTTAGTTTTTGGAGTTTGGCTAATATTTCAGCCACATGCTAGGTGTTTTGTCAAATTTAGGTTTTTTTTCAGCTGTTTGGGTTTTTTTAGGGCATTTTGAAGTTTAGCTAATATTTCCACTACATGCTAGCTGTTTTGGCTATTTCAAACTTTTTTTTAAGAAGTTTTTAGGCTGTTCTAGAGTTTATTTAATGTTTCAGCTACATGCTAGATGTTTTGGCCAACTTAGGCTTTCTAAAAAGTTTTTTGTCTGTTTTAGAGTTAGGCTAATATTTATACACTAGCTCTTTTGGCTAGTTTAGATTTTTTGCAACTTTTTTAGGCTACTTTGAAGTTTAGCAATTTTTTCAGTCACGTGCTTGCTGCTTTGGCTAACTTAGGTTTTTTTTTTTAGTTTAGTTTTTTTAGGCTAATTTGGCATTTAGCAAATATTTTAGCTGGATTTCAGCTTCAGTGTTATCAGGTTCAGTGTTTTCAGCTATCAATTTCAGCATCTTCAGTTTATAAACTAGATATACAGCATTATCGCAGGTAATGCTGTATGTCTAGTTTATAATTATGTAAAAGTTTTAAAAATGTATTTTTAGAGTGTTCAATAAACGTTCATCCTGTTCAGTCTGGAGCCTAAAGTGTGTTTTGTATTTTGGCCCCTTGTGAGATTGAGTTTGATACCCCACCACAGATAAAACCAGCAACATTTACACTTATTTTATGTTCTGTGTGAACGTCCAGTGTAATGTTGGCGCTGCATGCACAGTCACAGACACAACAGTGGCTTTTTCACTTGAGCACCAATTGACTTTATTCACCTTTGTGAAAGTAACAGCAGTCAGTCGTTTCACAGCAGTTCAAGGCTTTAAAGATCAAGGCTGTCCTGGATCCAGGTTTTCGTATGAGAGCTCCTGTGAGGAAGTCCAACCCACTTCCTGGTCCTTCAGCAGAACGTCCCTTCAGGCGCTCAGAAAAAAAAATCAGCCGACCTGTGTCTGCCAGAGCACCAAGAAACCAAGGCGATGTCGGACAATCCAGAACCAAAAAGAACCCGAAGACTCACATCAACCCAGAAATGGACATTTGAAATCTGACATTCATCTGGATGTCTAGGAGGAAACAGAGTGAGCCCTTTCCCATATGTAATCTTAATGTTAAAGGGCTTCCAGTTCAAAGGTCAGCCTTTGACTAGCACTGAGGTGCACCTCCGGACTCCGAGGACAGTTTATAAATAAAATGGTTGAGAAAGCTCTGCGTTGTTTGAGAAGTGGTTTCCGCCAGTGTAACCGCCCTCTGAACACCTCTGCAAGCGGGCCACGGCAATGCTCAGGATGAAACGAGGCAGTCTAATAAGCCGCAAACGCAGACCTTCAACAACTCAGGTGGTGGTGAAACAGAGGTGGCAGACCCAGGAACAGAGAGGAAAAGAAGAATTACGGGGCGTGAAAGGCCATGGAGGTCAGAAGTGGGTCTGAAACCAGCTGGGGTGTTACATTCAGTCGGACAGCCTCTTCTATTTACCATCTGACATCAGAGGAAAACGAGGAACCATGACGATTAGGGCTGGGGTCAAAATCATTGGTTCCAACCAATTATGACAGTATATCATGACCATACATACAATTCATTTTATACTTTTTTTAGACAAAAAATGTTGATTTAATGCAGGAATTCTTCATTTTAAAGGCGCCATTCCATTAAAAAACATTTTTTTTAGTTTTCAAGTGTATCCCACAGTTCAATTCTCACTATAAGGAACTCCCAGAGCCGTATTTTGTTCATGTGTTTCTGAGTATTCTTTCTAAAAACCTGCGTTCTCAACAGCAGCCCCTCCCATACCCATGAAAACGAGCGGGTCCTCACGATCTGATGTCACAGAGTGAGACAGCCCCTTTCAGGAAGAGTCTGCTCTGACAGCACCGCCCCCAGTCTAACACCAACACCTCATTTCTTCACCGAGGTAGCGGGGATCAGCTAAAACTTTCATTTTAGATGCAGAGTACCGTCTATCTTCTAGTTGTGTCCCATCTTCAATAAATTCCAGCTCAAACAGGTGTTCCTTACTTTAGACGCGGGGCTCCTTTAAGCCCCCCCCCCAGTCGGGCACACTCATGCAGATGGTGAGTGTCTTTATGTTGTGAACCAGTGTAGTGATGGCCAGGGCTACAAAAGGCAGATATATGGTATGTGCATCCATCTTTAAAAAATTGGATGTTTATTTTCGTGGGAAAAATGAAGACACACAGGATGATGTCATCAAATGGGCGGCACCCACACGCAGCGGCAGGCGAACCCTCAGAAACTGAGTCGTTAATTTCCAGGTGGGGAAAAAAACTCAGAAATATAACTAATATTTCATAAATAGTTTGTTTTATAGTGTTCCAAAGGCAATATAGGATCGTTTATGGATACTCAAAAAGGTATGGCCCCTTTAATTGGTCAAGTCGCACCTATCTTTTAATAAAATGGACAGAAAGGTTTAAATTCATTCGTTTATTTTCTTGGCCGCTTTGCTGGAGCCTAACCCGGCTACTGATGGGCGAGGGAGGGGTTTACCCTAGACAGGTCGCCAGTCTGTTGCAGGGCCTCAATCACACACCCATTCACACCTAGGGGCAATTTAGAGTCACCAATTAACCTATGAAACTTGTTTTTGGATGGTGGGAGGAAGCTGGAGAAAACCCACAAACGCATGGGCAGAACATGCTAACTCCACACAGAACGGTCCCAGTTGGTATTTTCTGTTTCAGCCCCTCCCACTGCGCCACCGTGCAGCTCCAGCAATGTTTTTATTGCCAAAAAAAAAGTTTTTAGAATGAAAACAAAAATTTAAATTTTATACTGAAGGAACAACATTTGAATCCAGATTCTTTCTAAGGACTCTAAATGGGATAGGTGCAGATGCTTGGTAGACTTAATGTGGTACAAACCAGCTGACAGGAGCTTTTTATTTGCCGTAGGGCACGTGTCAAAGTCAAGGCCCGGGGGCCGGATCCGGCCCTCCGGGTAACTCTATCCGGCCCTCAAGATCATTTGATTTTATTGTTATTAATGGCCCAATGTTATCTTGCGCTTATTTCTAACGTGTAGAATTTTGACAAAATAGATTTTTATGGAGAGTAAAATATCAAAAGTTATTTAAGGTTTAATTTATTCTGGAATAATATTCCCGAATTTTTATTATTCATAATTATGTTAAAAAGTTACAGTTTTAAAAATTGGCATTCAGCTAGCTTTTTGGAATATTTTGGGATTTAATATGATTTTTTTAGGCTATCTTGGAGTTTAGCTAAAATTTCAGCTACATGTTAGCAGTTTTGGCTAACCAGTTTTTTGTTTAGGCTTCGTTAGGCTAATTTGGCATTCAGATAATATTTTATCTGGCTATCAGTTTCACGGTTTTCAGCTTCATCATCTTCATCTTCAAATTCATCTTCCAGCATTCACACTAGCATTCTCACAGGTAATGCTATATATCTAGTTCATAATGATGTTAAAAAGTTACAGTTTTAAAAATGTAGTTGTAGAGTGTTCAATAAACGTTTATCCTGTTCGTCCCGCGACCTCAGGTGTGTTTTGGATTTTGGCCCCTTGTGCGATTGAGTTTGACACCCCTGCTGTAGGGACATCAGAACTTTAGCTGCTCCTCAGTCACATTTTCTGTTCTTTATGAACCAGGTTTAGACCCACTCAGTCAGATACAGTCATGTGACGCCAAATTGGTCATTTATTTGTTTTAATGCAAACAGTCTATAAAATATTTGTTTTTTTTTTTAGTTCTTTCCTACCATTAGATAAATATTTCTACAGAGAAGAGGTGGATCTGTCCGTCCGTCTGTCGGTCAGTGGCTCAGATGGTTCTGGATCAGCCCGGTTTGACTGCACCGTCTCGGAATCCTTCCAAGAATAGTGGTCTCAATTCCAGTCACATTGATTCACTACACCAATTAACAGGTGACTGACTGACCAGTTTTAGAAAACATGTATGAAATTTTGATTATTTTTGCATATTTTGGTAAAAAAAAAAGAAACTGGACAAATTCTTGATGCAGTCGAGTCTGAAATGGATGAATGGGTAGATATTTTGCAGTATGAAAAGAAGGCAAATTGAAGTCGGTGCATGTTATGTTTTAGTGTTTGGTCATGCTTCGCTGTGCTTTGCTTAAATTAAGTCGAGGTAAAAAAAGACAGGACAGACGTGATCCGAGGATGACACCACGTTCATAGTCTTTCAAAGATAAATATGGCAGATGTGGATTTCTGCTTCTTTGTTCCGGCCCTCTACAGCCTTTTTAATAAACCTTTACAGACTGTAGTGGGGGATCCTTCACTCTTGGTAAAGTCAGTGATCAGCAGGAATTGTCTTTTCCTTCTTTGTGCTTCAAGATGGACACTCCCCCATCAGCCTGTCTTGTTTTTGTAGAAACCTGTACTGATCCAACTCAGTTCTGTAGTCATTCTCTACACATTTGACTCCACAAAGGGGCGCTTGGGTTTGACAGGCGAGGTGGGGCCTCCCCGCCTGTCTGCGGGTCTGCCTGCGCAGACGGCGGGCAGTGCTGCAGTCAGCCTCACGGCCTGCCGGGCCTTCGCCACTCCCGCCTCGCAGGAGTCGGCCTGGCTGCGGAGGAGGAGGTGGCCATTGTTGTTGCTGCGGTTATAGTAGGCAATGGATGAGGGGGGGGCCAAGCTGGCCGGGTTCTTGCTGGGCGAGGAGACGATGGTGTCCACGCAGGACACGGCCCAGGAGCGCGACGGGCTGAGGCAGGACGCCGAGCCGGACGTGACCTGCTGCTGCTGCACCCTGAAAGTCCTGTCAGTCAAACCCATTGAGGGGGTGCCCCTGGCAGAGCGCCCCGCCTCTCCGGGATATGTCCCACCCCCGACCACACACACCTCCGACTGAGTGGGGGACATCTGGAAAAAGTCGTCACGGTAACTGCCGACCGCCCCCACATAGTCCGAGGGGGGATCGATGTGCTGCGCAGAGGAGGATGTTCTGAAGCCGGGGGCTTGTCCGGGTGGGGGCCCACCTGCAAGGCTACAGCTGCTGGAGGAGAACTGGACAGCAGAGCCCTGAGGGTGCATGAGGGGCCTCGGGGGAGGAGCAGTGGAGGAGTGTGCGCTGAAGGGCCGGCGGACCGCCCCCTGGTGGTGGTACTGGTAATCGTGCGGTGCCTGCCAGCCGTCAGCCGGGCCCTTCGCCGTTTCCGTCACCTCCATGGGGTAGTAGGCAGCTTTGGACTGGTTGCGGTTGAACTGCCGGGACTGATCAAAGCGATTCACCCCCACCCTCTCAGACTCTGCCACCCTGCCGTAGACGGGGGCACTTCTCACCTGCCGAGCTACGTCAGCGTTAACGTCTTCTAACGCGGAGGAGACGGCGCCGGGCGCAACCTGGGGGTCTGCACCGAAGCCCTTCCCCAGGTCTGCCAGCTCCTGAAGCAGATGGGTGTACTGAGGGTAGGCAGAATGACGAAACACCACACCGGACTGGGCTGAGGGGGCAGGCGACCCTGGGTGGGAGCTCTGGTTGTTCACGGGGTTCTGCAGCGACCTCTGGGTGGACAAGAGGTAGTTCTGTTGGGTCACGTGACCTGGGGAATGGGGCGGGCTGAAATGAGAATATAACGGGGAAGTGGGGCGGGGCGCAGGGTGTGAGGGGGGCGACAGGCCCACCGGGTGGGTGGGGCTGGGTAGCTGCCAGTGAGAGGGGGAGAGGGGGGAGGGGGACGGTACCCGCGCATGGCAGCGGGGGTCCAGATTCTGTGGGTGAAGAGCGGGCTCATCTTCTTCATCTGGCTTGTCCTCTTCCTCTCTGAGGCTCTCTGTGTCCTGCACAGACCTCGAATCCTGGCCAGTGGGCGGGGCCACATCATGGACACGCTGGGATGGGGGAGGGCAGTCATGCAGCTGTGCAGCCTGCCGGCACTCTTCTTTGACCCTGGACAGCAGCCGCTGGATCTCCCTGTTGGTCGGACAAAGGCGGCTGGCCTCGACGAGGTCCTCCAGGGCGGCGTGGAACTGTCTGCGTGGAGACAAACACATGCTTTCAGTCTGGCCACTAGGTGGCGATGGTGCTATAGAATCACACCTTATTCCAGCAGAAGAAGAAAGAATGAGAAAAAAAAGAATCTTTCAGACAACAAATAATTACTTTAAATAATATTTACTCACAAGAGTTAGTAAAATTCATGTCTGTGAGTTTATAAAGACGTGTTTTTGGTCGGTTATGTTTGTTTAGGTTGACCGAGCGTTAGCATTAAACATCCTAGCCGTTAGCATCAAGCTAGCAAACTTTAGCTTTATGTGCTTAATCGATTTATATTTTTATGAATCGATTATTGATCTATTAAGCTTAAATCTATTCAAATTCAATAATTTATTTTTAACCCAACCCTACTTTTTTATTAAAAGAAACAGCAATATTGTGTTTGCTACCTGTTAAAAGTGTAACTAATCTTCAGAACGAAACGAATCTTCAGATCAGAACAACAATTCAAACACCCACAACAAATCAGGTATAATCTGGTCAGAACGTCCAGATTCAGTGGAATCGCGACTGAAACTCTGGAGGACAATGTTTCTCCATTAAACGATGCAAACTAATGTTTTCAAAAAACTCAACACTTTCTGTTTTAACAATGTTGCAAATCTTACTCTCACCAAGTGTTTTTCCTCAAACTTCAGTCGTTCAACCACTTCTGAACCCGGATTATTCCATGTTAAACAGTCACAGCACTTTTAAACCAGCTGGACAACTTTTTAAACTCTCATAGACAAGCTTCCGTCAAATTTGTTCAACAACCTCACAACACTGACACAGCAGTTTCCAACGTGCTAAACCACATTCACTGCAGTACTGACTCAGCATAAACATTAGTTTTATCATGCACATCCACATTTATGAAAAATACACCTAAAACTACCATTCCAAAGTTTGGGGTCTCTAAAATTTTTTTCCATTTTTTTTTAAAGAAAAGCTACATTTTTTTCAATGAAGATCACTTTAAACTAATCATAAGACACTCTATTCCAAAAGGCCAAAATCCAAAACACACCTTAGGTCACGGGCCGAACAAAAACATTTATTGAACACTCTAAAACTACATTTTTTAAAACTTTAAAACTTTAACATTTTAACAGAATTATGAACTAGACATATAGCATTACCTGCTAGTGTGAATGCTGTATGCTGAATTTGGCCGCTGAAGGTGTTAGTGCTGATAGCTGAAGATACTGAAATTGATAGCTAAAAATGCTGAAGCTGATAGCTGAAAACACTGAAGCTGGCGGCGGAAAAGGCTGAAGTTGATAGCTGAAAATGCTAAAGTTGATAGCTGAAAATGCTAAAATTGATAGCTGAAATCAATGAAGCTCATAATTGAAAACGCTGAAGCTGATTGCCAGTTAAGATATTAGCTTAATGATACATTAGCCTAAAAAGAAACTTAGCTAAAACAGCTAGCATGAAGCTAAAATATTAGGTAAACTACAGAACAGTCTAAAAAGATCTTAGTAAATACCAAAACAGTCCAAAAAGCTAACAGAACGACAATTTTTCAAACTTCAAAACCGTAATTTTTAACATAATTATGAATGATAAAAAAGAAAGAATATAATTCTAAAATCTTAAAGTTTCAATATTTTACTCTCCATAAAAATATATTTTGTCAAGATTAAGCAAGTCAGAAATCAGCGCAAGATAACATCGGGTCTTTAATAACAATAAAATCAAATGATTTGGAGGGCCGGATCCGGCCCCCGGGCCTCGACTTTGACATGTGATCTATGCATTATTAATGGTGTAATTGATCATAAGATGACAGTTCTAGTTGCAAATGTAGTTCATTATCTAAATAGGTTATTTTCCAGCAGCTTGCTTGTTCTTGCTTGATCGTATGGTAAGATGTGGGAGGGGCTTCTAGAAGAGAGGGGTCAAATTTCTCCAGATTACCTCAACAAACTACCATCTGAACGCCAAAGGTCTGCAATACTGAAATTGATGTAAATAGAGAATTATTCGAAAAAAAGAATATTTGAAGGGAAAAAAAATTACTTAAAATAAATAGAACTATTTCTAACCTTCTCAATGGCTTGACTATAATGTCTATTATGTTATTATGTTATCTATTATAATGTATATGTATGTCTATTAATGTCTATTTTGCTGGCTCCATCATTAGCTGCAAACAGGACATGTTGGAAACAACGGTGGAGAGGAGGACCCTGAACAAACTGTTATCCATCATGGATAACACTGATCACTCTCTCCACAAAATACTGGACAAACAACGGAGCATCCTTTCCAAAAGGTTTGGACAACTTTGCTGTTCTGGGGACCACTACAGGAAATCTTACCTGCCATATGCAATGAGAGCCTCTAACACCACAGCGACGTGAGGTGAGGTTTTACGGTTGGTGAGGTGCTGACGTCATCAGTCAGATTTACAAACATGTGAACCTTACAGAGCAGCTTGATTGTTTAGAGTTTCATTTCAGTATTTTTCTTTTATTTACAAACTGTAGAATAGAAAAAAAATTACCAAGATTGTTATTATTGACTTACTTTTACTAATGAAGGAAGTCTGTGCACTGTTCCTTCTGAAGAAACTCATGAATGTTCAGTTTGTAGAAGTCTTTCTTTTCTTTCTTCAGTGTTAAAAGTCTCTCTGTCTCAGTAGAGATCTCTACCAGTGACGAGTCTAAACACATTCTTGAGTTTAGGGGTTTAAAAATGAAATCCTCCATTTTGAAATTGATGCTAAACGATATTAAAGAGTGACTGGACGGCTGCACTTGACCTGCTGCCGCTAAATCTATTATTCTTTAGCTGTGGAATCACATTCTCTGGGCTCTCCAGCGCCCTCTACCTTGTGGTATGTGTACTGCAGTGAGACCAGCGACTCTGCTGCACCCAGCGTGTTTTTAAAGCGCATTTTTAGCAAATAAAAAGACTAAATGAGTCACAAACTGGCATCAATGTAACCAGACAGATGGTGAGAGATTAGCAAATTAGGTCATTTTAAAAAAAAGTGTCTTTTATGACGATGAAAGACTGAAACAATACAGGCATGTGTCAGCAGTAGCTTCAATCAGTGTGTGTGGCGCTGGGGAGGCGGGGCTACAGCTGCCTCACCCAGCACTTTTTACCGAAAAAACGTTGGAAACCCTCATAAAAAAAGGTAATCATAGAAAAAACATGTCTGAGAAATTTGATTTTTATTTTTCATTCAAAAAAGTAGATTCATTCTATGTAATATATGCATTTTTGAAGCTATATTTCCCTCCCTTGACAAAACGTCACTATGTAACAGATAATTCTGATTATTATTGTGATTGATGGTCTTTAATGCCTCAAACGGCTAACACACTGCTTTGTTAGATTACCCACAGTACTGGTGCGATTTGCAAACTTTGTTTTTTTAATTCATTCTTATATTCACATCTCCTATAAATAATGTGTATACTGCTGTCATTTCCCAGCTCGGGATGAATAAAGTATTTCTATTCTATTCTGTTAGTAGGTGTAGCCTAAAGTATAGTTCAACAAGCAGAACTAACCTGAGAGCATGCTCTTCTGAAACAAACCACAGAACAGCTCAACATTTGCTCTCAGCCACTGAAACTTCTAAACACAGTCCCGCTCTGGCTGAGGGCGACTGACGGGACTCGCTTCGTACCTGCGGCTCCTCTTGGCGCGGGCGCGGGCATAAAAAGCTTCGTAGGATTTAGCCTTCAGCTCCAGAGCTTTGGTGGCAAACTCCTCAGCCAGGCTGAAGTCCTGCACAAAGAAGAGAGTTCAACCTCACAGTCGAACCAGGATGGGGGGGAGGTTGGGGTGCGAAGACTCACATTCATTTTGCGGCGGCAGCGGGACAGGTTGAGCAGAACACACACTCTCAGCTGCTTGAAGGTCTTGAGCTCGTCTCCTGGGAACTTCTGCAGGGCTGACTGGTAGGAGCGGGCTGCCTCCCTCACCTTGCCTTGCTGGAGACAGACAAACGACTGGCATGGTCAGCGTGTGCCCCCCCCTACAGGAGCGTGCTCTGAAGCTCTGTCAGATACCTTGTACAGACTGTCTCCTTCCTGGATCATTTTACTCAGCAGAACCATCAAAATGTCGGGCTTTGACGTCGCCATGGCCCAGGTGGCTGGTCCTGAAGTCACAGGAACACGTTATTTCAGTCCTTCAGTGGTCGCTGGTTAATCACAGAGGTTCAATTCTGAGAATAACCCGCAATAGGTGAAATCTAACATATATTTTTACAATTATTCTACATGTTTAAAGGCTGTAAAACCTCTCACTCAGATAATTTTTGCTCTTGTTTAAACTCTCAAAGTTCAAACGGTGAGACTGCAAAAAATGAGCCGCGATATGGTGAGGGACCTCTCTACATGTATTGTGGTTTCTGTTCTTGAAACTCACAAAAGTCAACGTTTTTCCATTTTCTTTAATCCTCTTTAATCAATTACAGATGTCAGGCCTTGACAGTTCTTTGCCCTTTGCTGCCCTCTCCTGGTTCTTTTTTGTATTTGTTTATTTTTTGGTTCTGTTGCTCGCCCTCTCCCTATCTCTCCTCAACAGGTGTTCAGGATGAGGCAGGGCACACCTGCACCTCTTCATCCCTCCTCCTCCTTATCGCCCTGCTAGTCCATCTGCTCACCTCAGTGATATTAATGCCCCCCATAGCAATTTTTTTTTATTTTAAGAAAACATTCCTAGTAGTGTTTTAATTATGATTATGAACCTTTTAACCAAAATCCCACAATCTGAATGTCTTAAAAAAATATTTTTCATGTGGATCTGAAGCCTCTGTTTCCAGAATCTCCCCTGAGGGGGCGTGGCTTTTGGAACTCCGCCCCAATCCCCCATGTCTGATTATGATAACTCTGTGTCTCTCCATCAATCTGGGTAATGTCCATCCGTATGGTTCTGATCCGGATGTCAGCTCAGATCTTCATGGACAGAACTTCCTCCAAAATCCTGATTCTTTCTCCTTCCAGTTCACCAAAGACTCTTTGATGTTTCTTGACGTTGCTGTGATCAATCCATTCAATCCAATGGTTTCTCAGAGCAGAAAATAATGAAAGCTAACATCCAAATGCTCTTTCATTCATTTACAAGCCTTTCCAAGTGCGGTCAAATGAGCCGCCGTTCACATTTCTGTGGTCACATCAAGAAGCTCCGTGGAGTCTGTTGGAGATTTTCCAGCGTTCTCAGGACTGCTACCGTAAGCATTGGATGAAAGTCAAACCAAAAATCCAGTGACGGCTGATTGGAGCACAGAAATGTGAACGGCGGCTGATTTGACTGCAGTCAATGTGAAGATAGCATCTTCTCTTCTCCAGAAGCTGAACTAGACACGCTAGCCGGACCAGATGAGGGTTTAGTGCATGTGCAGCAGAAAGAAGATCATTCAGGAAAAACAGAGTGTGTCCAAGACTGTTTGGTTGACAGAGATTTAAAAGGAGAAATACTCAGAAATGTAAAAATACAATGATTTACTATTATTTTGAGTCTTATGAACTCTGGCCTCTTAACCCATTGTTAATCAGTGGCTGTGTTTACATGGACATCAGTAATCAGAATAAATGCTGATCAGAATAAAAATGTGTCATGTAAATGCACTATTACGAATCCTGAAAGAAGAAAACTTATTGTCTCAGCCCCCTTCAACCAAATCAACCAAATCAATCAATCAATCAATCAATCAATCAATCAATCAATCAATCAATCAATCAATCAATCAATCAATCAATCAATCAATCAATCAATCAATCAATCAGTCAGTCAGTCAGTCAGTCAATCAATCAATCGTTTCAATCAGATCTCTTTGTATTTTACAATATTATGTCAACTGGCTGGCAAAGAGCATCAAAAGTAGACAAGTAAAAAAAGAAAAATAAATTAACAAACAAAACACAAGAAAGAAACAGTAATAATGATCATATATGAATAAGTCAAATACAATAAACCAAATTAAGCAAGTACCTCAGATTTTTTAAATTTTTTTATTTTACCCGCTCCCGATGGCCTTATAATTCATATAACGTAAGCATTTGTTTTTTCATAATTTTTTTAAATGTAGTAATTGAACTAGAGTCTTTAATTGATTTTTCAGGATTATTCCATAATCTAATACCCTGCACCGAAACACTTTTCTCCTTCATTATTTTGTTCTAACTTTGTTTGTTTTGAAAATGTAATGCCCAGTTTGAAAGAACAAATTTGCTCAGTCTGCCTTTAGTTACACATTATTAATAATAATTTCAATATTCAGCACTTAATTATTCTCAGTAATTGTTTTATTTTCAAATGATCACATCACTACATTTCATGGTAAAAATGTCTAATTTTCACTATGTCGTTCCATGTTAATCAGTCTGTAATGTTAAAGAAAAATCATCTTACACAGTTTAAACAAATCTTGTCACATTTTGAACTAATGACCAAATCTGCAGCATTTTTAACTAAATTAATGATCTTTGAACTGGAGGAGGTCAGAGGTCACCTAAACTTATCTAAAGTTCATGTATCATCAACATATTTTTAAGATGTTTTCATTTTAAATCAATGTAAATGCAAGTGTAATTTTTAAAAATAGCAACAGAAAAAAATATAATTTTAGACGCAGTTCATAAATGAGTTGTTCTTTTTTTTAGAGGAGACCTGCGGACACCTCGTGTGTTAGAGACAATAGATTAGAAATCACGGCATTCTTCAGCATCACAGTAATGCTTCTTACCGATTTTGGCTCCTTTTTTGAGGAGAGCGATGACAGCCGAGGTGTTCCTGCAGCCGACGGCTCGGTCCAGGGGACGCATCCCGCTGGAGTCCACGTGCTCCACAGAAGCGCCGTGGTCCACCAGCAGCTGCACCTGATGCACACAGACCACAGCGGCAGTCAGCCTCCATCACAGTCAGCTCTGCTTACAGAGAACATCTTTCTGCTCCTGCTTTAGAGCAGGAGTCCACATAACTGTTCTCTTCTCTGATGGGGGGCCGGGGTAAAACATTTATGATTTTCCAGATATGCAAATTTTAAATAATTCATTTCTGTAATCTTTACAGAAAAAACTACAACTACAACATTTTAAAAATGAAACCAACAAATAGTATATCCTCAGACTGCAGAAGCGTAGAATAAAATGTCACAATCTATGTGGGTCTCGGGAAATAATCATACTTTTCTGATAGTGTTTGGGGGGCCAGGCCAGATCCGGCCCGTGGGCTGCAGTTTGAGGACCCCTGCTTTAGATAAATGATCTACCCACCACCTCATTTAGCATCATTACTATGTAAAACTGCATAAAAATGTAAGAAGTAACAAACACAAAGTTTGTGTGTGTATAAAAAAATAACACCAAAATTAAAAACTATTTTGATTTAATTTAATTTTAAGGAAAATCTTGGGTCGGTTCTCCCTGTTATAGATGGCAGGTAGTGCTGCCACAGATGATTACTTTAGTAGTCGACTATTCACAGATTATTTTTTCAGATAAGTCGACTAATCGGGTCATGAGCAAACTGGATGTAAAGCACACATCATTAGCTTTAAACTAACTGAACACTAGATATATAACATTACCTGAGATAAAGCTAGTGTGAATGCTGTAAGCTGAGTATGACTGCTGAAGATGCTGAAATTTATTGCTAAAAATGCTGAAGGTAATAGCAGAAAACGCTGAAGTAGATAGCTAGCTAAAATATTAGTTAAATGCCAAATTAGCCTAAAAAAGTGAAACAAGCCCGAGTAAGCAAAAACAGCTAGCATGCAGCAGAAATATTACATAAACTCCAAAATAGCCAAAAAACGTAAAAAAAAATTTAAATTAGCCAAACTAGCTAGCGTGTAGCTGAAATATTAGCTTAACTCTAAACCAGTCTAAAAAACCTTAATAAATGCCAAAATAGTCCAAAAAGTTAGAATAACGTCATTATAACTTTCAGCTTGACCACACTTTGATTCCATATGACATAAAGTAACGACTAATCGACTGTTAAATTAGTCGTCGAGTATTTTAATAGTCGATTAGTCGACTAACCGTATCAGCCCTGGCAGTATTGCCCTTTTTTTTATTAGTTTCAACAAACAAAAATAAAAAATTATTTTGTCACATAGAAGAAAGAAGTTTCTAGAGCTAAATGTGGATTTTATGATTTCAATTGCAGAGAACAACTTTGTTCAGAGTTTGGTTTATGTTGTTTTACACTAAAAGTATTGGACTTGTTGACACCAAACACTAACTGATGTCATAGTTTTGGGGAGATACATCTCAGGACGTTTATGGACCACAGCTGGCCTGGTGAATCATGGAGTGATCACAACAGTCTCTGATTACCTGGTGGAGTCAAGCCTAAAGTATTTCTGTCATTTTTTTATAGAACAGTCAAATCGCTTCCCGTTTTGAACAGATCCTCTAGTACCCATAAACATTGTACGAACCACTTCTGGGTCCCCGCAAAAAGCCGCCAGATCCAGTGGCGTGCGGCCGCTGCGGTCAGCGTGGGTGGTGGCGGCCCCTCGCTCCACCAGCTCCCTGACCAGCACCAGCTGACCCTTCAGACACGCCCAGCTCAGCGCCGTCAGCCCCTCCCTGTCCATCTGGTCAAGAGAGGCTCCTGAAGGGACAGACAGAAACGTCACTTTAAAAGCCCCCCAGAAAGACGAGTTCAAGCGCCCACTTGTGATGAAGAGTCTATGTGAAAGCACATACATGTGCATTTCAAAACACTAGTGATTGCATGTTGAAAGTTAAGCCAGTTGACCAATCAGGGTATTAGATTTGGTTGAGGCGGGAGAGCCAACTGCTTGAAAATTGATCATGATGGAAAAAGGAAGGTTTAGCGGGTTCTTGAATCCCGTCACATGCCCGGCGTCAACGTGGTTTGAGTTAGTTGACCTGAAGATGGCGTCAGAAACGATCTCTAGCTGGAAGCAGAAATTTCCTAAACTTTAGGAAAACCTTTCAAAAATGATATTTTAAAACCTTTCAGAACTACCATCTTTAAATAGAATAGAATAGAATAGAATAGAATAGAATAGAATAGAATAGAATAGAAATACTTTATTCATCCCAGGCTGGGAAATTAGGCTGTTGCAGGATTAGGCGTATACAGAAGATATTGACATATTTAAAAGAAAATAAAAAAGGGATATTTACAAAAGATAAGAAAAAATATATATATACAAGAAAAAAAGCTTTTAAATGTGAATAAACTGTAACTGTCTAACAGTTTAGTGTGTAAGATGAGCTTTTCAAACATGTAAAAAAAAACATTATAAAGCAAAAAAAAAAAATCAATACAATCTCCCTTTGTAAGGAAAATGTTACAGTAACTGAATTCAATAAATACATGTTTGAAAAAGGGATATGAAAAAGCAAATGCTTGTTTAGGCCTGTCCTTATATGTCTTTATCCAGAAACGTAAATAATTCTTAGTTTATAAATACAAACAATACAATACAATATGACCATAACTATAAATTTTTCTTATTTTCAAATATAAAATCATGCAGCTCCTGATGGGACAGAGAACGTTAATAATTTGATTTCAAGTCAATAATAACAAGTTTTGAAATTTGAATAACTACACCCGTCTGCTTCTGGAGAAAAAGTCAATAAAATGCTGTTTCTCTCTGTGGCAAAGACAGTCGAAAAAAGAGAAAGGTCAAAAGCTTAAAACGAGGGGTTCTGCTCCAGGACAACTAGCCAATAATTTCGGGAGAACAGACTCCTGCAGGGGAGGGACTTCCGGCCATGTGTCCAGATTCTCTTGCCAAAAGAAGCTAATGTTTCAAAAACTTCAGTGGAGCGGACAGCAAACAAAAGAGGAGCGGTGAATAAGGAAAGATGTAGCATGCAGGTGCAGACGGGGGAGGTGTTTACCGTGCTCCAGCAGCAGCCGGCCGCTGGTCATGTGTCCCTCGGAGGCCGCCGTCATTAAAGCGGTCCTGCCCTGCTGGTCGGCGCGGTTCACATCCACCCCGTGGTTCAGCAAGAGCTCCACCACCTGGAGGAGGAGACGGCGGCGGCGGCGTGAATAGACAGATTGTTCACCGAGTGGGCGTGTTCGCTTCAGTACCTGCCAGTGATCACGCCGGGTGGCGGCAGACAGAGGAGCGACCCCCTGCCTGTTGCAGTGCTCCGGAGCGGCTCCCTGATCCAGCAGCAGGCGGCAGATGGACAGTCGACCGTGTCCTGCCGCCACCGTCAGAGCTGACAACACAAAGACTGTGAGTCTGTGTGCCGTCATGCTTCAGCCTTACATCCTGAGAGGCTGTACCTGTCTCTCCCCACAGACTGTCGTAGACATTAATCTGAGGTCTCTGCTCCTCCTCCTCATCTTCTTCAGGAAGATCCAGCAAGTACGACACCATCTACAAACGAGCACATGTGAGCCCACGTGCAGATGTTTGCAGCGTTGCCGCCGCTGTTCCTCACCTCGGTGTGACCCATGCTGGCAGCAGCGATCAGAGCCTGCTGCACCGCCTGGCTTCTGCTCACGCCCCTCTGGCTGCAGCAGGTGGTGCAGCTCCAGTCGGCACGCTTCAACAGGAAGCGCAACACCTCCAAGTGACCATGTTGGGCTGCCAGGACCAGAACCGAGCGACCCGAGTTGTCCACGTGCCCAACCTGAGAGCACAAGGAGGTCCCGACCAGAGGAGGGGTCACAGTGAACCATTTAAAGCCGAACTGAAAGCAGCTAGAGCAGGGGTGGGCAAACTACGGCCCGGGGGCCACATGCGGCCCCTTAAGCTACTTAATGTGGCCCTTCAAATTAAAATACATTGAATCAAAAATCCTAATAATTGTTTTATTTTCATTGTATTTCTGGTTTCTTCCCATGAATGGTGTTGTTTCTCTGACGTTCGTGTGTGTTCCTTTCTGAGTCAGATGGTGATCTTTCGGATTATTCCTACACCACATAAATGCAGCATTTCTTTGAGTTCACATTTTCCTCTGAAGAACATCAACCTATTGGATCACCCAAAAGAGAACAAAAATCAAAATTTAGAAATTAAAACTCCCAAATTTTCTGTTTTTAAATTAATATATGTGAATTTTAATCCAAATTAAAGCATGTTTTTCTCTAAATTCCATATTATTTTTTTAGTTTATGAGGTTGATTACCCAATCTCTCCTTCCATCTGCTCCTTGTCCGGCCCTTATGCCAAATTTTAGAACCCTTTCTGGCCCACGAGTCAAAACAATTGCCCACCCCTGAGCTAGAGCGATGATGGCTAACACACTGTAACTTTTCAACCGTTAACACGATCAACATCATTCCAGTAGATTGTGAAGGAGAAAAGCGGCTCATCAAGTCAAAAACGTTAGCATGCTGCTAAAAGAGGAGCTAAACTCTAAATTAGCCTGTAAAAACCTGTCATGAATCAGTCCCCGGTCTCCCCATCTGGCCCTCAGCGGGACATGTAACTGTCAGGTGAGTTACTATCACAGTGCTCACAAATGTCTGAGCTTCTGAGACCCATCTTGAACATCCTCTGTCCAGTATAATAAATTCTATGGAGAGTTTTCAATTGGATTAATTGTAAGTTTGGAATTTTAGTCAGTTTAAAGATGTTAAGACACATTTCTGTCCAGAAGCTTTGGTCTGTGTTTCTGCTCAGGTCTGCATCCCATTTAGTTATTGGAATTGAAATATTATTATCCAGGTTACATAAGAGTTTGTATATTTTTGAAAGAATCTTAGTCATTGAAAATTTAAACAAAGAAGTAATTATTTCTGGTAATTTTAAGTCATTATCCTGGAACTTAATTTTTTTTGTAATTATAGATTTCAGTTGTTGATATTCCAGGAAGTGATTTATTCCATGTTTATCTTGTAGTTCCTGTGGTGTTATAAATCTTCTATCAATAATTAAGTGCTCTAATAGTGTTACGCCCCCTGCTTGCCAGGCTGGGAAGTGTAACATTTTTTTGTTTATAAGGATGTCTGGGTTGTTCCAGATGGGTGTCATTTTACATGGTACGACAGAGGACTTGGACACTTTGAGAAAATCCCACCAGGCTGTTAAGGTGGTATTTATATTAATACTCTGGAAACTATCGTGTTTTTTTATTGTCTGGCTGATAAATGGTAGATCTGACAGGTTGATCTTTCCACATAACTCCAAGTCCATCCAGGAGTTGCTTCCTGGATTATTTAGTTACTTCCTGGATTATTTTACATCGTGTTAGTTTATTTCAGTTCATTTAGAGTACGCAACTATGGAAGAAACTGTCCAAATGTCTTTCCAAATTTCAAACACAGAAAGGGTGACATAGAAAATAGAGCAGGTTCCTGGAAAAACACGTCTTATTTGTCATATCCGGCAGAACTAAGAAATGCAATTTGCTCATTTTTTGAAGTGTAATTAATTTATTTAGCTTTAGTATTTCCTGCTCCTGTTTAGTGGATGAACACATCTCACCCCCCCTTGTCCTTTAATGTACCGGTAAAAGACAACTAAAATCAACATAACATAAAAAACAAAATATATATATATCATAAAAATACAAATTCCAAACATTTCAGTTTTATTTTTTGGACTTCTGATAGGACAACTTCCGGTTGGACGTCCATCGGCCACGTTACCTATCCGCCATGTCAGTCCGCCATGACACCTGCAGCTGGGTAGTCTTGTAAATACTAGCTAAACTCCAAAATAGCCTGCTAAATTAGTCAAAAACGTTAGTATGTTACTAAAATAGAAGCTAAACTCCAATTTGTTTTAAAAATTACCATAAAAGATGAAAACATAACCCATGAATATATTTAAAGGTTTGTTGCTAATCTACTTAAAATTTTGAAATTTGAAGAATTTCTCATTCATTTCCCATGGGGCATGTTTTGCTCAATATTTCAACTATAAAGTTTAAAAATACCAAAAATACAAGCAGTAAAGTCCTGAACAAGCTGAACTTTATGATATCATGATTGTTTTGATTATCATGATTATCATGATTGAGTTTTTATGTGCCAAAAAATGTACAGAAAGGAGCAGGAGAATCGGTATAATGTGAACGCTTATTGAGCGTTAAAGTGTACACATACATTCAAAGACAGAAATCAGACTGTCTTTCAGGAGTGAACAATAAAGTTTTACTCTACAGAGTAATCAGGCCAATCAGGAGTAAAGAATCCTGAGAGATCCTGACCTGATGACTGATGTTCTCAGACAAGCTTTTGGATTGGATGAAAATGCCACAGTACTGTAAACGATCAGGAAGAAGATGCCGTACCTTCGCTCCGTGCTGACTCAGCATGGTAACGATGTTCAGGTGACCAGCAGCCGCAGCAAATCCCAGAGCGGTTAGACCGTCCTGTGAGCGAGCGTTCACCTGTCGGTGCAACAACAGCGGTCAAGATTGATCGACCTCACAAGTGTAGAAGATCATAACCATCACCTTTGCTCCATGGTCCAGCAGCAGTGCAACAGCATCAGCGTGTCCCAGGTGAGCGTGGACACACATCAGGGGGGCCTTATTGAGAACGTCGCTCTGGTATTCCACCTCAGCCCCCGCCATGATCAGCAACCTGCTCACCTGCTCACAGGTACACAAGGTGAAAGTTAGGAGGTGGTATGACTGTTCAGTGCATGCATGAGTGTGTCAGTGTATGGATGTGTGTGTATGCTTGTGCGAGTGTTACCTTGATGTTGGGAGTGTAAAGGTTCCGCAGCGATGATAGGACCAGACTCAGATTTCCTGTGCTGTATGACATCCACAGCCCCTGAAGAATGGAGGAGGAAACCCCAAGCTTTTTGCTCAAGCCCTGCAGAAACAGAGCCAGGTGCAACTTACACCTTCTGTGCAATTCACCTGAAGCAGAATGTCTCAAGACACAAAAATCAACAAACATAAATCAAGCTAGACTTTGACATAGTTGATTTATTCTGGATCAATATAATTCCTTTGTATTCTCCTTCCAAACATGGATTTGAGAGCAGAAGTCCACGAGAAACCGGGTTGGAACAGGTGCCCAATGTTCTGAACAGCTGAACCGGTTAGATCAGGAGTGTCAAACTCAATCACACAAGGGCCAAAATCTGAACAGGATAAACATTTATTCAACACTCTAAAACTACATTTTTAAAACCGTAACTTTTTAACAAATTATGAACTAGATATATTAGATTACCTGTGATAATGCTAGTGTGAATGCTGTAAGATGAATTTGTCGGAAAAGGCTGAAGTTGATAATTAAAAATGTTGAAGCTGATAGCTGAAAATGCTGAAGCTGATAGCCAGCCACAATATTAGCTAAATCACAAATTAACCAAAAACAAAAAAAAACTTACGTTAGCCAAAACAGCTAGCATAAGGCTGAAAAAATAGCAAAAATTTCAATTCTCCCCCAAAAAACTGGAAAAACACAAAATTAGCCAAAACAGTTAACGTGTAAATATTAGGCAAACTCCAAAACCACCTTAAAAAATCTTAAAAAAGAATAACCTAAATTAACAAAAACAGCTGGAATGTAACTGAAATATTAGCTACACTCTAAAAAAGCCAAAATATTTCAGTAAATATCACAATAGTCCAAAAAGCTGCAGAATGCACATTTTTTAAACTTTTAAAACGTAACATAATTATGAATACTATAAAGGCAGGAATATTATTCCAGAATGAAGCAACTTAAACCTTAAATAATTTTCAATATTTTAATCTCCATAAAAATATATTTTGTCAAAATCATACAAGTTAGAAATGATCACAAGATAACATCTGGTCATTAATAACAATAAAGGGCCGATGCGGCCTTGACGTTGACACGCTCTGTAGAGTTTTGGTTTTATGGCAAACCAAACATCCCAGCTTGATTTGATGGTAGAGTTTAGGTTAAATCACCTTGTAGATGTGAGCTTTCAGGATGTGATGCCCCAGGTCCAGGGTCTGCTGCCGGTTCAGCTTCCCCTCCATCCTGCAGAGCCAGAAGGCCAGCAGAGTGTGGCCGCTCCTGCGCACAACACACCGACGTGAACGCCCGCCGTCAGCCGTCCGGCTGAGTGGCGGCTTGTTTTTACCTGGGGTCACAGAGGAACCGCTCATCCTGGCCCTCCTCCCTCCACATCAGCCACTCCCGGAAGGAGGCGTGGTTCAACATGCGGCTGCCGTCCCTGCGCCGCAGCAGGAAGAGAGACAGCTGTTCCAGGCGCTGCTCAAACTCCGCCCACTGCATGCCGCCTCCTTCAATGGAGCCGGCGTTCACCACCTCAAACAGCTGGAGGACAGGAACACAGACACCTAAACACAAAAACTACGGCCATCTTGTTTGCTTTCCGGCTGTTCCTTCGTAGTAGAAACAGAAACAGGAAGTGGACCTGGAGGGACAATGTACCTGTTGCTCATTGAGTGGATGAAGGGAAGCCACAGTGACGTTCAGCAGAGGCAGAACTCTCTGGAAAGAGGACTGGGTGGGAAACCTCATGTTGAGCTGGAGCAGGTACACCTCAGCCAGGCTCACAGGAACCACCTACAAGCACAGGACAGAGTTCTCCTGCTGAGCTCCAGCTTCTGACTCCACCCACCCATCCCTCCATCCCTCCATCCATCTAACCTCACCTTGAAACTGGAGCTCTTCAGCACCAGGTATCCTCTCTCTATCAGATCCAGAGTCAGCTTCAGGTACAGGTACGAGCCTCTGCTCAGGCTCTTCAAGTGGGTGCTGAGTTTGGAGAGCGCCGCGTTGTCGTGGCGGCCGTTGCTGAGCGACACGTTGTTCTGAATTTCAGAGCTGCTGTGAATGCGCTGCATCAGGTAACACTGAAAGAACCACGGGAGAGGCCTCAGCGAGGGGAAGGAGGCGGGAAGGCGGACAGAGGAGGTAGAATCTCACCTGCAGGTCTCGATCTATGGCGCAGTTCTCCTCGATGAGGTCTAAAGAGATCCGGTGAAAACGCAGGGAGGAAGTGATGTCCTGGAAACAAACACAACATGTTTTGGTGTGAAGATGCAGAGTGATGTGTCATTTACAGTTTTAGTCAATCATTTACATGAAATTTATAAAAAAAAAAATTTATTTTTTTGGTCAAAATTCAGTCACAATCATCTAAACACTCAATTTTCAGGATTCCATGACACCCGTCAGTCAAAACAGTTACACATATTTACAAAAATGCTATTAGTTTTATTTAATCAACACAATCCTCAATGATCAGACATTTTTACAGCCACTTTCACACCGCCTTGATGGATACAAACACATTTCTGAACAAATATATACAAGAAAATAGCATGTTCTAGATTTTTGGCCAATAATTTGTATGGGATAATTTAGAGATAATTTAAAGGGGCCTTTCAGATTGAACTATATCCATATATATGACCATATATTACATTTGGACCACTAAGAAACAAACAGTTTATGAAATATTTGTTATATTTTGTGAGTTTGTTCCTACCCGGAAGTAAAATGACTATTCCTGAAGCTCCGCCTGCCGCCATTTCATGACGTCATATCAGAGAAATCCCTGTTTGTCTATTTCTCCCATGAAAATAATCCAAACTTCTTTAAAGATGGATGCACATAGGACGTGTCTGCTTTCAGTAGGCCTGGCCATCGCTTCACCGCTTCACAACAGACATTCCTGCACGACTGTGGTGGACCGGGTGTTGGGGGCGACTGGAAGATATACAGTATTCTGCATCTAAAATGAAAGACTTTTTGTGGATAATCACTGGATAAGAGGATAAATTGAGTGATGTGTTAGTCTGGGGGCGGAGCTGTCAGAGCACATTCTTCCTGTTGGCATCGTGCTTACATCAGCACGTTTCCAACCGCTCGTTTTCATGGGTATGGGAGGGGCTGCAGCAGACAGTGCAGGTTTTTACTGGATTATGCTTAAATGCATGATCGGATCAAAATATTGCTTTGGGGTTCTTTATAGTGAGGAATGAACAGTAAAATGCATTTAAAACCTAAAAAAGTAAAATTTTCATGGTAGGGCGCCTTTAATTCAAATAATTTGTATTTGAATTAAAAGGGGGTGGGAAGAGTTTTTGTGGCTTTGAATAAATCCTAATTGATGGTGATTAAACCAGCTGTAGGCCTACATTGCTAGGAAAATTTTTTTTTTTGTTTTGTGGTTTCTGGTAACATCTGCAGGGTAAAGAGGCAATTCCACATTAGTGTCAAATTGACATTCTGCTAGCTTTTTGGACTATTTTACTGAGATTTTTTAAGGCCATTTTGGAGTTCGAGCTAATATTTTAACTACATGCTAGCTGCTTTGGCTAACCTAAGTTTTTTTGTGTGTTTTAGGCTAATTTGGCATTTAGCTAATATTGTAGTTTTTATAAACCTCAGCGTTTTCAGCCATCAGCTTCAGCCTCTTCAGCCATCAGCTCTAGCATCTTCAGTGGCCAAATTCAGCTTATAGTATTCACATCAGCATTATTGCAGGTAATGCTATATATCTAGTTTATAAATATGTTAAAAAGGTAGGATTTAAAAGTTTTTAAAATGTAGTTTAAGAGTGTTCACTAAATGTTTATCCTGTTCGGCCCGCAACCTTAAGTGTGTTTTGGATTTTAATTAAACTGACTGCACCCCAAAATCCTCTGGAATGTAAAAGGAGCTTGTTAGTGATGTTGCAGCGTGGACACTACAAAATGAGAAGTTCTACAAAGACCACAATAACACATTCCCTCAAGGGGAACCGTAAGAGTTCCCCCGCAGCACCCGTACGGGTCAACTCTCTGCAGAGCTTTGTTTGTGTGTCTACCTGCTGAGCGGTGCGGACAGTACAGATGACCTTCAACCACGGAGGAAACTTCTGGATGCTGCGAGTCAGGAATGAAGTGAGTGTGTCTCCGTAGTCGGGCCGGTGAAACTCCGCCTCATTCAGGCTGTCAATAAGAACAATTAGCCCCGCCCCCTCCACATGGACCTTCCTCTCTGTAAGGGACACGAGCGCAGACATGGAGTGTTATGGCAGTCCCTTCCTGATCCTCAGAGCAGTCACGGCGTGTCCATACCTCTGTGGAGAGCTTCCAGAGGGTCCAGAATTCCTCTTTGCAGAGCGGCGCCGGGATCCTGAACACAGGAGCGCATGCTGAGCAAGCTCTGGAGCTGCGGCGACCGGTGGAGCAGCTCTCTGTACGCAGCCAGCTGGGGGGCCTCGATCATCATGGCGGCCATGTTGTGCACAAACTCAGGGACCAGACATGTGGGACAGTTGTCCGCCTGACAGAAGTGAAAGGACACCACCTGCAAAGACAACAGACTTCTTTTAGCTTGTTGGAGTTAAACTCATCCACGACTTCATGAGCTGTTTGACATAGAATGGTTCATACTGGATATCTCCTTGAAAATGACATTTAAGAAAAAACAACTGAAGAGCGGTGATGAGGTGGAGCAGTACAGCCTTTATGGTTCCAGAGAAGAATGATGACTGATTAACTACAATCCTGAAAAAAAGATGAATTAATATCTGACATCATTCATGAGACAACTAAAACACAGTTGTATTAGGTCACTTCCTGTCAGTATCAAAATAAAAGTTTCTGCTTTAATTTTAACATTTTAGTTTCTTAAATTCACCAAACTGCAACTTTTTAAATTCTGATCTTAAGAGGAAGTTTTTGTTCTTTAATTTGAATGCTACAGTTGTTGTTTCCAATGGTAAATGGCGCCCCCTGCTGTAGCAATAAACAATAAATAACAATAAATTAGACAAGGTAGAAGGGAGAGATTCTAGCATTTGTTGCAATAGACTCTTTTCGTGGTGACGTCAGACAAAATGTCTTTGGGCCGTGAGCGTGACCCGCACCTTCCGGTTAATGACAGACCGGTAAACCAACGAACTGAACGCTGTTTAACACAATTTTACGTAAATAATAAAAGACGATAAACCAAACAGAAATAATCTAAGTTAGCGCATTTATTCATTTTTTTCTGTCTGCGGCTCAGTACCACGTGACCCACGGGCTGGTGCTGGTCCGAATCCCAGGGGTTGGGGACCACTGCTCTAAAGGATCCAATTTAGTGGGGTAAAAGATGTTCCAATGTTTTGCGTTTGTCTGTTTCCTTTCCTCTCTCACTAGACCGGTTTCTGCTTTGTTTTACAACAGTTATTCCAGTTTTTATTCTTTCTGTCTCTTTCTGACTAACAGTCACAGCAGAAGGTCACCTTTCTGGAGGTTTTTTTTTTTTTTAAATTCTACTAAAAAGAACTTCTCTTTTTCCCTTAGTTAGCCCACTACTGCCTCATTAAAATAAAATCTCTTTGATATATTCCGTTCGTCCCTATTATTAAAATACATTTAACACTAGAACTACAGCAGTCATTTTGCAGACTTTATTAATAAAATCTTATGAACTACCAGGACTCTGACTCTTCCTAAATGTGTGTATATGTTATTCTAACATTTTTTTTTTATGATTAAAATAAAAAAAAACAACATTCTTCTCCTGCTCTATTTTTTTTTTGTTTTTATCTGAAACTAGAATCCAGTTAAAACTTCATTCTAAACTCTACAGAGACAAATCTAAGAAATAGAAAAACATGACGGTTACAGAGGCTGCCATGATGCGTTTTACTCTTAGACCTTTTCAATATGATGCAAATCACATACAAATAATGTCAGAGCAGTCAAAAGGACTTCCATGGAACTCTAGCTCATTTCTGGTGTTAAAACAATGCAGCTTTTCAGAGAGATCTGAGCTGCATTTGGTAACAATCTTTAATGGTATTTATTTTTCTACTTTTTAGTAATTCTTGATAAAAAAGCCTATTAGGTTTCTGTGTTGCAGGTCTGTTTCTTACTTATCACGCTACGTTCACACCAGCATGTCTACTGTGTTCACACTTGATAAGCAGGAAGGACCTTCTTCTTCTTTTTCTATTGTCTACTAACACCTGTCCATGAGCTACCATTTTATGAGAATACGAAAAAAGTCATAAAAACTTGCATAGCTGCGAAAAAAGGTGAGAGTTTTGATTGTGGAAGCCCGAAACACGTCTGGACTTTTTATTGTAAGTGGTATCTTGAACACGTGTAATTGAAAAATCCAACACACCCGTTAAGTCGAGGGCCGAACAGGATAAACATTTATTTAAAACTCTCAAAAAACGTCACTTTTTAACATAATTATGAACTAGATATATAGTATTACCTGCAATAATGCTAATGTGAATGCCGTAAGATGAATTTGACCACTGAAGATGCTAGTGCTGATAGCTGAATATGCTGAAGTTGAAAGAACTAAAATATTTACTACAAGCCAAACTAGCCTAAAAAACTAAAAACCAAAAACGTTGGTTATCCAAAACAGCTAGCATGTATCTGAAATATAAGCTAAACTCCAAAATAGCCTAAAGGTGCTTTCACACCGAACGCGATCCGCACCAACTTCAGTGTTAATCAATGGTACAGGCGTACTCTGAGGCAAATTGAAGCCCCGCGGCGCGATATGAGCGACTGGCACGCCGCATAGATCTGCCAGCAGGTCGATTTGAGTGACATGGCACTAGCTGGGCGCCCTGGCCAAAATGTAAATACCTGAAGTTTGCATGCAAATTTTTTGCGCGAATCGCGTTCGATGTGAAAGCATCTTAAAAAAATCTTAGTAAATGCCAAAATAGTCCAAAAAAATTTCAGAATAACAATTTTCTCAAGTTTAAAACTGTAACTTTTGAACATAATTATGAATAATAAAAAGGCAGGAATATTATTATCAAAATAATTTAAACCTTAAATAACTTTCAATATTTTCTTCTTCATAAAATATATTTTGTCAAAATGATAGAAGTTAAAAATGAGCGCCAGATAACATCGGGCCATTAATAACAATTAAAATAAATTGATCTGGAGGGCCGGATAGAATTACCCGAGGGCCGGCCCCGGGGCCTTGACTTTGACACACGCTTTAGAGTCATGTGGGTTACCTGTCCTGCAAGCCGTCTCAGAGCCTCCTCCTGCTTCCTCCTCATCTCTGGCGTTCCTGGGCAGCTTCCTCCCCCTCCTTCATCTTCTCCGCCTTTTCCCGTGGAATCATGGGAAAGAGGAACGGCCTCTATGCCTTCAAAGAGAGTCAGACTCAGCATCTCCGTGCTTTAGCGTGGTGATGAAGAATCCCAATTCATCGTCGAAACTCACTTCTTGGCATTGTCTGGGTACCACTGTTTGGCCACATGCGGTTTCCATGACAACTGAGCGCCACCAGGCGGGCTATGATAGCAGATTTTCCAAAGCCCATGTTTCCGACGATCACCACGCCTTTGCTGTTCACGGGGTCGCAGCTGCGAAGACAGCTGTCCACTTCCTGAAAGAGCCACTCTCTGCCGGTGAACAGCCAATCAGAGGAGAGGCTGGGAACTTCAAAGTGGAGGGCCTTCAGGTTGAGGGAGGGGGTGAAGCGAACTGCAGGCAGAGTAAGACCCGACGTCACAAAGCCTGGATCTGTTTGAGTCTATCCATCTGCAAACACTCACCTCTGGAATCCTGCTGACCGTGACTCCCAGAGTTCTGTCTGGGCAGCCTGAGAGGCGTCCGAGACGGCAAGTGTCTCTGCTGCTGATCCAGATACGCCAGATCTTCAAGGTGGGCGGAGCTAGTGGCTGCAGAGAGAATGGGAGGTGAGGGGTTAAACTGTCAGTGGGATCACGGAGCAATGACTTTTTTTTACGGTCTTGAACAGGGGTGGGCAAACTACGGCCCGGGGGCCACATGCGGCCCCTTAAGCTACTTAATGTGGCCCTCCAAATTAAAATACATTGAATCAAAAATCCTAATTATTGTTTTATTTTCATTGTATTTCTGGTTTCTTCCCATGAATGGTGTTGTTTCTCTGACGTTCATGTGTGTTCCGTTCTGAGTCAGATGTTGATCTTTCGGATTATTCCTACACCACATAAATGCAGCATTTCTTTGAGTTCACATTTTCCTCTGAAGAACATCAACCCATTGGATCACCCAAAAGAGAACAAAAATCAAAATTTAGAAATTAAAACTCCCAAATTTTCTGTTTTTAAATTAATATATGTGAATTTGAATCCAAATTAAAGCATGTTTTTCTCTAAATTCCATATTATTTTTTTAGTTTATGAGGTTGATTACCAAATCTCTCCTTCCATCTGCTCCTTGTCCGGCCCTTATGCCAAATTTTAGAACCCTATGTGGCCCACGGGTCAAAACAATTGCCCACCCCTGGTCTTGAAGCAGCTCGCCACTCCTCAAAGTGACCTCATGAGTCCTCTCATTACCTCTCATTGATGAGAGGTAAAAGATGAGTTTACAAGATTCATAATACAGGGTTCCTACACGTTTCTTCAGGCTAAATTTAAGACCTTTTTAAGACTTTACATATAAAAAATTATGGCCAATTTCTCAGCCTAATTCTCAGCCTTATGGACGAAGAAAAACAAAATCCTTGTCAGTGACAGAGTTTAAATTTCAGTAAATAAGTTACAGTTACCAGACTACAGAAAACCTTCATTACTTCATTGATCACATTTTAGTGCAGTAAAACTATCGGAGACTAATAAACCAAATTTGTGTAAACAGTTGGCTCTGACATCGTCTTTTGGTTAAATTAAACAAAATGTTTCATTTCTACCTTTGCATTATTGCTTTTTCTTGTTTAACTTCAAATCATAATCGTGTTCAGAAACTGTATGAATCATGGATTGTTTTTTTTTTAATCAGCGGTTGGCATCCAACCTGAGAATTGATAAATTCACTTAACTTGCATATTAAGTGCTGGCTCCGTCACCGGTCTTATATGAGCCCGCCGATTATCGCAGGAAAGGCAGAAGGATTGTCTAGAACTTCAAAGTACTTAACAGAGTAGAAGTGATTGACATGTCCTAAAACAAATATGCCTTCAATGAAACTAAGCACAGAAAGGAGGACCCGATTGCAGCAGCTTCTTTCAGTTTGGGTAGAACCACGTAAATCACAACATTCCTTCTTGGAACCGAATTTCGGTGCCCAGCCCCAGTTTGGAGTTATTGTGACTGCGCTAACATGGCTAACAGTTCTAACGCAGCTAAAGTGTAGCATGTCACAAACAAGTTCTAAAATGAGTTTAAACTGATTTAATAAAATCTGACCTATTTATAGACTTATCTCTGACTGTTTTGTCTTAATGTGTTTTATAATTCTGTGCGATTTTAACAGTACATTCATTAATTGCCCTATAGAGTGGATAAACGGTTATCTATGAGCTAAGTTTCTAGATATTTTACTACAGTATACATTAGACATATAATAAAGAAATCTTACTTCCCTAAGATTTGCTTTAAGAACGTTTATTTCAAAAATTCTCTTTGACTTCTTTTTCTATGACAACAATGCTTTGGATTTGCATGTCCAAATTCTTTATCTTTTGGTGTATTTTCCAAACACACATCATTGTATCATTGTAATACACAATTACTTTATCAAAAAATGAGACCAGAATTCTTGTTGAGATTCAGATTTTTCCTGTCAAGTCAGAAGTCTGCAATCAGATCCACATGTGTCTATTCTTTCTCTCCATTGTGGTGGCTCATCAGTCAGACATAAAATAATTCATGGAGATGTTGATCCAGACATGTCAACCGTCTGAGTCAGCAGCTCTCTGATAATGTCTGCTTAACCAAAACTACCTCAAGAAAACAAATAAACAAAGCCTGCAAACTAAGACTACCAAACCCCAAACTAAAATAACAAAACCCAGCAGTGGAAGACTGCTGAGAACAAAAAGGGGAAAAAAATAAATAAATAAAATAAAATCTGCTATTTATTTTCAAGTAAAGATTACTTAGTAAACATTTATTTAATTTAATTTAGATTAGTTAAATTCATAAATTGATGTCTGAGGTCCACATAGATGATAAACTCTGTATGTTTTTCCATCCCTGTTGACCTGAAGACATTGTGTTTGTTCAACTCTACCTCCAGAATGAACAGATTTAATGTGCAAAGCAAAACTTTGGTAAAAAGTTTGATCTTTTATGAGTTAAACGTGCATATTATCTTATGCTGCATGCCACTGGTTACTAGCTGCACTGAGATGATCCTGTTTGGAACAAAACATCTTTTACTTTGGAAAGAAGTCTTTTAATTTTTTGTCAAATGCAAAAAAAAAAAAAAAATCACAATTTGAAATATGCTTGGTTCTCTTCATAGTAATGCTTTTTTTTGCAAAAAAAAATAGACATAATTCATATTTATAATTAAAAAGAAGGTCATGGATGCAAATCCAATTTTCTTAAAGGCTAAATTAAGACTATGCAGCTCCTTCTAGGTTTTGATCAGTAGAAAACGAGTCCAAATGGCTCTTTTACTGTTAAAGGTTGAGACCCCTGGACTCGGTTCATCACTGATGCCGTCTGTCACAAACCTTTGCTTTCGCAAAGGTGCTGAGATAAAGATGATAAAATGTTTAAATTATATTTCCAAGTGAAAAATCAATCTGGACCATAACCCTACTGTGTCTGGATAAGTTTCCGTCACCAGAAATCCCTTACAGGAATCTGGCCACTTCCTACCTGCCACAGAATTTGGACGAGGAATCAGGTTGAGAGTGACGGAGTGGGACGAAGCAGAGGAGTTGGAGGACCCGGGTCCACGGTCCGGGTGGAGCTTGTTCAGGCTGTAGGTGGAGGCGGACAGCCCGTCGTCCCCCTGGTACATCAAACAGTCCCGTACGCTGCCCCCCGTCAGCACGCACGACGAGGAGGCGGAGGGCGCCACCAGCCGGCTGCCTTGCTGCCTGAGGCTGCTGCCATGGTAACCGTCACCAGCGTACTTTGAACCATCCTCCCGCTCTGCAGCCGAGTCAGCAGCATAACTGGTCAGGGTGGCTGGGAGGATCAGAAGGGGGGGATATGTTTGGTGCTCTGATCTCTAAATGTGTAGAAGCATTTGTGAGAAGACCTTCGCCTCACCTATGATGCCACTGTCTCTGCTCTCCAGCGTGGAGGTGGGGGAGGCCACAGAGGCGTGGTGGCAGGAGAGCGGCTTGTTGCTAAAGCTTCCCTCCCCCCCAGCGGGAGGCTGCAGCGTGGAGCAGGGGGAGGTGTTGCTGCTGGCCAGGCTGGAGGAGGGAGAGATTCTCTGCAGGAGAAGGAGAAATCAACATTTAAGAAACCCACATTCAACAAGAAGACATGTCAGCTCTGGTCATCTTCACTGAATGAAAAGAACTCAGAACTTAAAAAATAGATTTTCTGAAAAAGGTTCTTCTGTCTCTGTAAAAATGTTCCTGTTCAGTCGTTGTGTCCTAAATAAAGAACATTACCTGGAAAGTGAACCAAACTTGATGAATGACTTGATACAGTAGTTTCTGCGCTTAAAGACCCACTCCAATGAAAATGGTTACATTTGTGTTTCGGAGTGTTTTCTTTATTCAAATAGTTGCGAATTAGATGAAAAAATGCTGTTTGAAAACGAAAATGATTCAAACACATAATGAAGTGTTTAATTCTCTAAGAGTTGTGTTTTCCCCACCCCATGATGAAACTCTAGTCTTAGAAAATTCCTTTCACTTCATTTTTATTTTTAAAAGATGGGAACATTAAAAATGAATCATTTTACTACAGTAGTTTAGAAGTTTTTTAAATCAATAAAGCAGTCCTTTATAACTCTTTTCATTAAATTAAATTAAAATCAATTTTTATGTGTTTGCTTCATTTTTAAATGGGAACATAAAAAATTATTTGTAAAGTTGTATAATTAGAGAAGTTTAAACATTTATAAATGAATAAAGCAGTACTTTCCCCCCTTTTCTTTTTTAGTTTTAATTTTAAAAATGAATGATCAACAGGTATTTCCATTGCTTTTCTTTTCTTTTACCTTCAGTGTTGAGTTTCACACGAGTGCGCATGAGAAGCTCTTTAAACGGACAGTCCTGCACGAGGGGGGGGACTAGTTTTAGAAGCGTAAGAATACTTTCTCAGTTGAGCAGGAGAGGTCACAGGAGCGTAAGAATACTCCCACGAGTGGTTTCACGAGTGCGGAGAGGAGGTTTCAGCAGTAGAGGAGCGGGCGGGGAGACTGTCCTGCACCCGTGGAACGTTCATTGCGTGCGTGAAATTTGTATATTCGCTCGTAGGCGGCTTATGACGGGAAATGAACGCCATACAGTCTGATACATTTTAGTTTTTCATGTCTGGGATAGAACGCTACGGCTAGCTAGCTTCAATATTGCTTGTCTTTTTTGTTATTTTGGTAATGTTATGTTGGGGTTGCGAAGGGCTGTAAGCTAGCAGGAGATGGTGTCAACAAAGGGATGATGGGAAGTGTTGCAGACTTACACTGTGCTAACAGTCCCACTCACAACTCAGGAGTGAATTTCTGATTAA
Source organism: Oryzias javanicus (assembly GCA_003999625.1). Taxonomy (NCBI): domain Eukaryota; kingdom Metazoa; phylum Chordata; class Actinopteri; order Beloniformes; family Adrianichthyidae; genus Oryzias; species Oryzias javanicus. The sequence goes on from CM012444.1 coordinate 1,975,089, forward strand.
CTCCTACCATTATGTCCTTAAAAAAACGTTGATTTTGGCTAAAAACTGAATAATTACGATTTAAAGACTACTGGGAACGTTTTTACAATAAAGACATGATCAAAAAGGGAATTGAACAGCTTTAAAAGGGGTTGAATTGAGGGTATGTTGATCTATCAAATCATTGTGGAGTGAAAGCTCAAAAAATAAATCAAATGTTCCACTTGGTGTGTGACGGCTAATGATAGAGCAATCATGTTCTTTATTTTCTTTTATCAAGAATACTAAGAACACTTTAAAGATGAAAACAAGAGTCAAAATGATTGACTGTAATTAGAAAGATTATCATTAGCCCGAAAGAAAAGAAATAAGGAGATGCATTGTACATAAATACAAATACACACTTTGATTTCCATCTATCTACATGCATATTCTCACTAAGCTCTCTCATTACTCTGTAATTCTACAGACTATTATTGTTTATGTGTTTTAGTCTTTCTTGTAGATGGATGTAATAATCTGGTAGCAGGAAGAGGGACAGCCTTGGCTAAGACAAGTCTGCATAAATTCTCAGAGTGCTGAATAATCAAAATTCTAGCTGGTTACAACATGTGTGTTAGAGTGTGTACATACACGTGTGTGTGTGTCCGTGAATCTCCCTGAACTGTGTAGTAAGCAAGTATTCCACTGGTGTCAGAAGTGGGATTCTTTCTCATTGATTATTGCTGTGTGAATGTGTGATCCCCATTATCCTCATTGTAACGTTTGCAGATAATCTTCTGGGGTTTGACAAAATAAGACCCTAAAAATACAATCAAAAATGTACTTTCTTGCATTACACGCATGGTTTATTCATACACAAAAAATGTTTGTTCTGTGATCTCTTGTCTGTCTTTCTGCGGGCTTTAGATCCAATAAGTGAGATTGATTCTTCGTTGTGCTGACTTTGTATTTTACAGATCCATACACTGTTTTTGTCCTGGGATTTGTTAGACATGACTGCAGAGCAAACATTTTAGTTGATTTGCTTGAAAATATAAAGATATTTATAAAGTCTCAGTTTGTTTTGATGACTTTTTAGATCATTAGAAGCAGTCAAACAGACAGTAAAAGAACAACAACAAAATATAATGTTCAAAAAGGGGTGGGAAGAAGTCAAAAGAAAATGTATTTAATCCCACCCTCTTTACTAACTTAGATTAAGTTTACCTTCCAACTCATTTTGGGACAACAAAGGCCAAAAATCAAAAAAGAAAAAAACAGCGCAAAAACTAGAGAATCTATATGTACATAAATACTCATACATACTATGTATATGCGCTAATACATATGTACACTTACATATATGCACAAATATTTGTACATATACAATAACCACTCATTTATTATGCTTACGTAGTCATTATACATTGTTGATCTGAATTGGAGTTTAAATTGCCTTCATGATTTTGTCAGTACTGTTTCACTGTCTTGCACCACAAAATAAAATACAGAATTGTTTTCTTCTGGTACAAGTTTTATTCATTATAAATCTGAGATGGCCTCTTAGTTCTGTGCCAACCTTTGTTTTTTCTCCATGCAGAGAGTTTTGTATTCTTATTTTCCACTGTCAGACACTAACTCATGGATGTTTTTAGTTAAGAGTATGGAGAATATTTTCATCTGAGCAGTAACTAAAGTGATATAAAATCATTGACTCTATAAGAGAAGTGGACTGAGTGACGCCTCCCCCCAAACAGGACGTGGCTCCAAGAATCCAAAATCCCATAGACTTCTACTGAGAAATACCAGCTATTGAGAGAGCATCTAAAAGCAAAAACTTTCCTAAAAATGTTAGTGATATGCATCTATCGAGTCAGTTATCTGCGTTGTAACCTCCTGAACTCACTCGGTCTCCTGACCTTAAAGTGATACACAGAACTGGTTGTCATCAGTTACATTTGAAATACTTTCAGTTTTACCAACATTCAATTCATATTTAGTTTCACAAATTAAATCCATAGATATGATTCAATAGTATTTCATAAATAATTGATATTTTAGATAGATAATGATAGTATCCACAGTCGAACTAATGCTACAAACATTGAGTGTTTCCCAAAACAGAGAATAGAAATTCCCAAAAACAGTTTCAACAGGAAACTCAATACTGTAAATATTTAGGTGTTTAAAAACCCAAACTGATTTCAACAACTTGAAGTAACCTCATATCCAGATTATATATAGCCATCAGCCTATTACTTCTACTAAAGCCTAGAGACTTTTTTCCTTCTACTGGTTGTAAAGTGTAAACCCATTGTTTGTTCTTCCTAATAGAATTAGTTACATCTGAGCAGATGTACCCCTCCTATAAAAAGAGCCCATTCCATTCCTTAACTTATCCGCTCTTTCAGTAAAACGATTACTGAAATTATCCACAATGTTCTTCGCTTTAGTCGGAAAATTCCATCAAAACAGAAAGATAGTTTAATTTGGTTGAATGCCTGATTTGATTTAGAGGTGGGTTTTTCTCCAGCTTTCTCCAAGAGTCTTAAAACATGATTCAAAGGTTCATGAGTGATCCTAAAATATCTCTAAGGTGTGAATGTGCGGTTGTTTGTCCAGGGTAACCCTACCTTCAACTAAAATATATGAGTAGGCTCCTTGTGACCCTGAACATGTATAAAGGTATAGTCACATGCACCTGTATGGTGTTGCAGGTTGTCTTGAAGGGTCGTAGTGACGAGTGGATGTAGGGGGAGCCAAGGTGTGTTTCATAGTTCCCTTGGGCTTGTTGAAAATGAAACGTACTATTTGTATGTGTCAGTGTATCGTAGTTCACGATACTTCACGATAAGTGTAACGAAAAAGTAGGAGATGGATGGATGGACATAGTAATCATCTACTGAAATAATTCTGTGAATAACTTGAGAGCTTAGTCAACCTGGTTTAAGGGTAACAATTTAGTCCACTCATCACCTCTGACTACATCATTTTAACTAAACAGATTCTATGAGTTCCAGTAGAATACCTTAGGACTTCCAAAACTTAGGAGCCAAACGAGGCCCTCAAAGATTTTAAAGACCCATCCCACTTATTTTGGTTATACGACCCTTTGTCTTGATTTTAAAACAGGCGTCTGCCTATCTCCAGTAACTTGGGTGTGTTTGTGCCCCGATGCAGCTGTTCTTCCTAAAAATAGCACCAAAGCTCTAAAACCCCAAATGACCTGTTTGGGCCCCATTGGCCAGACCTGGCTCAAGTCAAGGGGGAAAACCAAAAAAAAAGAACAAAAACTGGACCATAACAAAACTGGACACCAGTGAGAAAAAAGAACACGGATTATTAAATGAAGAAAAGAAAGAAACCGTGTCCTGAAAAGCAAAGGGAAAAACAATTAGTGTTTGTTCCGAAGGGAACTGGAACCTGGGCCAAACGTAAAATATGTACACAAAGCCTGCAAACTAAGACTACCAAACCCCAAACTTAAATAACAAAACCCAGCAGTGGAAGACTGCTGAGGACAAAGAGGAGAAAAAGAACAAAACAAACCGACTGAAACCCAACCAGCTCCTCCGCCTGCTGCTCTGCTCCCTGCCTCTCTTGGTGTTTCCTCTTTCTTAAATGGCCTCAGGTGCCAATTAAGGCGCATTGGTCCACCTGCCAGGTGAGCTGTAGGACTGGATGGAAAAAGGTGCAGCAGCAGCAGGACGTCACATGACCCCCCGACAGCAGAACCGCTCAGCGTGTGAAGGGGGCGTGCATACCTGTCCCTCATCTTGGGTTTGATGTGGAGAAACGGGCTCTTCACTGACCACCCTCTCCCCCAGCAGGAAGCCCAGCCTGGTCATGAGGGCGTCCGCTGCCTCGTCCACTGAAGGGGGCGGTCCTAACTCCTCCGGGGCCTCTGGACAGACAAGGAAAGGACATTTCATAGATGGTTCCTGCGTCCTTGAGCTCAGACTCTGAGAATAAGAAGCTTCATGACTTCAACCAGAGCAGTCTCTTCCATCTGTTCCCATCATCAGCCCAGCTCCAGTCCCTATAATTATCTGTCTCTGTAGACATTTACTGATGGTGGTCTCTGCAGAGCTCACAGGTTAAACTTCAAACCAAACAGATGTTATTTAAACACTACAAAGCAGTGTGAATATTTTACTCCAACAAGCTTAGTTCCTTTCATTACACAAACAACAAGAACAGCCTTTATGGTCATATATCTTTTATAATTAGTTAATTTTAAAATATGTCAAGTAAAAAAAAGTTTTTGATTGAGTTTTGTGTCATGAGATCCAAAACATTCCTGCAATGTTCTTCTGTTGCTGCCAGTTTAAGACCATTTTACTGCCATATAAAGCTTTAAATGTTCGAGGTCCAGCTTATCTTTAAGAGTGACTAGTTCTGATTCTACAAACAAAACATTCTTTTTCAGTTACACAACCACAAGGGAACACAATCTCCCAGATAAACGCAGTGGTTTGTGTCAGGAAGCACATCCAGAGTGAAACAAGAGATGGTGAATCACAAAGAGGACGTTCTGCTTCATCAACGATGGCCTGAGTTAACAACAACCACCAGCAGTGAGGTTGACCTATGAGGTGGAAGAAGAAGAGCAGTAAGGAGGGTTTGTAGACAGAGAGACATCTAGGAAAAGCTTAGAACGTTGGGAGTGAACCAGCTGGAGAGTTCATGATGGAGAGAAGGACATGCTGTTTGTTCAAGAGACCAGATGGAAAGAGATCCAAGCGTCTCTGCAGATGAAGAGGACAGACAGAGAAAGAATCAGAAAAATCTAGAAGATCAACCAAGAAACACCATAAACCAAAGGGATCGTCTGACTACAGAGGATGTGCCCAGTCTGACAGACCTGACGGTTGAGCTTGGTTGACCGTGCAGCACAAGCTGACGTTCATGTCACTTCATAGAGGAAAATGTCAATCCAACAGCAACGAAAAAGAAGTTCTTGAGCATGAGACAGAACATTTGTAAATCTGTTCTGGTGTCTAAGCTTTTCCCAAAACGCAGCTATGAAGTTACGTTCACACCAACCGTGTTCCAGTGAATGAGACGTCTGTCAGCTCTCTGCAACCTTCAGTTCAGGTGGATTTCTCACTGAATACAAACCAGTCAGAGCCACAAAGTCTTCACTCACACTGAATAAAACAAGACACTGATTTGTATTTATGCTATTGTTACTACTATGATAAACATAAACAAACTGGTGTTCATTTTGCATTAAAGAAAACCACAAAAATATACATTTTTTGAATATTTTTCTGGTTTAGACAACAACAGGGATGTAACGATTCAGTTAAACCACGATTCCATTCACAGTTTTAAGGCACGATTTCAATTTGTATTTTAACACAACAAATTAAAAATGTTTTCTTTTTGTGGAGGAGGATCGACATGGAATTATTATCCTGCTGACTCTGAATTCTTAGAACTGATCAAAGCTTAGTTGACACTTTGTAGCTGAAACTACAACAATATGCATTAAATACAATGAAAATTGGTTGTAATCTCTTTCTAAAGCTCTTTCTAGAGCACAGGTCTGCAACCTTCAACACTTTAAGAGTATTCAGGTCGATTTATCACCAACCACAACCCAGTAGGAGCCACAAAGACGGATTTATATTTATGTTTGTTACTGAAACGATACATTTAAATAAACTATTGTGTTTTTTGCAAAAATAAAACATAAATATTAAGAGAAAACATATTTTTTTCAAAATATGAAATAGTTTTTAACTTTGAATGACTTTCTTTTAAAATAGAAGACGTCTTACGCAATATTATCATATCAATGCAGCAAATGCAGTAGGAAATGTAAAGTCATCAATGATTAAAAACTGTTTATTTGACTGTTTCTGGAGCATTTCAGCCACAAAATTCATAAATATAACCAACAAAACTAAATCACAGCTAATGAAGGGAAATTGATTTAATAATAAATTAATTGATACATTGATTTTCTGTGATAAATGAAGCTCAAAATGAATCCAAATGAGTCAATATGACGTTGATAAAATACAAAGGATTGATGGAGAATTACAGCTATTGTCGTTAAGATCCTCTCAAGTGATTCATATCATCCTTCAACTGTTTAGGAATGAGTTGAATAAAGGTTAAGTGAATTCCCTTTTTTTTTTTTTTTTTACTTTACTACTTACTTACTTTTTCCTTTACAATTACGTTTTAAGTTTTTTAAGAACATTGTATTTGAACCAAAAGAGGTAAAAGGAGCTGCAGGTTGCAGACCCCTGATCTAGAGTTTTTCTGGATTTATTTTAACAAATATTTTATAAATGATTAACAAAAGCTAATAAACAGTTTATTTAAACTTTAAAGTCCTTTGAAAGACACCTAAATGTTTTTATAAGCATCTTAATATGACATTAATAATGCTTGTTAAGCAGTTTATTGAGGAATCTTTTTATAAAGCGTTACTATAGCAACATTATTCTACAAGCCAGAACAGCAAACTCTCATTTCCTGTAGAAATATTTAAAAATCCTCTATTGACACTCTAATTATTTCTCTTCTGGATGCTCTGAGAGAGTCTCCTCTTAGAACTCGTTGGCAGTGCATTATGGGATTCGTAGGCTTAATCAGGTATTATCCCGCGGGCCAAACATAATTACAACACAGGTCGTATCCTCAGTTTGACATATGTCCCTCCAGATTATTCTGGTAGTTGGTGCTTTGGGAATAATCTCGGCTAAAACTAAAACCATAATCTCTCTTTTTCTGAACATGACGTTTGGGTGCAGCTGTAAAACTCCAGAGGAAAACGGCTTCACCAAGATCTGATGTTAGATGTTCCAGCAGGGGGACCTCCTTCTGCTGGACCCTCACAGCAATGACCATGAAGATGTTTAAGAAAGAAAAACACACACAGGAAGTGCAGGAGTGCACACATGCAAATCACAGATTAGTTCCAAGCAGACGTCTTCACCACCCTGACCCAGAAAAGCCGTCCACGAGGCCGCGGGGTCCGCCCGCCGCTCGCTCTGACAGCCTGTAATTACAGAAACTGCTGATGCTGGACATCGTTCACACACGTCTCTGCGGTCAGTCAATGACAGGGTGGCTGGTCGTTTTTAGAGGGAAGTCAAACGCCAAGATCCCGCTCTGATTCTTTTCTGTCCAAGTTGCAGATTTCCCATCAGTGACTTCTTTTCCTCGCTTTCTTCTGTTCGTCTGCTCTCTGAACTGAGCTTCTTTCTTTCCCTACATATATCCTTCATCAGCACATTTGAAACTTCAGTTTTCCTTCCCTCTCTGTTAAAGACATTCAAGTGAGTCAGTGTTTGTGGAAAACTCAGCCGGAGATCACACTGAACAGGAACACATCACCGCGCTTTGCTAATCTACCAGCTGCTCTGCATAGACTAGACCAGGGGTTTGCAGCCTTCAACACCTGAACAACCATTCGAGTCGCTTTCTCTCCAACTACAGCCCAGCAGGAGCCACAAAGTTTTAAATCACACTGATCTGATATTGACTTATTTGCTATTATGATGAATGAAATATTGATCTTTGGTGTAAATAAAACATGAACCTAAAGAGAAAATAACCTTTTTTCAAAATTTGAAACAGTTTATAATTTCTCATAAAAGTTCACATGAAGTCCTTTCAAAATAAAAGACATCCTTTACCACATCTCACTGCAGAAAATGCAGTAATGGGTACTGTGATGTCAGCAGTGATTTAAAGAACAAAAAACTGCTCATTTTACCTTTTGTGGTGAAACTCAGCCTGAAATTTGTTAATCCAATTAACTATATTTAATTCAGAGCTGGTTAAATGACTCTTATTGTATTTTTCTAACAATATGGTGCATTTAAAATCCAGATTGATTAATAACTTTCCTTTTTTTGCTTTACGTTACCACTTACTTTTTACTTTACAGCTTCTTTCAAAAGTAAAAACATTTTTTTTCAAACAGAGAGTCACAGTGGAGGGTTAAAAGAGCCACATGTGGCTGTGGATCCCAGCAGGAGCATCACATCCTTTAAGAAAAATACAATTTTGCATTTATGTTATTGTTATTTTTATGACAAATATAAAGACACAAGTATTTTTGTCGCATAAATGAAACAAACGTTAAGAAAAATAGCTTTTTTCCCCCCATACAGAGGGGGTTCGCAAGACTTCCTTTCAAAATAAAAGACTTCCTGTGTCACATAGAATACTCTCGATGGAGCAAATCTAAAGGTAGTTAGTGTAATGGCAGCATTAAACAATATATATATTTTTTAAACATTTGTGGTGCTTCTTAGACAGAAATTCCTTAACCTAACAATCTAAAGTTAAAGCAGTATTTTCGAAAACACTTAAAACACAGGAATTTGTCAAAATGTTTAGTTCTAGATGAGCGAATCACTATAGCTACTGTGCTCTGGAGGCTGGCAGAGTGAGAAGTTATTATACTTTTTTTTTACTTTACTTTACAGTGACTTTTTAAAACTGAAATGTTTGAATTTTTCTTCACAGGGGCCACAGTGGAGGTCTAAAAGAGCCAGATGTTGCAGAACTCTGAGCTAGATAAATAGCACTTTGTGTTCTTTTTTTTATATGAAAAGTGCTATATAAATAAAGATTGATTTGATTTGATTAGATAAACCGTTATATTTTACAAAGTTAACAACTGAAAAGTTACAGTAAATCAAAGAACAGAAACACTGGAGCTCCAGTGTTAAAGGGTTAAAAATAAATGTGAGTTTGAAGTTTTTTTGTTTTTTTCTCTTGCTTCATATTAAAACTAGTTTTACGTTGAGATGACTGAAAATTAATATACCTTTAGCTGTGAATTAATTAACAAATGCAATGGGTCAAAATGTCAGACCTTTTCCACTAACGGTCTTTTTTTTTCAGATCTGAATTGTTGTGCACTGATGGGTCTTTTTTTTTTTCTGAATGCCGGAAATTCATTTGGCTTTTTAATAACTTGTGAGGCATTCAGGATGTCAATTGTTGTTTTTTTTGTATTTCTGCAGACACTGGATCAAAGACAATGAGAAAAAGTTTCTCAATTGCGGAAAATCCTTGACTGATTCCTTGTGATCTTGCTGCAGATTAATGTACAGCGGCATGTCTGGACATTTTTATTAATATGTCTGTAAAAACAGTAAGTTACAGTGGATAAAACCATCTGTTTATGGTCATTTTTTTAACAATAAAGACTTGAAGCATCTGCAGTTTAAATCAGAAGTCTATCCAAAACGGGTGAGTGGTATCATGAACGACAAAACCTGATCAAGCATAAGGAACACATAATGAAGGATTAAATACGTCTCTGATATCCAGATGTAATATGCAGATCTTCAGAGGTGATCTAAACCGACACTAAAGACGTCAAAGGTTGTGAGACCACAGAATACTGGAGAGATTAAAACAGGGGTGTCAAACTGAATCGCACAAGGGCCCAAAATCCAAAACACACTTTAAGTTGAACAGGATAAACATTTATTGAACACTCTAAAACTAAATTTTTAAAACTTTAAAAAGCATGACTTTTTTTACATAATCATGAACTAGATATATAGCATAACCTGTGATAATGCAAGCGTGAATGCTGTAAGTTGAATTTGGCTCCTGGAGATGCTAATGCTGATGGCTGAAAATGCTGAAAACACTGAAACTAACAGCTGAAAATGCTGAAGCTGATAGCCAGCTAAAACTATTAACTAAATGCCAAATTAACATAAAAAAAACGTAGGTTAGCCAAAACAGCTAGCATGTAGCTGAAAAAAATAGCAAAACTTAAGCCTAAAATCTTTTTAAAAAGCCTAAATTGGCCAAAACAGCTAACGTGTAAATATTAACCTAGCTCTAAAACGGTCTAAAAAAACATAAAAAAGGCATAAATTATCCAAAACAGCTGGCATGTTTCTGAAATATTAGCTAAACTCTTGGTAAATGCCAAAAAAGTCTACAAATCTAGCATAATGCCAATTTTTGAAACTTTAATATTGTATCTTTTTAACATAATTATGAATAATAAACAACAGGAATATTATTCCAGAATAAATCAACTAAAACTTTAAATAACTTTCAATATTCTACTCTGCATAAAAATATATTTAGTCAAAATTATACAAGTTAGAAATAAGTGCAAGATAAGATACTGTAACATTGGGTCATTAATAACAATAAACTAAAACGATCTCCAGGGCCGGATCCGTGACTTTGACACATGGATTAAACAGTTCTGACTGTGAAACCATGAAAACAAACCACTTTTTTAGTCAGCCATGCCATGAGAAGCATCACAATAATCTCTTGTAATAATAATTTCCCTCTATCTCGATTCATATCAATACATGGTTCATAAATCGATACGTAAAGGATTCTAATAACTTTTTGGCGATACAAACACTCCGATTCTTTTATCAAAACGCTAAAATCTAGTGTTTCTGTTCTTATTCATATGGCATTTAAGTCTATAAATAATAATGCACAGCATTTATTGACAAAGAAACGCATTGACTTGGATAAAGGAAGCTTGTAGTTGGACGTTTGTCGCACTTTTATGAGAAAAGTCTGACGTTTCAGAACCCAGCGTAGCTAAAATAAATAAATAAATACTAATCTTTTGATGGGTCCAAGAAAAATATCTAAGTTAAAGCAATCCGAAGCTTTTACATGTTTGTTTTGGACGACACTTCTTCTGTTGCTGTCATTCCTCAAATGCAGTGCCCTCTAATGGTTGTTAGAGGAAACTACAGCTAAAATACAACCAGTATTTATTGAGGAAATGTTTTCAGTTTAGAGGAAGAAACTGGATTTTATTGCTTCCCTAATAAGTGAAAAATGAAAATAAAACAGTTTTATAATATCTGTTTGTTTAATGAATGCTTGATATCTAAACGTATTAAGCTATCAGGAACTATAAACATAAGAGGAGCTAAAAGTTCTAATAAGAGATCAAAATTATAAGATCAACAATTCGATGAATCATCTTTTTCCCTCCTGTCTTTGAGAGAAATGTGTTAAAAAAACATCTTATTTTTAAATTTATGATGTGACTTTAGTTGAATTGTTCTTTTAATTATGAGTATGCTGTTTATGTCAAAATCAAATACCTGGGTCGTTTTCTAGAACATGAGTTCATTAGAAGTTCACGTCTGGATTGTGAGAGGTCCGTTGGTGAACCCGCTTCCATCTGTTTACATGGACTCTTGTTAGCTAACAGCCCCTCACACCCCCAACCTAACATTTACAGTGTAACAAAAACAGTGAGCGGTGCTGGAGTCATCCACACGGACGGTTTAGATCCAGATTCCAAATCAGACGAGGAAAACGAAGACGTTCATGGATCTATTTGATGTAAGTGGATGATCAGAATGGAGCGGATAATAAATAACGCAATTTTTTATCTGCTCCTGATTCAGTAGGATTTGAATAAAATAGTTTTAATTGCAATTTTAATTTTCTTAATCTAAATATGTCTTCTGGCGCTGCCATATATGATTATTTTAATAGTCGACCAATCACTGATTATTTTTTCTGATTAGTTGACTGATCAGGTCATGAGTAAACTGGATGTAAAGCAAAAATCTTAACCTTCATTAGCTTTAAACTAACTAAAAATAAAGATGATAGTTTATTCAACTTTTAATGAATCCTTCAGCCTCCGTCCTTCATTAGTTTCCAGTATTAAAACGAGATTAAATCAAATGAGTTCAGCATCTGAAACAAGGAACTATTTTTAACTAAAGATAAAGTTTTGGTTTCACTGACTCAAATAATGAAAAAAAAGTTGTTGTTTTTTTAGCTGAACGCTCACAACTTTGTTCAACTTTACAACACCCATCCATTTAATATAAAGTAACGACTAGTAGACTATTAAATTAGTCATCAACTATTTAAATAGTCGATTAGTCGTGGATTAGTCTTTAAATCATGTCTTCTATCATTAGGAAAATATTACAAAAACATGGTAAAAACACCAACATTTGATCTTTAAGTCTTGATTTGTTTATAAGTTTGACTGTAATGTTGAAAAAATATATTTCAGTATTTTCTTTTGTCATCTAAAAATATTTTAAAAAGTTGTAACGAGAACTTAATTAAACAAGGAATGTGCTAAAAATAATTTCTAGGAAAAAAATAAAGATCATTTCAGAACTGATCCTCATTAAGTCCAGCAGAATAATATCAGTATTATTAAAATAAAGAATAAAAAGAAGGATATTAGGAAAAGTCTTAAGACAACAAAGTCAATAAAAGCGTTCCTTTTCAGAAAATTGTAGATTAACTTCTATTTGTTTCTGTATAGATGTACAGTCTGTAGATTTACAATCTCAGCTAAAACAAAGATCTCACTTTAACTTGGAGAAACTTTTTCTGACTCTCTTTGAAAACCTTTATTGATACTTCAAATAAAGAACAACAACAATCTCCTGGAGGATGAGAATGAAAATCTGTTTGTTTATATTAAATGGAAACCAAAAGATGAGCTTTTCAAATAGAAACTGTGCTGATAGTTTTCTTCAGCTAAGACATCAGACTGTACTGCTGAAAGAACCACATAGGTGGGTGGATGTTTGGATCAGGTTCTGGATGGAAAGACCCGGTCTGGAGAAGCAATTGTTTAAACTCACTGCTTTACCGGAACCTCTCACTCCTTCAAATCAACTTGACATCTGAACCCCCGCTCTCACCTTCATCCTCCTCCCCTCGTCGGACCGGGTCACCCCCCCAGCCCCGGCACAGCTGAGCGCTCCCGTCGTGGGCCCGGCAGCAGCACAAGCCCAGCAGTGAGCGCCGCAGCAGAATCACGGCCCGGGCGACCCCGTCGGCGCCGCAGCCGTCTGCCGGCATCCACGCCGGCCGGCTGGGGGGCAGCCACCGCTCTCCCCCTCTAGTCCTGGGGGGGGCACACGTTTTCAACACACCCGCCGCGCAGTCCATGACAGGCGGGACGTCCTGATTGGCTCAGAGTGTTTCCATGCAGAATAAACAAAATCAATTCCAGTTGTGCTGGTCCGAGTCAAAGTTTCAGGCATCACTTTGTTCCTCGGTTGCTCCTCCTTCAGCAGAACACTCGAAGGAGCGGCGGAGGAGGCAGAAGAGGAGGCGTGAAGGGACGAAGAAAAAGTTTGCAGAGCGGAGCGTTTCCTACATGCTCAGCACAGCTTCTTTGTTGAGGAGAGACGCGAGTAAAGCTGGGAAACCTGATCCAGCAGGCATTCCTCTACGCTCCTCCACCCCCCACACAACAGCGGAGCTGCATTCAGTCCAAAACTTTGGTCGAGCTTCAAGTCTTCAAAGAGTCCCGGAGCAGAGGCTCCAAATCTGCCTGCAAGTCACAACCTCCCCCTCCGAGCCAAACGGGGGAAAAAAGAGGAAAAAAAAAGGACACACACACATGCAGGGAGGAGGTCTGCAGGAGGAGCCACACGGAGAGGAGAGGAGAGGGACGTCCACGCAGACAATCCAGCCTTGTTCCTCCAACAGAAAAAAGGCATGAATGACTGACGCACAGAAATGCTGCCGTCCAGAGGAGCACAGAGGAATGTAAATCCACGTCTCCAGAATGTGTCCAGCACAGACCTGATAACAGAGATCCACCGCCAGCACGGGTCAGAGTGACCCCGGCATAGGATGTGCTTCCTGTGTGAGCGGGATCTGCAGATCACAGTTACAAACACCCCCGCATCCACAGCTTATCTTTGAATATAGACGTTATCCTTTTTATACAACATCTGTCAGAGAAAAATGCACCAACTGCAGTTATGCAGATGTGAATACTCCATTCTGATTGGCTGTCTATTAACCCTTTAAATCTCATGATTTCCTTAAGCCTTTCAGAGTAAACTTTATCCATATATATGATCATATATTTCCTTTGGAACACTAAAAAACAAATTATTTATGAAATGTCAGTTATTTTTTCGGTCTGTTTTAATACACAGAAGTAAAAAGATTTGATTTCTGAGGCTCCACCTTTCGCTCCGCCCATTTCACAACATCATCCTTGAGCCTGCCTCCCCGAACATGACCAAACTTTGTAAACAAAACCATGTGACTAAAGATCTTCAGTCATTGCCCAACAGCTAAAGGGGCGGGTCAACAGAAGAGAGAGATGGATGCGCTGCACGTGTGTTATACAGTTCATTCCTCACTATAAAGAACCCAGAAACTGTTTTTTGATTTTGTTCATGCATTTCTGAGTAATCCTCTAAAAACCTGCAATGTCAGCAGCCCCTCCCATACCCACGAAAACGAGCGGGTGGAAACGTGCTGACGTCACAGATTAAGAACAGCCCCTTTCACAAAACTTTCATGTTAAATGAACAACACAGTATGTCTTCCAGTTGTGTCCCGTCTCCAATATCTACCAGCTCTAATAGCTTTAGATGCCCAACTCTATACTGGCTGGGCTCCTCTTGTGATGAAGAGGCTAAGACGTTAGCAAACGGTTAATTGAACAAAGTAAGGGCAAAAACATGAACGGGATCAAAAGGCAGGCAATGGTCAAAACACAGTCATTGCCCAACAGCTCATTCCTCACTATAAAGAACCCAGAAACAAAAAAATAGATACCCTTTTCCTCCGCTGCTGCAGAGCGAGGTCGGTGCTGGTCCTGTAGCCATTACCATGACAACATGTCACACCCATTGACATGAACTGAGATTTCAGATCATTATTATTATCAGAGATGGATTGACTTTGCAGAAGAAAGTGTCCATTCAATCCATTCATTTCTGCTAATAGAAACCCTGTCTGGCTTATCTATGTAATTATTTAAAATGCCAACGTTTTTGTTACTTTGTCTTTCGCCAATGGCTGTTGGGAAAGATGCTTAAAATTGGCTACAAAGTCAATAATTTGTGAGTTAGTTGGCTTTTATTCAGCTGTTTTTTTTAACCCTTCCGCTCTCCTTGGGGTCCAGATGGCTCCAACCACATATTGTTATGCGATTTTTTCCATGACAAATGTGGACGAAGGGGGACAGGATTTTATGTCTGCCATGGACATTAGTGAAACTCCGAAATCAGTGAAAAAAAAAAGTTCAGCGCACTGTCCTGTGGTGTCCAGATGACCCCACTTTTAATGTAAACAAGCTAAGGAGAACGGAAGGGTTACCAAATATGTGCACATGTTGGCGACCTCATCATCTGGCCTCAATCTTTATTCAAACTGCCAGTAGATGATTCAAGGTTCGACGCTGAGGACTGATTCATAGGAGACACAGCAGGGGGAAATTCCTTCTGATCTCAGGCAGAATTAATGAAGCATCTCTGGGTTTTGACAACCAGATCAGGCACTACAAACCTAAACCATGAACAAAACAAATCTGATCTGAGGCTTTAAGCCAGGGGTGTCAAACTCAATCACACGAGGGGCCAAAATCCAAAACACACCTTAGATCGCGGGCCGAACAGAATAAACACTTATTGAACATTCTAAAACTACATTTTTAAAACCATAACTTTTAAACATAATTATGAACTAGATTTATAGCGTTACCAGGGATAATGCTAGTGTGAATGCTGTAAAGTGCTATTGCTGATAGAGAGGTCTGTAACCTGCGGCTCACGTGTGTCTCTTTTATCTCTCCACTGTGGCTCCTTGGACAAACATGAAATAAATCATGGAGACTGTTGATCCAGACATGTCAGCAGCTCTCTGATAATGACTGCTTAACCAAAACTACCTAAAGAAAGCAAATAAACAAAGCTCACAAACTAAGACTACCAAGATCCAACCCCAAACTAAAATAACAAAACCCAGCAGTGGAAGACTGCTGAGGACAAAGAGGAGAAAAAGAACAAAAAAAGAAAAGAAAAATAGAATTTTTTAAAGTAAGAAATACTTAATTAGCATGTAATAAATTCAGATTAGTTACTTTTATAAAATGAGGGCTGAAGTGAACATAATTCATTTTAATTACATTTTATTTATATAGCCCGATATCACAAAGACAAATTTGCCTCATTGGGCTTGTAGATGAAAAACTCTGTAGGTTTTCACATCTCTGTTGATCTGAAGATGTCTTGTTTGTTCAACTCTACCTCCAGAATGAACAGATTTGATATGTAAAGTAAAACTTTTGTAAAAAGTTTGATCTTTTATGAGTTAAAAGCACATATTATCTCATGCTGCAAAACATTGGTTACTAGCTGCACAGAGATGATCCTGTTTGGCACAGAACATATTTTATTTTAAAGTAAAGAAAATCACATTTTGAGAGATGCAGATTCTTTATATATTTTTGCTTTTATTTGTGCCAAAAAAGAAGGTCATGAATGAAAAATCCAAAGAAAGGCCAAAGTAAGACTATATGGTTTGTTCTAGGTTTTGAACAGTAGAAAACGAGCCCTAATGAGTCTTTTACTGTTAGAGGTTGCCGACTCCAGAGCTGAAGAGGATGAAATTGATGGCTAAATACGCTGAAGCTGGTAGCTGAAAATGCTGAAGCTGAAAGCAAGCTAAAATATTAGCTAAATGCTAAATTAGCCAAAAAACTTTAAAAAAAAAAACTTAGGTTAGCCAAAAAAGCTAGTATGTATCTGAAAAAATAGCTAAACTTCAAAATAGCCTAAAAAATTGAAAAAAGACTAAATTAGCCAAAACATCGAGCGTGTAAAAATTAACTAAACTCCAAAACAGCTAGCATGCAGCTAACAAACAGCTGAACTTCAAAAAAGTTAGCTGAATTTGGCAGCTGAAGATGCTAGTGCTTATAGCTAAAAAAATGCTGAAAATTGTTGAAGCTAATATCTATAAAAGCTGAAGCTGATAGCGCGCTAAATTATTAGTTAAATGACAAAATAGCTTAAAAAACTGCAAAAAAGCCGAAATGAGCCAAAACAGCTAGCATGTAGCTGAAATATTAGCTGAACTTCTAAATAATAATCCATAAAGCTAGCAGAATATCAAAATTTAAAACTTTAAAACTGTAACTTTTGAATTATGAATGATAAAAAAAAGCAGGATTATTACCTTAGAATAAATCAATTTAAAACTTAAGTAACTTTCAATGTTTTTCTCTACTTAAAAATATATTTATCAATGTTAAACATGTTAAAAATAAGCGCAAGATAACATCGGGCCATTAATAACAGTAAAATAAAACAATCTGGAGGGCTGCATTTAATTCTCTGGAGGGCCGGATCTGGCCCCTGGGCCTTGACTTTGACTTTAAGCCATGTCCAAAGCCTGGACAAAACCTATGATGGGAAAACTCATCCATCTGGACTTCATGGGTCTCCTAAAACAGGTTGAATGTCACTGCTTTCTAATGAGACTCCGTACCTGTTCTCTTGGCTGTGCGGTAGTTAAGGTGGGGGGAGGACGGAAGAGAACGGGTGAGCCCTTCCATGGTCCGCACATCTGAACCCTCAGAGTCCACGCTGCTGCCCCCTCCTGGAAAATAGAAGGATTACAGAGGAGTGGCTGGCGGTTTAAAGGCTGGACACTCAGCAGAGACTCACCACTGGTGATTGCCTTGCGGCTCTTGCCCCCCAGGAGCATCTTCAGGCTGTTTCGGAACATGGCGACTCACACCGACGAGTCACGACTTCCTGTCAAAGGCCTGAGAACAGACAAATCAGACACAAAGGAGCGGTCATTGGGGTGACATAGCCTTATCAGTTCAGACAGCAGAGAAAACATAGTTTCTACAAGTAGCTGAGAACAAACATGTGAAGTTCTGAGGCCTTATGACCTCTAAAGGTGATATACTTCATCCAGCAGCCGTGTTTACGTTGATCCAGGACCTGTTTCTACAAGTCTTCTACATAAAAACTGTTTTCCTCCATCAAAACACGGCAATCTATTGATTCAATCTGCATGTTTGTGTGTTTTCTGTTTAGCTGCTCATCTGCATTTAATGACGGCTGTTATCAGGAATCAGCAGAGCTGAATGATGAGCTGAATCACAACAGTAAGAAAAAAACAACAATGAATTTGAGCTGAGAAACACGAGTTTGGAAAAACCATTCATCAATGTGTCCTCCAGTCTCTGGAACCAATACAAGGGAGTGACTTTGGGTAACAGAGGACAACAGCAACATAAAGAATGACAAATGTGTAGAAGAATATTACCTCATCTGCAATGTCTCAAACACATTCTATCCATCCTCATAGTAACAATCTGTTCACTTTCACTGCCCTGATGTGGATCTTGATGGTGACAGACCTGCATCTATCATGAGAACACGTGAATTTGAAACTTAATAGTTCTGTCCAGAAAAAGTCCTGGACTCAAAAACCACATCGTCTTTGTTATTCTTCTTTCTCTCTGCACCTTTGAATAAAATTTGACCCCTGCAAGAACTGAAAGGGGACAAAAAAATCTTATGGGGCTCAAGGAAATATTCCCAAATTCACTAACAAATCCAAAGCATAAGTTTCAAGGATATACAAAGGAAGTTTTCCATCATTATGGGATGGCTTGGTGGTCATGTTGTGGCAAAGTTTGAAATTTGGTGATTTTCAGATTTTTGCACAATATGGGAAAAGAAAACTTGTACTTCAGCGATCTTAACAAAAATTTCACATACATGCCAGCAGCTTAAGCCTACAACCATAACAGCAGTTTCACCTTTGACCTCAGGAAGAGGTTGAATTTTATTTTTAAATATCACCTTTTGTACTAGTCACAAATGGACGGGACAGGAACTAAGCACAGCTAAAAGTCTACAACTCTAAATCGGGGTCAGGGAGGCAGAGGTCAATCACGAGCCTGGGATCATCCAAGAGGAGAGTAGAGTAGTCAGAGTCCAGGCGAGGGTCAGGGCAGGCGGCACGCAAACAGATAAAGCAGGGTCAGAAACAGAAGACCGGGTCCAGAAGGAAACGCTCGGGAATGCAGGCAGGGTGGCACAAACAATACTTTGCACAGAGTGAGGCTCTGTGTGCTGCTTAAGAAACAAGTGGATGATTGTCAGGTTGGAGACAGCTGAGTTAGAACTCTGGAGACGGCTCCAGCTGGTGACCAGAGGGGGACACAGAGCTCTGACTCCTGACAGTACCCTTAGGGATTTCTTTCTATGACCTCCTAACTCATCGAGCATCTTTCAAAGCCACTCAGGAAAAATTGTTGGAATTAGAAGTCGTCAATTTTGAACGACGTTAGCGTGGCAAGTTTGCAAAATGTAACGCAAGAATCCCTTTCTCAAGCTGATCATAAAAATATGTCATATGATATGAACACATTAGGAATGTGGGCCTGACTAAAAAAAAACCTCTGTTGCCAAGGAAATCCAAAAGTTTGCTAGTTCTTCTAAAAATCACTTTGGCATGTTGACAAAAAATAAAACGGTTTCTATGGAGATAAAACCAATTGACAAAGAAGCTTCCATTTTGAAAAAAAAAAAGGTTTTTTTTATTTTGTTTGTTTGTTTGTTTTGCAACTCAGACCAGGCTGACAGTGGTACAGGGGGAGATTGGGGCCACATAGCATCTGCTGAACCAGTGAGTGGGTCAGAAAGGGGCAGAGAGGGCACGTGTGGATAATGCCTGCTGGCCTCACAGTGCCGCTTGCAGCTTTAGCCAATCATGTTATTGCACAAAGTGCTCACAGACCAGAATTTCAAGGAACACCCTCAGTACCGTTTCAAAATAATGCGAGAACAAATATCAAAATTCATTGGTTTCAGAGACTTGGTTTCTATTTATGTGTGATATTTGTGGTTCAGGCACAACATCTTTACAATTCATCAGATGATAAGAGCAAGCTAAAGCAGAGAATCTGTCTATTTATACAGCTTGGCTCAAGCACAGAAGATCTGTGTCTGTGAAGATGAAATAGTATCATTCCCATTTGTGTGTGTAATTCTTGATTTGTGCGTAACTTTGGATTTTTTTTTGCGTAATTGTTAATTTTTGCATGTGTAAGCGGCTGAAAAGGAAACTGTGATGACCAGGCATTTAAGTAGCATTTAAACGCATTACTTATGGATGAATCTTTTCTTTCATGGAGACATGAAAAGAATCATAAATTAGATGTGTGAGTAAATGTGGTTTTCTGTGTGCGTATCAAGAGATTTGTGTAGTTTTTAAAGATTTGTGTGTCTAATTAGTTTCAAATTGTTGTCATTTTAAGTTGCACGTGTGTAAATTGCAATTTTTTTATTTCATAATTTTTGCACTTCTGCACAAATGTGTTTTATGAGTTACAAATCAAGATTTAAGAACCCAACAATCCAACACACACATCAACAATTACGCATGCACAAATGCTAATGATACTGTTTTCTCTCCATATATGTCACGCCTTAAGGACCAACAACAGCAACAAAACTCAAGCTCAACCTTTCACTTACTCCTGACAGCTCCCCAAGTGGCAGAGTATGAGATGACACACAGAACCATCCGGATCCTGAGCCCTGCCCCCCCGCAGCGACAGTTCTGGTCAGGTACCTGCTTCCCCCCTTATGTGTGAGCGCGCTCTGTTCTGCCGCCTGAAGGGCGACCTGCTGTAAAATCAATGCTCACACAAAGGCTCCTCCTCCCTCTAATTTTAGCACACAGATTTTTGCACACACCCAAGTATCCGTCTGATACTACTGTTGTTAGGAATCCATCCTCAAGGCTTAGTAGTCCCTAGAGGTGCCTGTCTGTTACAGTTCACTCCATGCTGGTGTGTGAGTGTGTGAGGGGACCAAAATCTGAGCGGACACACAAGGGACACTGGACCCTTCATTGACAACTCATTCAATTCCAAAATTTGAGGTTCTGAGAAAACCAAATGCCACCCCCCACCCCCCAAAAGAGAGGCTCCTCCTCCCAGGAAACAGGAACAGGAAACACTGCCATCCCTTCCTGAGCAAGAAAAGAGGACCCAGAGGCCGGCTTGCAAAGGATCTGCAGTGATCGATAAACATGCCGCAACATCAATGACATGGCGACTCATCAATCACCCAAACGACGACGAGGGGGGGGGGGAGTGTCAATCCACAACTGTAGAAAACGTGTTGAAAATGCACTTTAAGACATATTTCTATATTTCCTATGTGTTTTTAAGTCCATCTTCTTTTATTTGCTGATAGATAGTTAACCAATAAAAAGAGAGAATACGGCCACAGATTATTTGGAGTTGAAACCTCTACACCTTTATTAAAATAGATACAGAGTCAGGAAAGGGTTGGATTGGGACTGATAGTGTAAGTAGGACGTCTCTGTTTTAAGATAAGGACATGTGTCTCCTATGACTTTTGGATGTTCTCCAAAAGCTTTGACTAACCTGAATATTGAACATAAGAACTAAAAGGCCGAGCGTCAGAAAACTCGTTGACTTGGCAGACTATGGAGGCCTCTCTGTGGAATTTGCTTTCATGTTCCATATCAGAACTCTGTAGACAGGTGTAAAGATTGACCCTGATTTCAACCTTCACAGAAAAAAAAAACAACAGAGTAAAGTACATTTTTTCAGCATAGAAAGATAAAAATGAAGCCCTGTCTGGCCAGACGGGATCTTGAAAAAGTACTAATAATAAACAATGAATAAAAGTCCTAAAGCATGTTTTTTTTTTACCTCTGTTGATTATTACTTTTTGTCTGAGACAGACAGGAAACTTTCTCTTGGTTGCAACTGGAATAAAATGGTTTTGAAGATTCTTTAATTTGTGTTTAGAAAAGAGTTGTTTGTGTCTGTCTGATCTGCTCCACCAGCACATCCCTGCTAGATCCCCAAGGACCAAGAACCAGGGTCTGAGATTTACAAAGACCCATAGCAGATTTATGAAAAAACAACTTTTTGAGGTTTGAAGTGTATTGTGCTGTTCATTTTTCACTTTAAAGAACCCAAAAGCGGTATTTTGATCCGTTCATGCATTTCTGAGTAATCCTCTAAAAACTGCACTCTCAACAGCAGCCCCTCCCATATCCACAAAAACGAGCGGGTCCTCACGTGCTGATGTCACAGAGTGAGACAGCTCCGCCCCCAGGCTAACGTAGACGCTCTCTATGCAAAACTAGCAGCTCGAGCTAGCCGTGATCAGCTACAACATGTTGAGATGGATCCTAAATGTATCCGAGAATAGCACAAGCAGACGGGGAAGCCGGCAGGAGAACGGGAGCAGACTATTTCCTGGTGGGAAAAGCGAGCGATGAACTGAGAGAACTGGTTTAAATGTAGATTATTGAGTAAGGCAGAAAGGTAAATGGATCTGAATGAAAGCAAACAGGATTTTTGATATGGAGGTTATATTGTCATTTCTATAAATCCTGAAATGTTCATCTGGTGTTGTCTGTATTTTTTTAACACATTTTTTACCACAAAATAAACCCATTAGCATCACCATTCTGTCTGCGCCAAATTCTGAGGAAAAACACCTGAGCGGCGCTGTGTGTAGGCCTACATCAATATTAAAAAAGTAAATAAATGAATTCCCCTCATTATTTTGTGGGTGACACATTGGCACTAGGAGTTTTCTAGGAGGAGCACTTTTTATAGAACTGTGATAAATTCGGTCAATGAACGGACTAGAACAGCGTTTTGATGCGCAGTATGTGCGTGATGAAACTCTGCTTTTTACATGCGTCTTGGGACAACTTCAAACAATAATATTACAGACTAAACAGCCGTTTTCTGACCGTAATTATCACAGTTCTCAGATCAGTGAATGCACCGGGACTAAAGTTACCGCCCTCATCCTCTTTGATTGGTCCTTCGTGTTAGCCCCGCCCCAACGTGCCACAACAGGGCCAAAACTTTTGAGATTTTCAGATTTGAAAATTGAAAAAAAGTGGAAAAACAAGTTTTAAAATTAAAAGTTTGAGTTTTGAAACTGAAAACAAAAGAACATTTGAAGCTGAAAATAATGAAGTTTATTTTAGAATAGCAAAAAGTTTTGGACATTTTACATTTCTTTTGGCCAAACACCAATATTTTTTTCAATTTGTTTTTTTGTAGGTTTCAAATAATATTGGACCCAAAATAGCTCCATAGAATGCTGCACAATTTATTAGGAGTTTAATAAACTATTATTTTAATTGTCTTTATTTTTAGTTTAAAGCTAATGATGGTTCAGATGTGCGCTTTACATCCAACATGCATGACCTGATTGGTCGAGTAATTGGAAAAAATAATCGGTGATAAGTCGACTAATCGTTTGTGGGAGCTCTACTTCCAGGAATGAAAAGAATCCGCAAAAATAACGAATACTTCATAAATAATTTGTTTTCTAGTGTTTCAAAGGTAATATATAATCATTTATATGGATATAGTTTACTCTAAAAAACTTAAGAAAATCATAGTGTGGCCGCTTTAAAGGTGATCCTGCATTTCCTTCATTTAAAATGGACCTAGAGTAAATACCAGACACATCCCACAGGTTTGAGATTATTTTTGAACTTTTTTTTTGTGTGTTTCATTGTCTGTCAAACCTACTTTTTTTTTTTTTTTTTTTTTTTGTTTTAGCTTGTAACGAAATATTGTAGTCAGTGTGTATCTGTAAACATGAAGAAAAAACCTCTGGAGAGGAGGATGTTCTCCTCGAGCTGTTCCATGAGGACGTTCTCTGATTCCTTCTCTGCTCTGCTGCTCGCCACCGTTCACATGGTCCTATTTTACTGGGTTTTATTGAGGCCCTTTGACTTAATGCAGATCATTTTAAAAATTCATATTCTAAAATGAGAAAAACTGAGCAAACAAGCATCTGAGTTCAATCAAACCATGAAACGTACGAGCATGCAAAACTGCTAAGAGAATTGTGGGAAATGAAGAGTTGCTGCCATCATCCTGCAGCGAAGAAACATGAGTCAGCATCAACGTGACACACACTCACCCCCCACACACACCATCTGTCATCAGTGGCTTCATCTGACCTGAAACCCCTCAGTGTCAGGTTTTTCTGCCGTTGGTTTGTCTGGTTTTAGGATGAAATCGTGACCCCTGAACTCTAAATCCATCAAAGTCCAGAGATCCACCCTCCAACCTGAGCGGTCACTGGAGCAGAACTTTAACTACAGCGAAACCCTCCAAGAAGGAGAAGCGTCTGGTTCAGCGGAGCAGCAGCATACGGGCGAGCGGCACAGATGGCCGACCCAGTTACCGCCAAACTATTGTGTGTTTCGTGAATGCACGCAGACAGATGCCTGCTGAAACTGCAGGAGTCCTCAACGTTCCTCTGAACAAAGACAGTTCCACAGCAGACAGTCACAATCATGAGGACTTCTTCAATATCATTGATCCTTATAAAACATATGAAGAATACACCAGAAGAAGAAAATCTTCAGAAGAACAATCACTCAGATTGTGTCCAAATTCATGAACTAACCCCTGAAAGACTAACTACGCTATATTTAGATTTTTGTGCCGATTAAAAATTATTTAAGAAAAGTATGTTTTAAATATTACAACACTATAAATATGCTTCTATAAGTGTTTTTATTGTTGTTACCTTTGACAGCAGCAAACAAAAGTTCCTTTCAAAATAAAATACACCCTGAGTCAATTAACATTCTCCTGTCGCATCAAAATAAAATGCAAGAAATTCAAACATGTTTTTTTATCATTATGATTTTTGTGCATTATTTTTTCTCTTTTTACTGTCAAATATAAGAAACTATTACTTTAATTGTCAACCAATCACTGATTATTTATTCTGATTAGTCGAGTAATCGGGTCATGTGCAAGCTGGATGTAAAGCACACATCTAAACCATCATTAGCTTTAAACTAACTAAGATACGAGTGGTTGCTGATAGCTAAAAATGCTCAGATTGAAAGCAAAAAATGCTGAAGCTGAGAGCTAAAATATTAGTTTAATGCCAAATCGGCCTAAAAAACTGAAAATAGACTGAATTAGCCAAAGCAGGAAGCATGCAGCAGAAATATTAGCTGAACTCTAACATAGCCTCAAAAACAAAAATAGATAAAATTAGCCAAAATAGCTAGCATGTAGTTAAAATATTAGCTAAACTCAAAATTTGCCTAAAAAAAACCTTAATAAATACCAAAATAGTCCAAAAAGCTAACAGAATGTCATAATAACTTTAAAATGTATAAATGTACTGCACTCTAAATCCATCTAATATAAAGTAACAACTATTAAATTAGTCGTCGATTATGTGGATGATTTAAACACGTTTTTTTTGTTCTAAATTGTTTGACCACAATGCATTGTGGTCTATATATATTCCCCCCCTTACCACTATATAGTGCACTAAATAGTACGTTTACCATTTTCTATTGCTGTCTGTATCTACTAATTCTAAAATCGAGTGGACAAGATTAGTAAAAATAGACCACAATGCATTGCTGTTGAACAATTTCAAACCTAAAAAATGTCTTTAAATGTATTTTCTTTTAATAAACATCTACATTTTAACCATCAGAACACGATGAAGTCATAAATAAACATCATGAAATTTTTGTATTTATTCGATTTTCCACTTTGGGAAATCTGTGACGTCATATCCAGTGATTAGAAAAAGGAAAGAAAAGTAGGGAACATCGTGTCTGAATCACCTTTAAAATCCAGAGCACTATACAGTTTTCTAGTAGTTAGGGGTTGGGGGGGAATTCAGACACAACCGTAGATCCGGACATACTAGAAAATGATGAACAGACTATATAGGGAGTAGGGGGGATTTGGACAAAGCTTCAACGTCCAGTAAACTATCTGGGCGGCTCCAAAGCATGCTGGGAGATGCAGTCACCCAGACTTTCTTTTGATGTTTGACTGGAAAACTTCTTTTATCGGACACCTCCCACTGTTCGCGGTTACCAAGCTGCCCACTTTGCCAGTAAGCCCCCAAAGTCAGCAGCAGCGCCGCCACAGACGGGGTGAAGAGACACTTTCAGACAGTAAATCCAGAGCACAAAGGGAACTTTATTTCCTGCTCTCTGGTGTGTGCCTGCAGTGCTGTGAGTCATTAGCAGCAGCTGAGTACAGATGCTGTTCTGATTGCACACACACAAACACATTGTGCTCTTATCTTAGTTCCTCAGAAAAACCAGCGCTGCTTCCTGAACCCAGCGAGGCTGCTGCAGGAAGGCCCTGCGAGTGTGTGTGCGGCTTCACAACAGCTTCCTACACATCAACAAAGGCATCCACACACTCTCACCTCACACGTCTGACTGGGAATACGGCTCAGCGGCTCTCCAACACAAGAAGAGCTGACACCAAAACAAAACAACACCCAGGTGTTTTTGTCAGATTCTCACACAACTTTGAGCCTCAAAGAAGCTACAAATCCTAAATCTGGAGTTCTATCTCAGATAAGTTTGTATGTGTGGAGCTCCATAGGTATTTGCTTCTGCCATCCACGCACAAACCTGGATGGGATTCAAGACTGACAACACTCCTTTACTATTGAACCCTCAGCTGGGACGGAGACCTCCTGAGATCTCAAGACGAAGGATGGATGGAACCTAGAGCAGCATCTCTGCTCTCTTCTAGAGGCTGCAGATGTTGTTTTTGACCAAGCAGGGCTGAGAGCGGCTCGATGATGCATGAAGGCCTCCTTACAGGCATTTATGACCCCTTTGATGTAGTGCTGATGCAGCAGGCTGCTGAAAGACAGATTCATCAGATCATGCTCTTCTGTCAGGCGCAGAGAACAACAGCAGGCCATTAAATTCCACCACGCCCATTCCAGAGAAGGTTTCTTCCACAGGAAGTGAGAGACGAGCGCGCTCACGTCCGACGCTGATCCCACAGAGGACTCCTTTGTTAGAATCCGAGCTGTCAAGACAAATATCGCTTCTTGTGTTCGTGTTCTGAGCTCAGGACGGGAAAAAAGCCACGTTGATTGGAAAACGGGTTTAATGTATTCCAAGAGTGTGTTGAGAATAAAGAAGGACTCTTCAAAGGAACACGTTCTGTCTTTCTCCTCGCCATGCTGCGCTCAGCTCAAGCAGAACCTGCTGTCTTCTCCTCATGCAGTCCTGACTCACACGCTCGGTTTGCTCTGAGATCACCTGCAGGTCAGACCAGGTTCTGCTGCGAGGAACACTCAGCAGGTGGATTTCTACAATCTGGTACCAGAACTTCCATCATATTACGGTTTGGATTATGATTCCAGCTCAGGGTATTCTGGGGAATAATGCTATTTGTAGGAGTCAAAATGAAGTTCCCTTCCTTCCCACATTTATTTGTTTACTTTGCAGTTTTGCATGTTTCACCTTTTTTGACTATGTAATTAGCCACACCCACTCACCTGCACTCTGCAAAGAGGAGAGGAGAGTTTGGCCTGTTCCTATTTGTTTCATTTACTCCATCGGTTTATTTTGCAATCACTTTCTCTGCTCAGGGTTTAGCGGATCTCAATTCAAACAAAGTCGTATTTCTGCCTCTGATTGATTTCTGTCCCATCTATTTCACCTCATCTATCTGTCCTTGCAACCATCCATCCGTGTCATAATCCTCCATCAAAAGATCCATCCAATCATCCATTCATCCTTATTCATCCAGTCTTTCACCATCCATCCTTTACATCATCCATCATCCATCCATCCAATCCTTTTCATCCCCTCCGTTTCAATCCATCCATCCATCATCCATCAATCCATCTTTTCATTCCATTCCATCCATTTTCATCCGTTCATCCACCCATCCATCTGTTCATCCATCATCCCCAAATACATCCATCCAGCTTTTCATCCATCCATCTTTTCATCCATCCAGTCATCCATCCATAACCCATCTATAATCCATCTCTCCGTCCTTCCACCCATCTATCTGTCCTTCCAACCATCCATCCGTCCATACATCCATCCATCTTTTCATCCATCCATCATCCATCATCCATCATCCATCCACCCATCCATCCATCATCCATCGATCTTTTCATCCATCCATCCATCCATCCATCTTTTCATCCATCCATCCGTTCATCCATCCATACATCCATTTTTTCATCCATCATCCATCTATTCATCCATCCATCTTTCCATCCATCCATCTTTTCAGCCATCCATCTGTTTATCCATCCATACATCCATCCATCTTTCCATCCATCCATACATCCATCTTTTCATCCATCAACCATCTATTCATCCATCCATCTGTTATCCATCAATACATTCATCCATCTTTTCATCCATCCATACATCCATCTTTTCATCCATACATCTTTTCATCCATCCATCCATAACTGATCATCAGGTAAAGGTAGGTGATCATCTGAGGCCCCGAGCTGAACATCTACTAAAAGTGTCTAAAATCCATTTAACAGCCGTTTTCATACTAATATATCTCTGTCATTAGAAAGTACTGACATGTCATGAGTCTGATGAAGAGAGTTTCATCTCCCTCGTCTCTTTGCAGAACTGGAATCATCCAGTGAGATCTCCCAATATTTGTCTGTACAAGTTCTACAGTTATACAGTGAATGTGTGCAAGACTTTGCTTCATTTCTTTTTACTTGGAAGTGAGCGATTAAGAAATGAACACATTCTATAAAATGTGTTTTTTCCAAGTAAAAATAATGTATATAAAGTATATTTGTTTAAGTTTTAAATCTCATTAAGTTTTTTTTTTTTGGCTTTTAAAAAAAATGGTGATATTGGTGCTGTGTGGAAATGGGCCATAAGGAAGTCATTCGATAAAAGAGTTTTAACACCTGAGGCGTTGCCGTTTAAACACAAAGAGCGCTGACCACTCCACCACAGCACAGCTCACATGAATGAATCCTTCACCTGGTTGTCCACTCATCCATCTGTTCTCTATGAGAACTGGACTGAGTGAGTAGAAAATGCCATCCTTTAAACAAAACAAAGTCATCTTTTTGTGACACGGACGCCGCCATGTTGGAACCAGAAGTATCCAGGTAGCAGTGATTGGTCCAAATTGATCAGTTATTGTCGCCAACTTCCTCACCAACAGACCAGAAGTGGTGAAAATGATCCCCAGTGGATGAGTCAGCATCAGGGCAGAAAGGGTAGAGAAGGTCAGCTCTTCTTGAGTCTCCCAGAACCTCATTTGGACTGAAAACACCAGAACTGAGGATGAAAAAGTCAGAGGAGGAGGCAGAACTTCACGCTGCTGGACCACAGTCATGACTGAAGAGGAAAATCCTGTGGTCTTGTGGTGTTTCTGGCAGAACATCCTGGGCCTGATAGAACCTAGAGGTTGGGTTAAAACCTAATACTCTCCCCCCTCCGGACCCCAACAGCTTCTGGGTTTGAATTTAAGAATCAGGACTGATCTGAACATGCCCAGAACCTCAGGAAAAACAAAAGTTTGTTCTAGATCCAGGAGTCTGGTGATGTGCAAGTCAACTAATAAACTAATGAAGGATGTGGTGATGGGGGTTTAATCAGAGAGGGATTAAACCCCGACAAAGACATGCAGGGAGGGCAGATTAATGAGGGATTACACCCATCGAGGAAAAGAAGAAGCGCCAGAGGCCAAAAAACAAAAACATGACTGCAGCTCCAGAACCCCATGCACGGTCAGGTTCATGAGGAGCTGACCGAACCGGTCCAACAGAACCATCAGACACGTTTGCTGATGGATGCTCTCACAGTGGGAGCCAGCAGAGCACAGGTCCACTGATCCCAGATTCATCAGACAGACAGCAGGTCTACTGGACCAGAACCTTCCACGTTTCCTGAAATCTGGGAGGAGATCAGGTGAAGATGTCTGCGCTCGCTCACGCAGGCACGCACGCACGCACTCACTCACGCAAGGCGAAGGTTAAAGCCACGCGGCGACATTACGAATCATCTCCCTCCACGGGCGCATCCGCATCCTTCACGCATCGTCAGATCCCCGCGCGCACGTGCGCGGAGCGTACCTCAGCGGCGGAGAGCGGCTCCCTCGCGGTCAGGTCCGAGTCCAGCCGAGGGCGTCATCCCAGCAGCGGCACCGATCATTCCCGGTCATTCCCAACCGTTCCCGGTGATCAGCGAGCGAACGGTTCCACCCTCCTGCTGTTCACGGAGGGGCGTGAAAGGCGCTCGTGCGCGCGCTCGCAGGACAGCAGCGGGGGTCCCGTGCGCACCACAGACAGACAGACGAGGTCACCTGGCGGCCGGTGGGAAACCTGCAACCGCTGTGACAGCGCGCGCGCCGCGTGGGAGAACAATGACGTTTGTTTGCGCGAGCGCTCACAAGCACTGAGGCCACGCCCACCCCGGGGAACACAAACATCTGCTGTTAGAGGAGTCGCTGTCGTGGGAGAGAAAGCCGCTTCATGATCAAACTGTTTCTGAATGCAATTATAACATAAGAAAAACAAACATTTAGGCTCATTTGAAATCTTTTAATGCTTTCTAGTGACGTCAGCTATCTATATTGGGACAGTTTTGCTTGATTACTTGGAAAAGTGAGTTTAAAAAAAAGTCATGGCATTTGCTTGTGTTCCTAATATTAACAATTTTTTATTTGTTTATGTTGAATTTGTGGGATAAAATATTATTGTTAAAATTATGACATCAACTGTCCTGGAATTTGAGATGTGCCACATTCAGGTAAAATGGGACAACTGATCTGCTAGTACTCAAACTACAAAGAAAATAAATCAAATTATATTTAAGAGTAACATTATAGAACATAACAATTACATTGCATGAATCCAGTCGAGCTTCAGACAGAACCACAGCACTGAGAAAGCTCTGACCAAAGAGACTAATGACATACGTTTGAATACAGACAGTGGAAATATGTCAAGGTTAGTTTAATTGGATCTCGCTGGGCCAGAACTAAACTGGTTCACAACGTATTGGTAAAAGGAAATATTTTGTGTCAATTGGTAACTTCACATCTGAGCCAACAGAAATTACATGTGGAGTTCCCCAAGGCACCACCCTGGGGCCACTTCTGTTTAACATCTACATGATGATCCAAGTTATAATGGTATATACTTGTATAGCGCTTTCTACCCTCCTTCGAGGGCCCAAAGCGCTTCACAGTCACAGACCCATTCACCCATTCACGCACACATTCATACACTGGTGGTGGCTCCGCTGCCGAACACTGGCGCCAACCTCCCACCAGAGGCAATTTAGGGTTCAGTGTCTTGCCCAAGGACACTTCCACACATGGGCGGGCAAGGGATCAAAGCCATTTTCTTCCGATTCTGAGACGACTGCCCTACCACTGCGCCACAGCCGCCCAGATAATGTTCTAAAGAACAACAACATTAGTTACCATAGCTATGCAGATGACACACAGATATATATTAGACTGACACCAGGAGGCAGAGGCCCTGTACAGGCTCTTGGTAAATCCATAGAGGACATTAATGACTGGATGATCTGCAACTTATTCAGTTAAACAAAAACATAACTGAGGTTATTGTCTTTTGGGCTAAAGAAAAAAGATTGGACGACAATAGAACTTTAATCTATTCATCTAAAAACTACCAACCAGACCAGAAACTTGTAGTGATAGACACAGACCTACATTTTGATAAACACATTAATGCTGTCATGAAATCAGCCTACTATCATCTCAAAAATATCTCAAGGATTTAATTTTATTATAATGATGACACCTTTACTATTTCTTCTGATTGTTTCTTTTAATGTTTTATGTAAAGCACTTTGAATTGTCTCTGTACATGAAATGTGTTATACAAAGAAACTTACCTTGCCTAATTAAATGTCTGTTTTTTTTTTTTAAATAGGACAAATAAATTGACATAGCAACAATTTACACTTGATTATCTTGAAGAAATACAAAAAAACTGGGAAACCAGAGACGGTTCAGAACCAGTTTTTTATCAATCAATCAAACTTTATTTACTGAGCACTTCTCTGCACATTTGTACACCCCAAAGTGCTTTACAAGCTAAAAGAAAAAAATGATGGTGCAAATCATGAAATCAGGAAATTTACAATCAATCAATCAATCAATCAATCAATCAATCAATCAAGTCATCATAGATTGGAACAATGATTAAAATCATCATTAAAATCAAAGAAAAAATATTAATAAAACAAAAAATAAACCTTCATAATGGTTTAAAGTGAGTTATTTAAAAGTTAAACTAAAAAGCTATGTTTTTAATTTATTTTAAAATCTCTGCAGAGCCTCAGGTTCACTGGCCACACTGGTTGAAGTTCTGGATAAAGATGTCCAGTTTTTATAAGTTAATGCTAAACTGAATTTTCAGTAACATGGCAATAGAACTAATAACTCTTTTAGGTGATTTATTTTTGTCTTTTACAGTGTTTTACCTTGCTTTTACTATCTTTTGTGTTATTTTATCTGCAAAATGTGTAAGGCTAGTTTTAGTTTTATTCTGTCTTCTTTGTGAAGCACTTTGTGATTTATATCTGGGAAAGGTTCTATAGAAATAAAGATTTACTTACTTCCTTACTTTTCATGATAAACAGGACAAACATTTATTGAACACTCTAAAACTAAATTTTATAAAACTTTAAAACCATAACTTTTTCAAATTATTATGAACCAGATATATAGCGTTACCTGTGATAATGCTAGTGTGAATGTTGTAAGCTAAATTTGGCCGCTGAAGATGATAGTTCTGATAGCTGAAGATGCTGAAATTCATAGCTAAGAACTCTGAAGCTGATAGTTGAAAATGCTAACGCTAATAGCTGAAAACACTGAAGCTGATGGCCAGCTAAAATCTTAGCTAAACGCAAAATTAGCCTTAAAAAAAAAAAAAAAACTACCCATAACAGCTAGCCTGTAACTGAAAAAATAGCTAAACCTTAAAATAGCCTAAAAAACCTTTTAAGAAATTAGCCAAAACATCTAGCATGTAGCTGAAATATTAGCTAGACTCCAAAATAGCCTAAAAAATCTTAGTAAATGACAAAATATTTCAAAAACCTTACAAAATGCAAATTTTTTAAACTTAAAAATAGTAACTTTTTAACACAATCATGAATATCAAAAAGGCAGGAATATTACTCCAGAATAAATCAACTGAAACCTTAAATATCTTTCATTATCTTACGTGGCATAAAAACACATATTTTAAATAAATTATACAAGTTAGAAATAAGTGCAAGATAACATCGGGCCATTAATAACAATAAAATAAAAAGATCTGGAGGGCCGGATCTGGCCCCCGGGCCTTGTCTTTGTTACATGCTGTGAACTGTACTGTGTTACCTTGAAAAGACTTTATAAACTGTGCAAACCCACCGGCTGATGTTTTGCACCAAAGTGTATTTTTTTCAGAACTGTAAATGAAAACAGGAAAACGGTGTGTACGCACACACACAAAAAACATTGCAAAAGCTTCAGAAATGGTGAGTCTGGAGCAGCTCGATGAAATGTTGTCATGTTCTATGACTCCAGAGCCACATGTTGATCTTTGACCTCTTCATTGTGGCTCTCTGGTTAATAAAGAACAAAAACACAACAATAGAATGGTTGGAATCAAAAGAACCCCCCGACTTATTCAAACCTTTTATATGACTTATAATCCCCCTACAACAATTTTTAAATTTTCTTTAAACTTTCCCAGTGGGGTTTTAATTAGGACTGTGAAGTTTTAACAAAAATTCCACATCCTAAATGTCTTAAAAAGCCATTTTTTCTGTTGATCTGAAGCCTTCCTTTCCAAAAATTCCTCTGTGTGGGCGTGGCTTATGGTGCTGAGCTGTGTAACCCCGCCCCTTATCCCACCAGACAAGCTAGCGAGACGTACACTTTGAAAACTCCATGAAGAAATAAAAATAAACTCAAACTTTTCCATTCAAAAATACATTTGAACTCTATATGGGATGCTTTTTTAAAGAACATTTTAAAGAAAGGAGAGGTCAAATTAGGAGGTGAAGGGGGAAAAGAAACAAAAAAAGTTTGGATCCCTTAGCCAAGCTCTGCCCCCTTTTTTTTGTCTTTATGGATTATTTTATAAAGCGTGTGTGTTCTGTTCAAGGGATTGCTTTGTATAAATGTGTTAAAAATATTTGTTAAAATATATTGAAATCAACCAAAATAAATGAAAGTTTTGACAGATACTTAGTAAATGTGCACACCCATTCAAATTCTAGTTTATTTAATTTCTGCAACAATCTGTCTCTTTCACCTTCAGAGAGAAAATGATTTGAAATTGTCGACTTATTTTTGGCATAAATTAGATCTAGACTAGACTTCTGGTTGAGAACAAATGAAGTGTTTCAACAAACTTCAGATTGCAAAATCAGCTCCTCTCACTTAACAATGATGTGACAAAATTCCTGAAAATCTGAAGTTAATCGTTTAACATAAACCTTTAAAAACAGGATGATGTCTTGAAATTAAAAAAAGTCCCAAGCAAAAGTTGCAGAAGACAAGAGGGAAATTCTGTGCAAGAAAAGTTCGACTAACTCCTAAATTTCATTGGAAATTTAAATGGTAGAAAAAAAATGTAAATAATCAAACTTAATTAGTTCTAAATATGTTGTTAACAGATAAAGAAAACATTTCTGTTTTACGACAAATGAATACAACCACGTTCATTTAGTCAAATAAAACAGATTTGCACAGAAGACATGAAAATGTTGACACATCTGCCTTGAAAAAAGGAGCGAAGACTCTCATGACTCCCTGTGAGGAAGAAGATCACTTGGACAACAACACCTCTATAACATCCTCTTGCATTCTTTTGGAGTTTTTTTTAGCCACTGAAATGAAAACAAAATGCATAACTTTCTTCATAAAGATGACTGTTGTAGCAGGAAGCAGCAAAGATGAAGAATGGACAGACAGTTGGTCCTGACACCTGAGGGGGTTGCTGATCCGTCCATCCATCCTCTTTTGTTCATCCGGGATCGGGTTGCGGGAGCAGCACTCTAAGCAAAGATGGCAAGACTTCCCTCTCCCCGGTCACTTCCTCCAGCTGCTCTGGGGGGTCCCCGAGGTGTTTACGGGTCAGCAGAGAGACGTAGTCTCTCCAGCGTGTCCAGGGTCTCTCCAGGGAGGCGTCCGGATCAGATTCTCAACTGGCTCCTCTCGATGTGCAGAAGCGGCTCTACTCCGAGCTTCCTGTATCTCTGAGGGAGCGCCCGGCCACCCTCCAGAGAAAACTCTTTTCAGCCGCTCATAATCGGGATCTTGTTCTTTCGGTCATGATCCAGAGCTCATACATAGTTGACAACTGGAATGAAAATTGAGCGGTAAATTGAGGGCTTTTCTTTCTCTCTTCAACACAACGGACCGTAAAGCAACTGCCTAACGGAGAACGCCACTCTACTCCTTCAATCCGCCTGTCAATCTCACGCTCCGATCTTCCCTCACTCGTGAACAAGACCCCAAGACATTTAAACTCCTCCACCTGAGGCAGGATTGCTCCACCCACCGAGAGAGGACAAACTACCTTTCTCTGGTCCAGAACCATGGCCTCAGACTTAGTGATGCTGACCCTCATCCCAGCCGCTTCACTCGGCTGCAAACCGCTCCAATGCATGCTGGACATCCCGGCTCGATGGAGCCAACAGAACAACATCATCTGCAAAGAGCTGAGAGGAAATCCTGTGGTCCCCAAACCAGATCCCCTCCGGCCCCTGGCTGCACGTAGAAATATGTCCATAAAGACTTTGAACAGAACCGGTGATAAGTGCAGCCCTGCCAGAGTCCAACATGCGCCGGGAACAGGTCTGACTTACTGCCGGCCATGAGAACCAAACTCCTGCTGCGGTCGTACAGAGAGCGGATGGATGGATTGATTGATAGATAAGATGGATGGAGGGATGATTAATGCATAAATGTCTGCATGAATAGATGAATAGACTGGATAGATCTCAGTAAAGGCCCCCACCGTTTTCCCAGAGCACCCTCCACCCAACACAGTCGAACACCATCTCCAATATTCCTATCAACACAAAACTGGCAGAGAAGTGAAAAAAAGAAACTATCCAAAGAAAATGTATAGTTGTATTTACACAAACGTATAAAAACTCTCAGCTTACAAATATAGAAAATACAACTAAAATACATGTTTAAAGGAAGTACTTTACATGTTTGCACTAAATACTTTTCAACTTTCTTTTCATGAATGCTTTGAAGTTTTTTCCTGTGGGAAGATGTAAAAAAATAAAGAAGAGAGGTCATGATGGGCTGAGATAAGGGCCCCGTTGGATCTATTTACTGATTTAAATGGATGGATGGATGGATGGAGGGATGGAGGGATGGAGGGATGGATGGATGGATGGATGGATGGATGGATGGATGGGATGGAGGGATGGATGGAATGGATGGATGGATGGATGGAGGGATGGAGGGATGGATGGATGGATGGATGGATGGATGGATGGATGGATGGATGGATGGATGGAGGGATGGATGGATGGATGGATGGATGGAGGGATGGTGGATGGAGGGATGGAGGGATGGATGGATGGATGGATGGAGGGATGGAGGGATGGATGGATGGATGGATGGATGGATGGATGGATGGTGATGAATGGATGATGGATGCTTTAAAAGACAGACTGGTATTTAGAAACATAATTAAATGTTTTACAAATATTGTTTGAGCAAAGACCAAACACATTAAAAGTTAAACCAGGTTAGTTATAACCCCACATTTTAGTGTAACTTAAATCTTGACAACCGTCCTCTTCTGTTCCTGAACAGAACACATTCCTGGCCGCGCCGGCAGGGGGCGCTGCTGCTCCTGCTGCGGGAGCGTCCTCTCCCGCTGACCTGCTTTCACCCGAGCTGCACCGGCATGGAGGGGGGAGGACCGCGGAGCACCATGACCGCGGCTCCAGCCGTGTTGTTGGCGCCTGACAGCGGCCCGAGAGAGAGCTGAGTCCGGGCAGCAGCGCTCCCAGCCTGCAGGAACATTTTCTAGATCCCGCTGCCTCGTTCGGCGCTCCGGCTGCGGGGGTCAGCCCTTCTGCCGCCGACGGTCTTCACGAAGCGGGAGGCGCTTCCGCGGAATTCCCGGTGAGTGTGACGGTTCGCCCCTGACAGGTCTGCGGGGAGGGCGGGGGGAGGCGAGCGCTGTCCCGCGGTCACCCCTCCTTCCGTCTGAGGCTCGGCGTGCTCTGCAGCTTCTCCAGGGTTCAGAGGACGAGCTCGTAGCTGTGTGTGTTCAGATGTTCTGGAGGAGGTTCAAAGTGCACCGGTATGGAGCTCAAATGAGACCAAGATTATTTGAAACCCAAATAAAACAAACTGAAAAAAATATCGGTTTTTGATTTTTTTTTTTTTTTTTTAGAAATTTTAGATATTTTCAGATTTGAAATCCGGGAAAAAAATGCTGAAAGGGAAATTAAGAAAAGTTCAAAATTGACATTTTGAAACCTAAAAAATTGAGCATTTGAAGCTGGAAATATTTACTTTATATTAACATACTGGAAAATATTTCCAGTATGTTAAAGATTTTGTGTTTAAGCGTCACCGACGATGCCTCAGGTGTAAATAACTTTCAGTATTTTACTCTCCATAAAAATGTATTTTTTCAAAATTATAAAAGTTAGATAACATCAGGCCATTAATAACGATATAATAAAATAATCTGGAGGGCCGAATCTGGCCCACGGGCCTTTACACATCTGATAAAAAAAAAAGCAGCCAATGTAGTTGCAAAAATGTAATGTCATAATATTATGAATAAATTCAGTGTATTTCATCGTTTGTTATGCATCTCAGTCAGAAATTTAATAATTGAAAAACTAAAATGAAATAAAAGCTAATTTATTTACCACCGACATATTTTCTTAAGGCACACCTAGAGTTCCTCTCCAGTATCTTTTGATCTATTGTATCTGTGATTATGCCGTTTTTTGCCAAACGTGTCGTTTTCTGCAGAGTGTCAGGAATTCATCGGAAGTTCCGCCTCAAGTTGTAGTCGGGACTTTTGGCATAGAGGAAACCTGCCCCCACTTCCCATCAGCCCTTTGTTAACACTCTCTCCTGCTAGCTTACAGCCCCTCACAACCCCAACCTAACATTACCAGTGCAGCAAAAATGGTGAGCAATACCAGAGCTATCCAGACGTTCAGTTTTGATCCAGATTCCAGTTCAGAAGAGTAAAACAAAGACGTTCATGGATCTGTTTGTCTGTAAGAGGATGCATCAGAATGTAGTCTGCTGATTGTAGATTGTATGTTTTAGCTTATTCAAGCAGCATTTTTTCCCGTCTGCTTCCGATTCTCCACAATTTGAACAATGAAATAATCACAAATACAAATTTAAGTATAATCTTCTTTTGGTGCACCGTAAGTAGCCGTGTATCCGATGATTCTGTATGACACGCAGCTAACAATGAGCTGTGATGATGTGGATCTCTGGTAGCGGCTGCTGTACAGCGCTCAGGACAGTCACTTCCTAAAAGAAACATGTTTAATTCAGTAAAAATGTTTCTATTGAAGTTTAAATGTGTAAAATCAAAATTGAATGAAATGGAATTGAGAAGATCGAAAGAATGAAAAAACATCTGAAATGAATGAATCCAGGCTGTGGTGAATGGAATCAAATTAATTCTGGAAATGATTGGTGATATTCAGCTCTAGTTTAGACACACATTTGTATTCAGGTCAGATACGTTCTGAGATGTCCACGGATTCATCCAAACCGGAGATTTCCAAGTTTTTGTTTTTTTTTTTGTCTCACAAATGTTCTTATCTTTGATTTTCCAGTTAATCTTCTGGCGAATAGTTCTGTGAATCTGCTAAAAGAAGTTGTAGTTGTACGAATACAGTCTTAGATAGTTCTCAGTTTAAACATTTTTTGTATTTCAGCAGATTTTTCTTCATGTTTTATTGTACTTCAGTAAAAATGTGTCATTTTGGATAAAAGAATAAGCAATATTTTCTGTCTGGTATCCATTAAATGATGGTAGATGAAACTTTTCGAGTGGGAAGATGATGAGAGATGGTTGCGTTTCCAAACTTTTTGGTCCTGGTCGCGTCTTCTTCCAGACAACCTGAGAGTTCTGCAGGGAACAAAAGCAAAGGAAGAAAAACAGAGTCCTGACAACGCTGCTGTAGCTGGGAAAACATTTGTTTTTAAAAACCATCTCAAAAATTAATTGTTTGTTAAAGATTTTAAATGCTACAGAAATGAGAGGATAAAGAAAGGAGAACAGAGGCCTTGTTTGTGTGTGAAGACTAAACCTGTGGTAGAAACTGTAAATGACGTCTTTTTAAAGTGGAAGGGTTAGAGGGGAATCAAAACCCTTTCCCATGTGTCTGTGTGCGTTACATAAAGACGGCTGTCAAAGGCAGCGGTTGTTTCCGTCGCCGGAGGCGCTCGTGTCACACAGATGGAGTCAGACAGAGGAGAAGCGATCTGATGAGTTGGTTCACATGGACTCTAATGTTTCATCTCTAATGTGCATTTTTTACACTAAATTGTAAATATTTTCAAAAATGTAAAAGAATTACATAAGAATGACCCCACTTTGAATGTATACATGTCTAGGACAGCACAAGGGTTAAGGGACATCAAAAAAGTGTATTTGGTTCGTGTATTAGTAAGGATAATGTAAACTACACGCACTTATAATGCTTTCATACAGTGCGTCTCTTGTGTGGACATCCTACACACGTCCTACGGGCACTCACTTAGACCACTTGTGCCTCTTTTTGCGGTAAGCCCACCGCGTTGGCCTGATACCGCGATGATGGTAAGTAAGTTTGTGGTTAATCGTGCAGGTCTAGAAATAAGGAACTTTGAGCCGTGTTAGCACCAGGAAGTGAGAACGTTAACCATGTCTGATTGGTCAATTCAATTCAATTTTATTTATACAGCCCAAAATCACAAAGAGAATTTGCCTCTTTGGGCTTCATGCAGGTAGTTTTACAGATGCAGAAGTTAGTCATAAAACATGAAAAAATAGCTAAAGACTAAACAGACTCAATAAACTGGTTATTCCTGGTGTTGCCTCCTCAGTGTGGACACATATAAGTGAAAATAAAAGAGATTCTTCTTAAAGAAACTCTGTCCTGTGGTTTTGTAACGTAAACCTTCTTTGTGTTCTTTGATTCTCACTGTCGGTACATTCTACGCTACTTAACACGAGGGCAGAACGATGGAAGAGCTTAAAGTTGTAGAAACAGACAGAGAGACCGATGCATGCAGGTGAAGAAGAATCGCTTTCAGCAAAAGAAGGAAACATCTGGGATTTGGTTGCATTTTGGATTCAAGACGTCCGACGATGAGTAGAAAACAAGCTAGGAGGCTATTCCTGCACCGATGCTAACACAGCAAACCGTCTATCACTCTCAAAAAGTCCACAAAAATTAAACTACAAAAATAAAAGATAAACCAATCTATAAAGCAGGGCTGTAACAAGTATTCAAACACTCGGATTCTATTCAATCTGCTCCCAAAAATTTGCGACGTTCAAGATCGCTGATTTGTGATTTTTATAAATATAGTAGAGTGTAGTAAAACTATTTATTGCTCTGGAATACAGAATAATGTTGGAAAGCCGAATGTGTTTCAGGACTGTCACCAGAAGTAAACAAATCTTCAAAATAAAGTTTCCTGTTTTCAAAGTAAGACTAGTGAGAACTTCTATATCCGTTCAAAATCTTTATCTTTATCCGTGAGACTGAAGTTCCGCTCACGGACTTAAGTTCTGAAAGAAAAAAAAAATGAGCTTTAACGTCTGAGTTTTAGCTTCAGTGTTCATAATGTTTTGATAACTCTTCAACAGTTGACGCAATTAATGTAAATTCTAGCAGAATTTTGTGCAAAAATGTGTTTTTCTACTCAGAAACACAAAGCTGCTGAGCACTTCAAAAATGTTTTTCATAAAAAGTATTGATTCGTGAAGGCTGCTGTATACCAGCCACATCTGGTTTATTTTACTACAATAAAATGTATGTTTCTCAATTGTTACTATTCAGTTATCTGTTACTTAAAATAGTCAAAAAAGTAAGCTATGACTTTTTTTCAGGAAATAGCTGAAAATATTGTTGTACATTGTGATATATATCATTATATCATTATATTTTATATCGTAATATTCCCTTTTTTTCCATATCGCTCAGCAACTCAGTGTTAAATAAGGACCTGGAACACAGAGCTGAAGTCCTGGTGACTGTAAATGTTATTAGATCAGTGAAAATCAACACTTTCCTATGGAACCCCTGGCCTTTTCTCGCGGCTCACTGGTTAAAAAACACTGTTTTAAAAAACACAGATTTATCATAAATGAGTACACCCCTCTACATTTTTCAGGACATGTTTAGTGTCATTTCAGAATCAACATTTTCTAGAGGATTCATGATAATTTAATGTTTTGCAGTTCACAAAGTGCTCAATAAAACTCATTCTTTTGGAAAGTTTGGAAATTCTTATTTTGTTCATTGAGCTACTGATTAAATTAGTGCTTATTACAGAGGGTGCAGTCGTTTCTGCTGAGCTCTGCACATGCTGCTTTACCCACGTTTTGCCGGCGGACAGCCCGTATCCACCTCGCATGGACTCGTTAAGCCATTAGATCTGGAGCTTACTGGTGTTGTTGAAGTCAAGCTTCAGTCCTTTGCTGCCTGACAGATGTGCGTGTCCACCGTTGACCTCCTGAGCCCAACCCTTGTTGGCTGCTGTCTCTCTCTCTGAGCTCCAACTCATCATCTCCGTTTGGCTTTAACTGGGAGAGCAGAGCTCAGAGATCCTGATGCTTTTCACTCAGAGGTTCAACTCCAGCTGCTGCCGTGAAGCTGATTCTGTGTTTCCTCTGCGATAAAGAGACTCGTAAATGTTTGGTGTTGTACTCTGTGTCGTAAAGCTCTGTCACTCTGCACACCAAATTCATTTAATGAGATGGTATTGTTATTTGTCCACAGCTGTTTCTTTACTGTGGTGAACTTACATTGTCTATCTGGAAATGAGTGAGCACAGAAGATTTTCAGGTTTTGTTGGGTTCTGTTGGATGTTGAGCAGTCTGCAGACTAAAGCCCATGCAATATATTTGTCTCACTGCTGAAAATAGACAGAGATTACACCAGACAAACAGTTCGACGGATTTGTTTCATCGCTGATGATCAGGATACTAAACCGTGCAGTACTTCTATTTTGCTCTGGTACGTCTGTTTTCTACATAGACAAAGGTAATTCTGAGTTATTAAACATGATCACTGTTATTGTTTTTTATGTTTTTAATCACTTTTTACAGCTTATATTTAAAGTCTATCTGGCATGTGTACTTTATGATTTCTCCTTGTTTCTCTGGAGTCCAGACTGATGATTTATCTGAACATTTCGGATGTATGGCTCCACAGTTGAAGGTTGGATCAGATCCTGTACAAGTCAAAGGACCGTCATGTGGAGCTGTGAACATGAAAGCATTGTGTCAGTGACCTTTCTGCTGCTGTTTCAGAGACCATTTGCCACTGATATTCGCTCCTCAAGCATTTCTGCCCCCCCCACACACACTTTTTTTGTTCACTTTCATCTCTATCTTATCACAGTTCGTTGTGTTTGCTCTCTTTCCTCACCAGAGGAGTTTAAATGCTAATTTTCAGATAGCGCTTCTCTACTTTCTATTCATTTAGTTCAAAGGTGTCCAACTTTTCCCCCAAAGGGAACAGATTTAGTAAGATAAAAATGTTTTTAAAATAGGTTTATCTAGCTGGATATTTTTACCACTATTATTAAATACATTTGTTAAGGTTTCCTTACGATAAGAATCATGTGTGACATCCAAAAAGTCGCTCCGTTGTTCCAGAACTGTCCTCATATTTGCAAAAAGTGTCTTGATTTTTGAGCAGTTGTGTGTCAGTGCTGACTGACTGCTGTGTTGGAGAAGAGTTTTCCCTCTTTGTGTTAACGGTTTATCTTGTGGTGTTGTGTGATGTGTTTTAGAAGTGAGAATGGGTTTTTCAAACAGGGAAATCTGAGTTTTACTCATTGTGTTTTTGGTTTAGACGGGAGGGTGATGTTATGGAAGCAGTTGATCAGCATCTGGTGTTTTAGCAACTTGAAAAAAATTGTAATAAATATTTTTATCATTGTAATAAAAAGCTTTATTAGGTTTTAATTTCAAAACATATGAACATTTTCAGCATTTGTTGTAAAATGGTGCAAGTCAACAGAGATGTTTATGTTTTGTTTAACCAGAAAGTTGACAGAAAAACTTTTGATTACATCATTTTTTAAATTGATAAATATAATTTCTTTCTTGCCAAGTCTGTGTTTTTATCCACAATTTTTTGTTGTTTCTTATTTCCTGTTCTGAATAAGGTATTAATGAGCTAAAAGTACAAATAGCAATCATTGAGACTAGGAGCGTGCCAAAATATTGCGATATATCAATATATATCGATATATTGCAGCATCTAGTCCTGCAATTGATTCTCGATGGGTTCTTCTCACCAAGTATCAATCTTTTATTTTTGTTTGAAGAGATTGTAAAATGTTATATTTATCATTCTGTGGTGAGACGGTCCTTTGGAGGCAGATAGGGGGCGCCGTTTCATGAAGCACCAATGTGTCTGGCTGACACTTGAATTCTTTCATTTTTTTTCTTTTGTTTAAAACAATTTTGCATTAAGTAATGGCATTGCTGTTCATGTTTACTCTTGTTTACACAGAATTTTACAGATAATTCAAATTCAATTGATGTCAATGCTTGTCAAAGACGTAATATTGCCGATTTGCAAAAAAGTGTTTTCAAGACACAAGTTGTTCATCACGATTGTGTTCAAGCTAAATACATGGGGATATATTTTCCCAAAAAATATGTGTTCTTCTATATATTGTGAGTTATTTTAGATGTTTTTTTTCTAATTATCATAGTATCGTAGTAGTAAGAATCAGATCGTAGCAATCCACAGCCCTACTTGAATACAATCATTCCATTTTCTTCATCATGGCGTATTCTGGCTAAGACGTGCCAAAGCGCTGCAGTATATATATCTTCTTAGTAAATTTGTTCTTCTATGATGTTGTTCAGCAAGAATTTTAGGGTCATGGTTTCATTTTGTTCATTTGTAATATTAGAAGTGTTTTTTTTTATTTTTCCCATCCATGCTTTGATCAAGCCATCTTTTCATATATACACTATAAATTCTATGCAGCTACATCTTCATATTTCACAGCTCAATCTGTCCTTGAATACTGAGGGAAGGGAAGTTTTCAAACGGCATTGATTCAGTATATTTGTGTGTTTTTATTGTTCCACGTTGGTGGCTTCTGCAGTAAAATGTCTCCATAATGAATCTTTCTTTTGATATGATATTGTGAGGATAAAAGGTCAGTGACCCCTGCATGAATGAAACTCCTTTGAACTGATTCTAAAATATTAGAGGTGCACAAAATTTAACGTTATTTTTTTGCCCTTTCATATTCCATACTGACTGTGGTTGCAGATACTTTAGTTTATTTTGTGTGGAGAAGGATTTAAAGCTCTGAAGGTTTCTGCATTGCAGGACTGTAAGTAGAGGTAAACAAAGGACTGATGGGAAACACATGGAGGCTAACTTCCATGTCAACAGTCCCGCCCACAACTCAGAGGAAGTACTGCTGATGTGCAGAAACTGTATTAAAACACAACTATGTTTTGGTTTTTGGCTATAAACTGCATAATCATTATTTAAAAAAAACACACTGGAAACAATTTTACAATAGATAAAAATATAGGTAGATAAAAATTGAGTTTTTGC
The DNA here is from genome assembly GCA_003999625.1 of Oryzias javanicus. Taxonomy (NCBI): domain Eukaryota; kingdom Metazoa; phylum Chordata; class Actinopteri; order Beloniformes; family Adrianichthyidae; genus Oryzias; species Oryzias javanicus. Next base: position 2,019,486 of record CM012444.1, read on the forward strand.
TTAAAAATGTGATTTTAGAGTTTGCCTTCATCTTTAACTTAAAAAAATCTCATGCAAGCTTCAGCCTCGTCTGACTTTTGCGGTGCAACGGATAAATAAAAACATACAAATATAATAAATTGTATTTTCTAAATATAATAATAAATATGAAGCCACCATCTGAACAAATTTATTACCAGCAGTCTTGTAACTTTGCACAAGCTGATTCTCGTGAGATTTTGTTGTTCTGGTGCGCTGTAGAGCTGCTAAAAAGGGGGCTGTGCTGCCAACTGTTGGTCAGGGGTTTAGGTGGAAAACAAAAGTAAGACACTGAAGAATGCTTACAAACAATTAATTAAATATCATCTTGTCAGTATTTTAATCCATACAAGTATCGCAAAATCAAATATCGTGATATATCACCGAATCGATTTTTTTCTATGCCCCTAATGCCAACTCGGGCTGGACATTGATTATAATTACCAGAAATGATTCGATTCACAAAAGCCTGAATCAATTCAATTCCAATTTTTCTCGATTTTTCGATTCTTCAATTCAATTCAATTTTTAGTTTACACATTTAAATAGATTTGTTTAAAAATACATTCATAATCTACTTAACATTTTGCATATATTTATATTAATCTGATCCAGTTCACATTCTGTAAAATGTATCAGTGAAATACTGAGATTGTTAATATCATCCAGTGTTCCATGGATTCTCTAAAGGAGAAGTTCTAACTAAAATGTTCAAACATTGTAAACATTGTTCTGCTTCTCCTGGAGGGTCGTTTCAGTTTGGCCACTAGGTGGCGATCACGCTATTGCATTACACATTATTCCATAAGAGGAATTAAGTATTGGTAAAAAAAAAAAACAATGTTTTAGACCACAAATGGTTCATTAAAAAATGTTTCCTCGAAAGAGTTTGGAAAATAATGTCTGTGAGTTCATAAAGATGTTTATTTAGTCGATCGAGCGTTAGCATTAGCAGTTCTATGGAAAATTGCATTAAACGTTAGCATCAAACTTGGAGATTTTAGCTTTATATGTTTAATCGATTCAGATTTTTTATGAATGATCTTTTAAGCTTAAATCAATTCTAATCGATTAATTGATTTTATTAACCCAGTTAATATAAATTTTAATAACCCAGCCCTAGTGATCATTTCTGTAAATTGGGTGTGGCAGGTTAAAGTTTTGGCCCACAGCTTCTTCCCAAACAACTGCTCTCTGCTGTGTTTATGTCACTGAGCAGAACGTTAGCGTTAGCGCTGCATTTCCTATCTGGGTTTTCTCTGCTCTGTATGACCAAGACAGAAGCTCAACAGTGACGGCACGGATTTAGAAAATTATGTGTGAACTCACTCTCACTTTGTTACCAAAAAAGAAAAAAAAAGTTCGACCAACAACAACATTTAGCCTCGTCTTAAAGTAGCTACATGCTACTTTTCCAGCGTTCAGCGACGTGCATCTTGGCCGCACATATTATGTGTTGCCAACATGAGTTTACATCAGTTTGTGTTTGTTTTGCGTAAATATATGCAAATAATATCGGCCATGCTTTAAAACATCCAACATTACTAGAACGATCACGACAAACCAAGCTAGCGTGCTACCCGCGAGTTGCTAGCACCCACTGTAGCACACGCCTCATGGTTCTCAGCCTGATTTCTCGCTAAGAAAATGCAATCACTATCTTGTAATGATTCCTCTCGATCTGATTTTTTTGTTGTCAAAACTTTTGAAGTTGATTTCAAAATATTGCATCCCATTTTATGGTTCTTTGCGTACTTATTCGTACCTCCTCCATTCATCACTCAGGAAGGCACGTCTGTATGTCACGTGATTTCCAATGCAATAGTATTTATCAATGTTTGATATACAAGTAATCAAGCTGGCAACTCCTAAATACTCAGTCTTGGACATATTGGGAATATTTGACTGTTCATGCAATCCTATTGGCTTTGCATTGTTATGCAAAAGCTGCTTTCATTCTCAACAGAATCAGATGATTTACATTGATTTTATAAGTACTTCGCTACTGTTAAGCTGTTACAAACAGCTTCCACGTAATCCAAGTAAAGACAGCTGGATTCAAATAAAGCCGGTTTATTGGACAGATGGGTTGACAGAGCAAGAGTTAGACACATCTATGTGTCCTTGAAGCTAAGGCAGGGTCAGGCAGGCAGAGGTCAGTCTTGAGCATGGAAGTTTCAGGGATCAAACCTTGGATAACGTAGTTCAGGCGAGGGTCGGGGCAGGCAGCAGACAGAGTCGGAGCAGAAATGGTGTCAGGGAACAGAATGTCAGGTCAGAGTAAAAACTCTTGGTATTGCAGGCAATGCAGCACAAACAATACTTTGCACTGAGTGAGGCTTGGTGCGCTGCTTAAAGTCCCCCTCCAATGAAAATCCTCTTTTTAGAGTTCCTAACATGTCTGTGTGTCATTTTTCTTCTAAAAGAGAACAAATAGAATAAGAAATCCTTTGCTTTTTATTTCTCCTTTTAAATCTCTGTCAACCAAACAGTCTTGGACAGATTCTGTTTTTCATCAATAATCTTCTTTCTGCTGCACATGCACTAAACCCTCATCTGGTCCGGCTAGCGTGTCTAGTTCAGCTTCTGGAGAAGAGAAGATGCTACCTTCACATTGACTGCAGTCAAATGAGCCGCCGTTCACAATTCTGTGCTCCAATCAGCCGTCACTGGATTTTTGGTGTGACTTTCATCCAATACTTACGGTAGCAGTCCTGAGAACGCTGGAAAATCTCCAACAGACTCCACGGAGCTTCTTGATGTGACCACGGAAATGTGAACGGCGGCTCATTTGACCGCACTTGGAAAGGCTTGTAAATCAATGAAAGAGCTTAAAAGAAAGCTCTGGATTTAAAGGGTTAATGCAGGGGTATTCAACTCCAGGCCTCGAGGGCCACAGAGTCTGCATAATTTCCAGATATCCAAACTCTACTCATGACTGATTACCTGGTTCAGGTGTGTCCAACCAATTGGAGCATGCCAGATCCGGGTATGTTGGAAAACCTGCAGGAATGCGGCCCTTGAGGCCTGGAGTTGAATACCCCTGGGTTAATGTAACATAAAAATCTTATTAAAAATGGACTATGGAGCCAGACTGAAAGTCTTTGGTTTAATGCTGCTGCAGCCTAGAAACTGATTCTGTTTCGATGCAAGAAAAAACAACTTCTTTTCCAAAAGAGGAAAAGCTCCCACTTATGACTGATATACAAGCCACAAAATAATACACAGTTATCGTTGAAAATAATTGTTGGAGCTTTAGTTGCCATGCAACCATGAGCTAGACGTGCTTTTAATTCCATCTTAAAGGCTTTGCTTTTCTGTTTTCCACACACATTCTTTTACACGTTGTCATTCATTAGTAAATGATTGGATTGTGGCTTGGTTTTCTTCACTTCCTGTGTGTTCGGATGTCTGCTCATTAGCTGCTCTTTGCAAATGAGCTTTAATTTGGAGAAAAAATCTGATCATCTCACTCTCTTTTAGCGTATGGATTCACAGATGCAGATTATACAGATGGAAAAGTAAAACATTTCTTAGCAGACCGATTACACAATTATGAAATAAACACACTTTGTGTGTTGTGAGACAATGTAGTTTCTTGCTTTAAGGTCAAAGCGGTCACCTGAACCTCCATCGTTGTCTGGATTTATGCAGCTGATTTTGCCTGGAAGGCGCTGGCAGGAGAACTTGTCTTTTTTAGTATGGTTTAGAGTCTTTGTGGGGTTTTTTATTTTATGCAAACCTTGGTTCACAATCATTCTACCCAAAGAATAGTAAACACGATTTTCAAATATAGAATTTTCTACGCTTGATTTTCATAAAATCGGCATTTGTTATAACTGTGTAATGTATTTTCCACCCTATAGTGTTCTGCTTCTGGTCCATACTCATCAAGAACACTTTTATTAATTTATTTATGTATTTATTTATTTATTTATTAAAGAGCATTTGAGTTTTTCTCAACGTAAAGAGTTTTTTTTTTTATTCAGAACAAAAGATTGTACAGCAGCTGCAGTGACAGAGTACTTTATGACGTAGATGAGTGTCTCTCTGTACCATAACATCAGGAGCATTCACTTCATCCTCCTTCAAATAATAAATACATGCTACAAATATTAAATATCCTCTGCGGTTATCTCCTTCAGCATATCAGTATTTTTTTGACCACTTCTGAGTTATGGAGCTAAATCGGGGACAATATTATATGAAACCCAAATAAATCAAATTGACAAAAATATTGGTGTTTGGTCAAAAAATATATAAATGTCAGAAACTTTTTGTTATTCAGAATTAAACTTCATTATTTTCAGCTTCAAATTTTAATTTTTTTTTTTTGTTTAAAAACTCAAAATATGAATTTCAAAACTTTCTTTTCTGTTTCCAATCTTTTTTTTTTGTTTTCAAGTCTGAAAGTTTCAGTTACAAAATTTTTTGCCCAGTTATGGTGTGTTGGGGCGGAGCTAACACGAGGACCAATCAAAATCGATGAGGGTGGAAACTTCAGTCCGATGCATTCGCTGACTCCTAGAGTCATGTAATAATTACAATCAGAAAATGGCTGTTTAGTCTGTGCTGTCATAGTCTGAAGTTGTCCCTAGACGAGTGTAAAAAGCTGAGTTTTATTGCGTATAAACCGCGTGTCCAAAACACCGTTCTAGGCCATTCAAAGCACCATCTTCCCATCCATCCGGGACCGGGTCGTGGGGGCTGCCCACTTCCTCCAGCTCCTCTGGGGGATCCCGAGGCGTTCCCAGGCCAGCCAATGGTCTCTCCAGCGTGTCCTGGGTCTTCCCTGGGGTCTCCACCCAGTGGGACATGCCCGGGACACCTCTCCAGGGAGGCGTCCAGGAGGCATCCGGATCAGATGCCCAAGCCACCTCAACTGGCTCCTCTGGATGTGGAGGAGAAGCGGCTCTACACCGAGCTCTCTCCGGGTGACTGAGCTTCTCCTCCTAGGCCATTCAAAGCACCATCTATCCATCCATCCGGGACCGGGTCGGGGGGGCAGCAGCCTAAGCAAAGATGCCCAGACTTCCCTCTCCCCGGCCACTTCCTCCAGCTCCTCTGGGGGGACCCTGAGGCGTTCCCAGGCCAGCCGAGAAACATTGTCTCTCCAGCATGTCCTGGGTCTTCCCAGGGTCTCCGCCCAGTGGGACATGCCTGGAACACCTCTCCAGGGAGGTGTCCAGGAGGTATCCGGACCAGATGTCCAAGCCATCTCAACTGGCTCCTCTATAATATGATGGAGAAGCAGCTCTACTCCGAGCTCCTCACCTTATCTCTAAGGGAGCGCCCAGCCACCCTCCGGAGAAAACTCATTTCAGCTGAAATGTCTTATTGAATTAAATACAGGCGTAGAAATGCTTGGATAAAATGGCTATGTGGTTGGTGGGTCACTCTTATTAAACCTATACAACACTATGTTAAAACTGCATATGACCAGTACACATTCTGCATAAAGTGCTTTTCCGGCCTGGAAGCAGGAGTCGCTGGTCACTCCTGACTGCGGTGTGCAGTCTGTTTTGGGGCACTGGGCTGAGGAGCACCTCCACAGGATCAGTCGGCCCCGTGCGTGTCTCCCTCCTCCTACTGGACGAGGAGCGCTGCGGGACCTCGCGCTGCAGCTTCTGGGGAGGTGATGGTTGCTCCCATTAAATCAGAGCTCCTTAAACTCGCAGACCCCCCCCCCCTTTAAACCGAACACCTGCACTCCCCTCTCTCATGGAACACTGTGTGGATCAGTGAAAGCTGACAAAAGTGATGAAAGTGAACTACTATCATTTTTGAAAAAGTCTTTCAAGTGACCCTTATAGCAGTATTTTTTCTAAAGTTGTTTTGAATCAAAACTTTGCTTTTTTATATAAATAAACCAAAAAAAAAAAAGTAGAGTATGAACAGCTTTCCTCACTATTGTATCGGCAGTTTATTTCTCCATTTAGTTTGTAACCAGATCTGTTTTTTTGAAGATAAAACAAGGAGGATTGTTATAAGACTAAGAAATCTGAAAGAAAGAAAGAAAGAAAAGAAAGAAAGAAAGAAAGAAAGAAAGAAAGAAAGAAAGAAAGAAAGAAAGAAAGAAAGAAAGAAAGAAAGAAAGAAAGAAAGAAAGAAAGAAAGAAAGAAAGAAAGAAAGAAAGAAAGAAAGAAAGAATGACCGCCACGTGGGAAAGCTTTTAATTTCTTTGTGTAAATTTGAGTTCCTTTTTAAACTTTTTAGTCCCAGTTGATTAGCTAATGTTTAATATGCCAAATAATTGAAAAGCAAAGAAGACAATCAGTTTGATAAGATTGAAATTACAAGTGATCCTGGTTCACACAGAAAGAACAGGACGTCTTCCCGAATGAGACTAAAGATTCTTCCTTTTTTTCTGTAATCTGATCTGTGCTTAAATGAGCTCAAAATCATTCCCACCTACATGTCATTGTGTGTCAGACAGAATAAAAGAGTGTTCAGCAGATCATGAGACTCCAAAATATAAAAACAGTAAAATACATGTAATAAAACGAGGGGTGTGTTCTACCCAATGATACATAACTGGATTGGAAATCACGTGACATACGGCGAGAACCGGGAGGTTTGTGCTAAAGTGGGTGCTAGCAACTCGCGAGTAGCATGCTAGCTTTTTTCTTCGATGTATGTTTTTATTAATGTTTTATAACACGGTCGACGTTATTTGCATGTATTTACGTGAGATCTTAACAAAAACTGATGTAAATGTATGTGGGCAACACGTATATGTGCAGTCATGATACATGTTGCTGCATTGCTATGCTAGCAAAGTACCACGAACTTTAAGAACCTAAATCTTGTCGTCGGACGCACTTTTTTTGGTAAGGAAGTGTAAGTGAGATCACATATAATTTTCCAAAATTATAATCCATAATAATCCAAAATAGCCTAAAAACCTTAATAATGTCAATTAGTCCAAAAAAACGAGCATAATTCCATTATAACTTTCAACTTTACTACACTCTGACTCCATATAATATAAAGTATTGACTGATCGACTATTAAAGTCGACTATTTTAATAGTTGACTAATGAACTATTTCTGCCTGTCCTTTTGTCCTCAGGTGGAGATCTGGATGCAATCGACCCATTAAAGACGAAGCCAAGAATCATCTATTTTTCACACGAACTTTTGCAAGATTATTGAACAATTCTAAAAACAAAAAGCACATTTGTGTTTGCATCCTGCAGATCTCCCATCGCTTTCTACCAAATCCTTAATTCGGCCTACCAGAGAAACAGAACGGGTAGAAGTTTGCTCGTCAGCAGTTTTTCTCCCTCTATTCTTGGAGCATCCTTTCTCTGTCTTTGCCTCAGGGATTTCCTCCTTATGTCTACCTCTTCCATCAAACACGATAGCAAAAGCACATTCAACCTTTCACTCTTGTTTCCGTGGCAACCAGCTTTACATTTCAAGCTCTTCTTAGTGATGACCAGCACTAACCTTGGACCTCAAGCCACCTGCGCTTCATAAATAATCCTAATCCGCATTGGCCTTAACCAGAGGTTGGTGCTTCCCCAGGAAGGAGGAAAGCAGCTCCCCAGTTTGCTGTAGTGTTACCAGTATTTACACAGGCGACCTACGAGCAACAACATTCATTCTAGTTGGAGTTGAACTTCCCAGCTGCAAACAGAGTCTAACACGCCGGGTGTTGGTCTCCATCTGATGTCTGATCAGGACCGGTATCGTCCTTTGTCTGAAACTATAGCTACAGTCAGTGGGGGGGGGCCACTCTGGAGGCAAAGATCCAAACTCTGGAATGTCACTGGACAGGGAACATCAACTCCACAGTAATGACTGATCAGTCTCAAGCCTCAATGTCTAAGCTGTAGCAGGATTTTGCTTCTTATGCCATAAAACTTTTAAGGACTAAAATCTCTCAAGGATTTAAAGAACTCCAAGCAAACAAGACAGAACTCTGTGAAGGTTCCCATTGACAGAGGAGGACGAAGGGTCAGGAAAGAAGAATGCAATGGTGAGTTTTCTGTACTTTTGCCAAAAAAACAAACTAATTTCTTCATCTCACCTCTACACATTTTACAAACTATTGTGAATATAACACACACAACTTTCTCTCTTTTATATCCCTTTATTTCTGTGTATCAGCGTGACATTTCAGTGACATTTTATTCACAATTATAAGACAGCAAGCTCAGACAGAGATTAGGGGGAGATGAAAGGCCCAATGGAGCAAATGTCATTCAATGAAACTTTCTTCAATAAGACAGGAGACTTCATTGGAAACTATCAAAGACTCGTCAGAGGCTGTTGGTTGAGGCTGTGTTGAATGTATTGAAAGATCAATATTTGAAATTGTCTTTAGGTTTCTTGAATGCTGCTTGAAAGTTTTGACCTTTTTAGGCGATACGAACAAGCTTCATTTAAAAAATATAATTTCCAAATTCTGCTTCCAGTTATTTACCGACTATGAGACCATTGATTTTGTCAGATAAATGTTAGTTAAAGATATTTCTGTGGGCTCAAAATAAGGCCATAAAGATTTGGTTTCATCATACCGCAAAATAAAACTGCTCAAGAAATTTTTGATTTCGAATGTGTAAAAAGTGATCTGCCTGCCCGTAAAAAAGATTAGCATTTTTGAAATAATGTTTACGTTTTTTCAAAGATTCAAAGGCTTTATTGTAACTGTCAGGGACAGTTAAATTCTGGGTGGTCCACCAGCAGCAATACACAGCACAATAAGATAAGATAAAGAATTTAAAAATAATATTAGATAAATAAAGGAGAATAAAAGTAAAAAGAAAGTATTGAACAGTAATAATAATATATAATGTTTATTGCTATGTGAATGTCTGTATACTTGATGGATGAAAATTGAAATGATTTGTATTTAATCACTATTTATACCTGTATTTAAATCAGGTGATCAGAATCGACAAAACTGATTTAAAAAAAAACAGAAAGATTCAGATAGAAAGAAATGCTGTTTGTCATTTTAAACTTTTTTTTCTTTTGACAGTCTTCTGCTTAAGTTTGCAGTAACATAAAAAGGACACAAATCACTTCTGTTTTGGATCATTTAAAAGCAAAACCTGAAAATTCTCTCCACAGTTTTCTATCCACAAAGTTCTTCAACATGTCACGTTTTAAGTTTTTCATATTGGTTCAGAGGCTCTATGAAAAAAAATTAATTACATCCGCCTTTCAGTAGCGCGAGGCTGCGTTTCTTCAGAATAAGATGGAGTTTAGTTAATTGCATCAACTGTTGAAGCGTTATCATAACCAAAAGAATGTAAACACTGTAGCTAAAGCTCAGATGTTGATGCTAATTCATTTTTTCAGAAGTTATGTCAGTGAGCGGGACTTCAGTCTCAGTTTCTGAACAAAAAAAAGCTCTCTTTAGTTTTACTCTGAAAACAGGAAGTTCACTGTTACGAAGATGTTTACTTCTGGTGGTTGTACCGCGGCTTTGCTTTTGTTCGTTATCTTAAAAAACATTCATCTGTATTTCAGAGCAAAAATGCATCGTCCCCAGATCATATTTTGATAATATTTTACTACAATTTGTGACCGCGAATCAGCGATCTTGGAGGTCACGGATATTCGTACTTGAAATTTTGGGAGCAGATCACGAATACCCGAGCACCCAGATACTCGTTACAGCTCTAACAGGAATTGACTATGGAGGAATTGACTATATTCCAGTTTGTTCACTGGTTGTGGTTCAGCATTCTTAGGGAAGTAGCTGTTTATGAGTCTGGTGGTATGTGACCTGAAGCGGCGTCCTGATGGCAGCAGGTCAAACAGGTGGTGAGCAGGGTGGGTCGGGTCCTTCAGGATTGTAATTGTTCTTTTTTGGCAGCAGGGGGGGAGGGGATGATTTTCTGTGCTGTGTTGATGACCCTCCGGACATTAGTGGACCCGAACAGCTCAACCCAGTCCGCTGTAATATACTTTTGTCATTTTTCTACAATCTGCAGCAAAACAAAACAGTTTGTCTGACGACCGGTTGAATCTGGACCACCGGGGGTTTCTTCCTTGTGTTCACTGGGCTCAAGACATCTGTTAAGGCAGCAAAACAAATAATTTTATCAGAGCACCAGAAGAAGTGATCCATTTATAGATGATTTGTTTAATAGCGTCTACTTCCTTTTCTGAAAAAACTGCTTTATCTGAAGTGAAACAGGTATTGCAGCGGACTGAGTTGAGCTGAGTGGCTGTTTGAAGTCCATTGCTCAGTTAGCATGCGCAGATGCTGGTCGGCCATTGACCGTTCATATAAGAACTGGACAAGTGTTGAGGTCACCTGTAGGAAAAGAATTACCTCCAGCCCTCTCAAAATCAGGCTATAGCCTTCGCCGTCACTTTCTGATACGTCTACTGCCAGATTGCAACATATCGCCACCCCACAACGGCGAATAGTCCGATTCGGCCTGAATCGCGTCTTTAGAGGAACTGCGGTCACCAGTCATGGGTGAGCTTGTTCTGGCTTTTTTTGGAAGTCGACAGCCCTCCCACTGAAAGCAGCTCGGGGGAATCAGTCAATCAAATGTTGGAGGTGGGGCAGGTGGAGACCACATGCTTTTATTGAGGCATCTGATTGGTCAGTTTATAACTTAAATAACTGGCAAAGAAAAAAATATCTTTAAAAAAAAATGAGGATGTATTAGAAGAATTTATTCTGACAAATGAAATGAGTATTAGCCGTCTATTTTTCAGTGGAAGTCTATGAGACTTTGGACATCTTGAAACCAGTGGGTACTTCCTGTTTGGAACACGTGAGGGGAGGGGTTGAGAAGTCCATGTCTATGATGTGAGCCCTGAGTTCTGTCAATCAACCTGGTTATTCTGTGGTTTTGGGGAAATAAAGAGAGGCGGGCTGGTGGACGAGACAGAATAAAGTCATTTGAGGAGCGTAGATTCACTAATTATAATCAAAAAAATGTGGAGTGTTCTCTTCTGCTGTTTCTGTTGCTACCCACAAAATAAAGATAATTAAAACAGATTAGGTCTCTGCATCTCAGTGCATCTCAGTGCAGGAAAGGGAGAGAGGGAGGTTACAGCATATTCCTCATTACCTCGTTATAGCGAGAAAACACATTTCTATTGAATGCAGGATTACTGTATTGCTTTATCGAATATTGCCTGGAGAAGTTTATATATATATTATTAAGCAAAGATCTAAAGAACTGTTTCTGAATGAATTATAAGTGCGTGTTATCTGTGTGTTGCCATGACAACGTAGGCCTACAACCCTCCCAATGCCACCTGTGGCTCTAATATATGTTTAAAGCACAAAGCTGGCCAAAGAACTTCCAGAAATACCCACTCTAGGGTGAGGGGGAGGAATGTTTTCTCCCCAGGGCAGGAAAATCACAAACCTTACTACTTACGCGAAGGTCTTTCTTATCTGCTACAATATTAAAAGACACTTTAGGACCACAAAAAGGATGAGATGATTGCTCAAGTGTACAAATGGATGTGCATGTTGTGAATACATGCATTAACTGGAGCGCTAGCTGAACCATCTGTGGTCTTGCTGCAGCTGCTGCAGATGTGATCTGTGCGTTTCTGTGGAGATGAGTGGAAAATTGTTGGAATCTGAAAATGTGGCTGTTGTTTTTTTACAGCATATGCTGAAAGAATGAGATTTGTAACCAGCTCAATAGCCTAGTAGATTGTCCACCATGAAACTGGAAACTCATGGGTTCAAATCCCCAATTAGGTCAAATCAAATAGCCTAAACATGGGATCCTCCCTGCTTGACATTCAGTATTAAGGTTTTGAATTGAGGCTAAACCTCAAAATGGCTCCTTAGCTTATCTGCACAAATGTGTAACATGACATTTCCACCGCTCAGATCGCAGACTTCCCTCTCCCCAGCCACTTCCTCCAGCTTCTCTGGGGGGATCAAGCCAAGTTCCATGACTGCGGTTTAGGCCACCGAGGCACTCCCCTTGAACTGCCCACCGAAACCACATTTCACCGGCCACTTCTGAGCTCTCCTGCAGGTGTTGGGCACCTGACCAGGTGTCCGTGGGAGGGGCCCCGGCCACCAGGTGTCCGTGGGAGGGGCCCCGGCCACCAGGTGTCCGTGGGAGGGGCCCCGGCCACCAGGTGTCCGTGGGAGGGGCCCCGGCCACCAGTTGCTCGCCTATGAGCCCCAACCCCACGCCTGGCTCCAGGGTGGGCCCCCAGTGATGCCAATCCGGGCGACCTAATGGAATATTTGATTGAACTTCTTATTAAGGGGTTCTGAACCGCTCTTAGTCTGACTCGTCAACCAGGACCTGTCTGCCAGGGAGACCCTAGCAGGGGCAAAAGCCCCAGACAGCATAGCTCCTGAGATCACTCGAGCACACAAGCCACTCCACCACATCAAGGTGTCGGTTCATGGAGGGGAATTATATTTTCTTTTTTTTTTTTTTTTTTTTTTTATTTGTTGACCAACCAAAACTATTGATCGACCATAATTTACCTACAAGTAAACTAATTGGAATATAAAGATGCCTATTGCAGAAATTATTGAAGGTCTTTTTTTTTTGTTGTTGACCTACCAGAACTATTGACCTGCCATAATTTAACTACAAGTTAACTAATTAAACTAATTGGAATATAAAGTTGCCAACTGCCTAAATTATTGAGGGTCTTTTTTTTTCCTACCAGAACTATTGACCTGCCATAATTTAACTACAGGTAAACTAATTTAAATTTAAAAATGCCTACTTACTAAATTATTGAGGGTCTTTTTTTTTTTTTCCTACCAGAACTAATGAGAAGCCATAATTTAACTACAGGTAAACTAATTGAAATTTAATAATGCCTACTTTCTAAATTATTGAGGGTCTTTTTTTTTTTTTTCTACCAGAACTATTGACCTGCCATAATTTAACTACAGGTAAACTCATTGAAATTTAATGATGCCTACTTTCTAAATTATTGAGGGTCTTTTTTCTTTTTTTTTTTTTTTTTTTTTTCTACCAGAACTATTGACCAGCCATAATTTAACTACAAGTAAACTCATTGAAATTTAATGATGCCTACTTTCTAAATTATTGAGGGTCTTTTTCTTTTTTTTTTTTTTTTTTTCTACCAGAACTATTGACTAGCCATAATTTAACTACAGGTAAATTAATTGAAATACCTACTTTCTAAATTATTGAGGGTCTTTTTTTTTTTTTTTTTCTACCAGAACTATTGACCTACTGTATTTTACCTATAGTTAAACTAATTGAAATATAAAGATGTCTACTGCATCAACTAGGTCTTTTTTTTTATATTTATTTTTTTATGTTTTAAGGTTTCTAACCCCCATCGCAGTTTCATTCCTACGCTGGGACTACATAAACCTTACATTTTTATCTATACTTTTTTTTTTTAATCTAATTTTAATCTACCCTCTTCCTACTATCCTAGTGCTGATTTTACAGCTTTTGACCTAAAATCTAAAACCTACAATTTATTCTAACCCCCCTGTTTTGATTTTTTTGTCACAATTGTCCCTTTTTGAACAATCGATTTTTTAATCGATCAAAAAAATCTGTAACTCTTGTCAGAAATTTGCGTTTTGATTTCCGTTCAATCAAAAGGGATATCTCTTCAATTTTAGAGTTACTCTCTGCCTGTGTCTCTCCTTTCTTTGTTTTCTTGGAATTTTCCACATATGCATGAGGTGAAATTCCCTCCACAAAGACAGGTTTATTTTGTTTTTGCGAGACTCCTATGTCGATCCTACTTCTGTTGCGCCTTCTAGAAGATGTTGATCTTTCATCTTTTATCTTAATCACCCTGCTTGGTGATCCTTTGACGCTGTTCCCATCAACAAGGGTCACAACAAAAGTTGTTACTGGTGTTTCCTCTTGGCGTTTTGAGGCATCTTGAGTTAACTCCTTTACCCTCTTAGGCCTCACAGTTTGCCTAGAGCGATTCTTTTTACCAGTCACATGTTCTGGTTTGCTGGAAACCTCTGACTTCCCTGTGTTTCTTCTGCTGTGTTTTGTAGAAGTGGTGACTTTATCCACCTGTGTGTTTGGTACTTTGCCAGTTTTCTCAGCAACCCAACAAAGACGCCTCTCTTCTGGATCGGTTATCCCACTCTTCTTTTTCAGCATTTTTATGATGTCTTTTACTCTATGAGACAACCTTTTCTTTTCCTTGTGTCCAGGTGTACTCTGTTCTTTACTAGATTTTTTTGCAGAAGTACATACCTGAGAGGATTTGTTTTTGTTTTTCCTCTTCAAGAAACCTCTATAGGTATCAGGTTGATTAACAGGTACGGGCTCACAAACCTCCATCACTTGTTTTGCTGATGTTACATAAGAGTCATCTGTTCTATTTGATAGATGCTCCATGGTAATGAAGTTATGGTTGAGAGCTTCCTCAGGTTTGATCCTTTCTTTTGGATCAACATTCAGCATCTGCTTTATTAGAGATTTAAACTCTTCGAAATCAGATTCATCATCCTGTGAATCTTTATTCGCTGGCGGCAAGTCTAGCAGATTATCCAGTGTAAAAACTCGATCAAAGAAATCGTCGGTTACCTGGCTTCTAATTATATTTAAAGGACTACCTAGGTATTCACAAGGTCTTCTGAATGTGAATGAAGTGCCGCTTTCATCTTTTGTTTTCTTAAATGTAAAAAATTCAAACAGTCGTGTACCTGTTCTTAAAAATTTGTCTGGAGGTTGGCCTTGCATTTGTATAATGGATGCAATGTAGTCATACAAGCAGGTTCTCGGGTAGAAGTGCTTGCCCTTATGCATGCTAGCTAAAACACATCCAACACTCCACATATCCACACTTATATCGAGTGGACAACCAAAGACTACCTCGGGAGCCCTGTAACCCAATATCTGAATGTCATTTTGGCGACCTAAAGATGATTTGTGTTTTGCCAAACCAAAATCAATTAGTTTGATCTTATAAGGTGCAGAACTGTGATCTATAAACATTATATTGTTTAGTTTAATGTCACAATGAACGACACCCACCATCTTTAGAGCTCTTAAAGCCACCAGCAATTGCTGAGCAATTGGCCTGAGCTCATAGACATCAAATGGTTTTCGATCTCTCATCATAAAAATTTCTGATGCAGTTGTGTGAAATTTTGGGAACACGATACAAATTTCTGGGTGAAATTCAAAGTATCCCAACATCTGCAAAAGATTATTTTTATCTGGATCCAAGGGCTTGATTTTCTTGAGCATGTTTAACTCAAGTTGCCCTTCGCATCTTTCTAAAAATTTAATTGCCACATCTTGAGAGGTTTCCTTTATTTTATAGTGGACCACTTTACCGTAAGATCCCTCTCCTAATTTTGCTTGTTTTAGGTAAGTGTTTTGACCAATTTCCAGAATTTCTGGAAATTGTTCAGCGGAATCCTCACTATTAATTTCCATTTTTCGTCTTTCTAATCTCTTTTCTTGTTTGTGGCTGTTGACCTAGTTTTAAAATTTCAGGCAAGTATGTAGGCTCCTTACTTTGGTTCTTTGGGTTTATTGCCTTGTTAGATTACATCACATGACATCATGACATCATCATTAGTCATCAAAGGATTACATTGATGACATCATCATTTTTCGTCACATGACGTGACATCAAAGCCTAAAATTGTCAGATGATGAAATCACAATTAATTGAAAGCATAGCTCCGCCCACCGCTGCGTGACGTCATGACGTCATCCTAGCGCCGTTCTTTGGCAGGTGTCTGCATTTCTTCTACAACAAATATCCAAGGCTGTGTCTGAATTTCCTTTCTAATCCCTAACTATTAAAAAAGTAAATAGTGCGGAACTGTACCGTGTCCTGGATTATAAAAGGTAATTCGGACACGATTCTCACTACTTTTCTTTCGTTTTATGAAAAACCGGATGTGACGTAATCGATTTCACGAAGTGGAAAATCGAATAAAAACGAACATTTCACGGCGTTTATTTATGACCCCACTGTGTTCTGAAGGCGAAAATGTGGATGCTTTATTCAAATATTGCATTTAAACACGTTTTTCTGTTCGAAATTATTTGACCGCAATGCATTGTGGTCTATATCCGCTACTTGACAAGCAGCATCGATGTACGCTAGTTTCGCAAAGACTTTTGGGAAAAATCTAGTGCTCTCGATTTGGAATTAATAGATTCGAACAGTCTAGAAAGTGGTGAACGCGCTATACAGAGCAATATATAGTGATTGGGGGGGATTCGGACACAGCCTCGAGATCCAAACGTTTTTCAAATATGGATGCGCATAAATCTTTCTTTTGTAGCTCCCGGAGATGGAGACTCGAGTTCTATTTTCCCCCAAACCCAATGACTCAAACGTAAGCCTGCACCGCGGTCTACCCGTCTCTGTGTGTTTATATCCGTGTTGGTGTCGGCCCAATTCCTGGTTTGCTTCCTTTTCTGTGGTCTATGCTTTGTTATGTTGTATTATGGTTAAAATCCACTCTTTCTCTGAGGGTCACAGTTAACCCTTGTGCAATCTTACAGGGTTCAGATGACCCAATCCTCACATTGAGGTGTGATCCATCCCATAAAAACATGATGATGAGGTGGTCAAAATGTCACGTCTGCCACAGACATCAGTGAAAATAAAAGTATATATATATATCCTCGCTGTCTTATAGGGCCCAGATGACCCCACTCCCAACGTCAACATATCTAGGTGAGCAGAAGGGTTAATATTTACTCTTCTTTTTTTTCTTTTTTTACATTCACTGGTTTTTCATGTGTGGGCGTGTCTTTGTTTTAGTGTTTCACCTGTTATCATGAGATGTGCACCTTTTGACAAAAGAGATTTGTCCAGCATAAATACAGTTTATTTGATTCTAATCAATTTAATCATGAATATCTCTGTATTCTGAATATTTGCTGTTCAGTTACAGTGTAAACAAAATACATATATATACTAACATATATACCACATTTAGTTTTGCATTTAACATTTGTTTTGAATCCTACTTTTCTTTGTCTTGAATACAGAATTTGTCCTGCTAACTTACTTCAAGGTATTTTAGCAGTAAGTTGACAGAAATTTTGCATTTATGACAAATCGTGTTCTTAACAAAAATGTTAAATACAAAACAAAGGATTCAAAGGATTTATAATCTCAGACCAGTGGACAAATCAATTTCACTGGCGGAGATTGGAACTCAGGTCCCAGAGAAAAATATAAATAAATGAACAAACAAATAAAGTAAACATATAGAACACAACAGTCACACAGTTCAGCAGCCTGACAGCTTCAGGGAAGAAACTGTTTTGGAGCCTGGTGGTTCTGGATCTTATGCTCCTCAGCCTCCTGCCTGATGGGAGAGGTTGGAACAGACCATGTGCCGGGTGGGTTGATTATGTTCAGACCCCTCCTCTCATCTCATGATGTAGAGGTCTGTGGTGGTTGGCAGCTCTCCCCCCACAGTTCTCTTTCACCACACGCTGCAGAGCTTTCCTCTCAGCGGTGGTGCAGCTGCCGTGCCACACGGTGATGCAGATGCAGAGGACGCTCTCCACAGCAGCATGGTAGAAGCTCATCAGGGCTGAGCCTCCAAGTCCAGCCCGCCGCAGCTTCCTGAGGAAGTACAGGTGCTGGTGGGCCTTCTTGACCAGCTGGGAAGTGTTGGTGCTCCAGGAAAGGTCATCGCTGATGTGCACACCCAGATACCTATAGCTGGAGACGAGCTCCACTGGTGCTCCATCCATGTGCAGGGGTGGGCTGGGGCGTCTGCTCTTCCTGATATCCACCATCTCCTTGGTCTTCTTCACGTTGATGCAGAGGTTGTTCTCTCTGCACCATTGCACCAACATCTCCATCTCCTCTCAGTAGTCGGACTCATCGTTGTTGCTGATGTGTCCGACTGCCGCTGTGTCGTCTGCAAACTTGACTATATGGCAGCTGGGGTCGCACCGAGCAGTCATACGTCAGCAGAGTGAACAGGAGGGGGTCAGCACACAGTCCTGGGGTGTTCCAGTGCTCAGGGTGAGGGTACGGGAGATGGTGTTGTGGATCCTGACAGTCTGTTGTCTATTTGTCAGGAAACCCAGTTCCCTAGTGTGGGGCTCAGGCCAAGGGTGGAGAGTTTCTGCAGCAGGGTCTGTGGGATGATGGTGTTGAAGGCCGAGGACAAATCCAGGAAGAGCAGGTGGATGTAGGTGTTCCTGCCCTCCAGGTGCTGAAGGGCTGTGTGGACCACAGAGGAGATGGCATCATCAGTGGAGCGGTAGTATTCACGTTTTTTGGATTCAAACAGGACCGCTATACATTTCATATTCTTCCTCAGTCCAACATGTACCTGCTATGTTTATAAAAAAGATGCTGATATGAGATATGAAACAGAATTTGTAGTTGATAACTTTATAAATCTGACTCTGAAATAGGGATTCTAAAAAACAATTATTTTAATAGTCGACTAATCGGGTCGTGCATCGACAGGTTGTAAACTAAATGAAAGTGTGCAATCTTTTTTTTTAGAGCTTTAAACATATATTTAATAAAACATATGTAATGTATTTCAAAACCAATAGATGCATGTAAACACAATTAAAAGATATACGGTACTCACTGAAAGTCCATTCATAAAAGCAAAACACTAATGATATCTTTGAACTCAAGAGAGTCCTATATATATATACAGATATATATATCTGTATATATATATTTAAAAAAAGCAGCGTGAAACCCATATAAACAAAGAACTTTGAGACATTGCATATTAAAAAAAAAAAGGAGGGGGGCTATATATTTATAAAATGGAGAAAAGCAGAGGATGTTAGAATGTACGACTTTTATTTTTTCACTGCACCCCCTGTTGCAATAAAAGCCCCAATCATGGGTTGCAAAAAGAAACTGAATATTTTCCAGTTTGGTAGACGGCCCATAAATCTGTTTTCTCTTTTCTTTTTTTTTATTTCTTGCCATTGTTGTGTCTTCAGGTTACATTTAATTACATGCGGAATAAAGCTAATGTAATACACTTGTCAACTAAGCTCTGGACTTTTAGACGAGCTCGCTAGCTCACTTCTGGAACTTGTAAATAGTTTACATCACCGTTCCATAACTCTGCAGCAGATCCGTACCGTCACACAGCCTCTCTGTGCGCGGTGAACGTTTCAAAATCTGCACTCCTTGAACCCAATATGAATGAAACCTTGGCTGAGAAGTTCATTTCCAGTGTAAACTCAAAATCCGCGCCACCCTCGCGGCGTTTGGTTCGGAGAGTGCTGATCTTGAAACGTTCGCTGCACAGACAGAGATGCATTATGGGTACAGAGCTGCTGCAGGTTTATCTCCATACAGCCCAATAATGTCAGCTGCACACGATCCATTTAAACCTGTGGAGCTGCTGCAGCAGAGCTTGTTGTGTTAGCGCTAATGTTAGCTAGACTTCTCTTCTGCATGGTCATACTCAGTCACAAAGAACTTTTTCTTCAGATACTCATGCAAAACCGTGGAGCTGCCATGGAGCACAAATTGCATCAAACAATTTTTCCTTTAATTCTTCTTAAATTTCCCACATTTTTAAGCTCTTTTAGCGTGTTGTTATGTTCTCTGAGCCTACCCAGAACATCCTGTGACATCACTGCTGACCTAAAAAATAACGCGTTGACTATCAAACTAGTTGTCGCGTTATTCTTGACTAATCGCGGCAGCCCTACTCTGAAAGAGTCAGTGCCTCATCCCCCGCAAACTTAACTTGCACATCGCTGGTTTATATTTGAGTCAGTGAGAGACCAAAAGATCATTTTTAGGGAAAAATAGTTTCTTGTTTCAGATGGCGAACTCATTAGATCAGAGGTTCTTAACCTTTTTGACACTGGGCCCAATTTTCCCGGTACAAAGTGATGCGAGGCCCATTCAAATATAAACATGTTAATGTAAATTCATCCACATCTTGTTTGATTTGTATTTGATAATTAAATCAAGTCATTTTATGGTTTATCAAAGTAAAATCTTGTGGGAAAAAATGATCCAACGTGATCATCTCAGACATTTATATTCATAGAGAACAAGTAAACCACATTTGCCAACCTCAACACAAATTAGAATTCCAAAAATATTTATAAGGCATTTTGATAAATAAAATTGTCTTGTAATAAAACAAGAACACTTCAAATGAGTTTCAAATGAAACAAACTGTAAATGACATTTAAATAAAATGTGAATTTAAAGATTACCTTATAACCTGCTGATGAACTTGACAAATTAAAAGTTTTAATTTAGTACTAGATATTTCTCTCTAAATATGTGACAAATTAACAACAACAGTCACGACAATCTGTTAAAAAAAAAAAAAAAACTAAACATGAACTGAGGCAAAGAGCCCCGGTATAAAGAAAATATGATGAGGGGCTATTGGCTCATGCCACAAAACGTTACTGAAGCCAGGTTCACACTGGACGTAGAACAGAGGCCGCCTCTATTCGGCGTCCATGTTAACGTATGGCGGCGTTCACACCAGGCGCAGAGCGGTGTGGTCCTCCGCGGAGGACTCCCACCGTGCAGCGGATCGTTTCGGCGTCTGCTCTATTTGAGCACGAGCCGCGAGCGTTCCGTATCAATTCTGGCAGGAAGTTACATAAAGATACAAGAGAAAATACGGTTTATTTTTAAAAGAAAGTGTGTATTCACACCTAATTTTGGAAAACCGTGCGTCCAGTGTTAAACTTTGTTCTTAGTTGCTCAGACCCAGAGGAAAGGGGTTAATGTTAGGATTCTGGTTCTGGTTCCTGAGGTCGGCTGTCTCTGCAGCACACGACTCCACCAGGAGATGGGTCAAATGTGGAGAACACATTTACACATTTAGGAGCGGGACAGTTAATGGGAATTAAGTTGAATTTTAAATACGTGCGTCCAACAAAAACATCCAGCCTTGGACACACTTAGAATATGTGCAACAATGCAGCAATGAGATCCTGGCTTTATGTATTACATGTGTTCAATATGAATTTCTATCATTTTCTATGCTGCTCGCGTGTAAATACGTGTGAATTACATCAGTCTTTTTAAAATATAACCAATTTTTTACAATAAAACGCTCTGATTGACAAATGGGATCATGTTTTTGTATCTAAACAGACAGTATACAGGTAAATAAATAGATAATCACAACACGCACATGCGTTCGTGAGCACACACACACACAGATCAACGTAGTGAGCAGACTCCTCTGCGGGGCTCCGGGGTTGGATTTCGGGAGTAAACAACAACAGAGAGGCAGAGAGCAGAAACATGGGTAATAGTTTTAGATTATGAATTTACTCACGCACACACATGAGAGCGCGAACAGAGACGCATGCACACAGATCAATGTAGTGAGCCAGCTCTGTAGCGGGTGGGCGGGGCTGGATTTTGGGTGTAAAACAGCAGCAGAGAGGAGTTCCTCTTAGCAGAAACACGTGGTAATATCTTTAGGTTATTAACTTATCAGCCATGATGGTAAAAACAACAAAAATTCTCGCTGAAGCGCCTGTGGACCGCCGCGGAAAAATGTGCGTCTGGTCTGCTGTAAACCACAGAGCGGGGGGGAAGCCACGTGCACTCGGCTTCGCGGTGCTTCTGGGTCCAGTGAGAACCCGGCGTGATGCTTACTGCCACCAAGTGGTAGGAGGCTGCATTCGCGACCCTCAGGCTCAGAACTGATTTTTTTTTCGCGGCCCACTAGAGGGCGCTCGCGGACCGAGATTGGGCCGCAGCCCTATGGTTGGGAAACACTGCATTAGAGAGATCAGGAATATGCTTTCCATCAAAGTCTTTTTGGCAGGTGACCTTTGACCCTTTAGTTTAAGTTAGTTTAAAGCTAAAGATGGTTAAGATGGGTGCTTTAAATCCACTTTGAGAATGATTAGTTGACTAATCGGGGAAAAAAAAATCAGTGATTAGTCGACTTTTGAATAAGATTGTGTTGCAGCACTAGTGGCCAGCAGCCTACAACTGTAAATCCTGTATCATTCTGTGGAATAACCAAATGCATCGTTGTGGAATCAGGAAGGAAATGTTCAGGACTATGTTCCTCATTCTTTGCTGTCTGTTCCTTTCAAGTGTTGGCCACCAGGTGGAGCAACTCCTGTAGCAAGAATAACACCCACTGCGGACAGAGAGATAATGGCAAAACCAGTCGTTCTAACACAGAAGTGAGAAGAGAGGCTAAAGGAAGGTCAGTCATGGCAAAGCTAGACTCTGTTGGCCTGGCAGTGGCTGATCATTAGAGGGAGAATGGAGAGAAGAGCACAAAGAGGTGACTGGATGCCGGCCAGCAGAAACATGCCGTTTCAGGCTGTAATTAGATGTCAGAGATGAATGCTGAGTTGCCTTTTTTTTCTGTGAAAGAGCGTCCCCTATATTTCAAACAGAAATGAAGTTTGGCTATCCTATTTCTGGACAGTTTCTTTGACTTTATGCACATACGGTTTACAAAAGTGAAAGCATGTTCATCAGGCTGCTTACTTTTCATAGTGGAGAAATGACTCAATCACTGTTTATCTCTTCTGTTTTATTAGACTTTCCAAAATCCTGTAAACTTATCGATGTCGGCTCTGGAGAAGTTTTTTCTATGACATTGCCCTGACAACTTTTCCTATTGTACTTCTATTGCAGCTTTAATCTTTTTTTTTTTTTTTTAATTGTCTTCATTACATGAAAAATGTTGCAGTCGTGAGCCATCATGTTAACCTGTGAAGCTCTTTTCATCTCACCTGCAGGATAGCAAAGGTTATTCTATTACTTTACAGGAAATAAGACAGGTTGTATGCTTAAATAATACATTTTAGAATTTTGATTTGACTTTGGATCATCTTCAAAACCTGTGGACCTTTAGAGGGTCTCTGGTCACATGCAAGACGGTGCCAGAAACAATCTCTAAACTTCAGGAAATCCTTTCAAAAATGATATTTTAAAAACTTTTCAGAGCTATCAGCTTTTATAACTGCACATACAAGTTTGTTCATGTTTTGCTAGCAGACAGACTGTAACCACCCATAAGGGCAGTTGTCACTTCAACATTACTGGTATGTAGCACACGCCAGTTACATGGTTTTTTCTTCATGATCAATTTCTAAAAGAGTCTTTATTAATCTAAAAAAAACCCAGCTGTTTTCCTAAAATTTGATTGATGTAAAATAAATGAACAGAGCAGATGTTTGCGCTGCAGAAACACTTAGAATTTTGTTCTCCATGTTTCCTTCAGTTTCAGGTGGAAATGTGATCTAATGTGCTCTGATGCATCTGCTGTCAA